>SJXQ01005037.1:0-26276 GCA_006408695.1 Aepyceros melampus
CCCAGCACCTGCTCCGTTTCAGACCTGGACGGTTTGACCCTGGGAGCAGCCTTGCAAGGACTCATTCCCTCGTTCCCTGGCCTCCACCCTTCTCGGGAGGCTGGGGGTGGGGCCGAAAGGCCCAGCATGTAATCAGGGCCTGGACCCAGCGACCAGCCCCGCCAGGAGCCCCCACCGCCCAGGGAACTGAAGCCAATTTAGGAGCTCGGTGTCAAAGACCGGGTCAAAGAGCAGACGCCAGCGGGAAGGAGGAGGTGCAGAGATTCACCTGCCCGCTCCTCCCCGGTCCCCAGGCCAGCGGGTGCTCCCGGGAGGAGCGAGCAGCAGGCCCCTGGCCCTGGGGGCCCTGGGTTGAGGTGATGGTGCCCACCCGTGACCTCGTGCCTCAGGGACTCTTGGTCAGCGGGGGCCAGAGGCCACTGCCCCCCGGGCAGCTGGGAGAAGGGAGGCGAGCGCTACGGAGGCTGGCATGGGGGTGCCTGGCCCGCAGCCACCCTCACCGGGTGCCCCCAGGGCCAGGCTGGCAGGTAGCAGCTGGTGGGCAAAGCCCTCCGGAACCTCCCAGAGGGCGAGCAGTCCTGTGGGGCCAGAGGCCCAGCCTCTCACCTGCTCCTCAGCGGGGCTGAGGCCGGGGGTCCTGACCGGGGCGTGGGGCACCCCGGCCCACCGGCCCCGGTTCTCCGGGAGGGGCCGCAGGGGCAGGCCGGAGCACAGCGCCTGGAGGCTGCACATGGCTGGCGGAGGCTGAGGCGGAGGCTGGCTGTGTGTTGGGGCCGCGGAGAGACCGAGTGTCCTGTCCGGCGGGGCAGGGCCCTCGGGCTGCGGGCCCACCCCCTCCGGCCCTCTCTGGGCCCCAGGCCAGGGGCAGGGTCGGGGTCAGGGCAGCGCTGACCCGGGGGGCAGGGTCCTGGATGAGGCAGGCTTCAAGCTGGGGATGCCGGGGGAGGGTCTGTGTGTCCCCTCCGCAGGGTGCTGGCCCGTGGGGAGTTTTCTGGGACACACCATGGGGAGAGGGGGGCTCTGGTTGGGTCTGCCCCATGGTCTCGGGGGGTGGCCTCATCAGGGGCGATGTGTGCCAATGATGGGGGCCCGTGACACTGACCGGGGTGTCGAGTGTGGCCGCCCCACTTCCCTCCTTCCCGCCCGGTGAGTGACACGTTGGCCGGAGCCCACCCAGCGGCAGTAATGCCCCCACGGAGGTGCAGGCCTCCCCGGCTCTCAGGAGACCCCGTCGTCACCTCTGGGGGAGGGGGTGCCCGTTAGCTCCCTCCTGCTCCGGATGGGCCCAGAGTCACTCACAGAGCTGGAAAGAGGCGCCTTAGAGCCCCAGCGGCCCCAGGTAGAGGGTCGGCAACAGCCCTGGGCGTGGACCCAGCTCGGCTGCCAGCCAGCCCACGGCCTTGGGCGCCGTCCCAACACAGACACAGCGTGTGAGCGCCCACGCCTGGCACGTATGCAGGAGGCTGGCGCCTCCCGCTGTTTGCGCCCGGGGACACTGGTGTCAGCTGGACGCCCTGCCCCCGCGGCCAGCCTGCGGGATTCAGTGTCCATCACGTGGGGGTGCAGACCAAGCTCTGCGGGGTGTAGGGCCTGCCCACGGCCACAACTAGTCCTGGTGGAGCCGCTGTTGGCCTCGACGTTGATCCAGAAGGACTCTGGGGCTTTCGCACTGTGCTCCACGGACAAACCAAGTAAAAAATGCAGAAGTGACAAGGCGCCAAGCAAGGCCACAGGCCCTCAGCGTGCCTCCTGGGCCTGAGCCTCGGGCCCTGACCCTGGATGCGGCCCGTCCTCTTCGGCATCGAGTGCCCGCACTGGATTCTCCCCCAGGCCCACGCCTGTCCGGGCCAGCCTCTCTTCCTTGGCCCTGCCAACCGGCACCGAGAGCCCGGCCCTGCCCACCTGGCACCGTCACCCAGGCCAGGCTGGGCCCCCGTCTCTGCCAGGCAAGACCTCACGCCCGGGGCCATCAGCCCCTCCCCTGGGTCCTTCCTCCCCACTTCCACGCTCCTGCCCGGGGGCCTTCTCTGCGCAGCCTGACCGCTGATCCGTCCACTTTCAACAGGGCCTGCACCCCGAGACCACCCGGCTCCTGACCATGCACAGCCTCCCTCCGGGCCACACCCCCTCCCTGTCCCCCGTGGTTCACCGGGAGCCCCAACGTGGCCACGACAGGCTGGGAGCGGGGACGCCCCGTCCGCCTCTCCGGCTTCTCCCTTCAGGGTCTCCTCGAGGGCTGTCTACTGCGGGACTCATCTCTGCACCTGGCGCCTCCCTATGCACCCCTGTCGTCTGCACAGCCCCTGAACAGCTGCAATGGTTGAGCCCGCTCGCTCCTTCTCCCGTGCCCACCCCACCCCTGGGCACGTGGGCCCTCTCATCCCAAGACCCAACGCAGCCCTGGGGTCCTCCTGGACGGTCCTGGACTGAGCCGGCTGAGATGTTGTTCTAAATGTGGCCACCAGGTGGCAGCACAGGGACCAGGACGCCTGCCTAAAGGTGCCTGCAGCTGGGATTGCAGAGAACCCAGGTCCTCACCCAGGTGGTAGGGGAGGTTCGGAACCAGCTGGGCGAGTGGATGACCCGGGATCTGGGTCCCAGGCCCAGGGCAGCAGAAGCTCTGCCTTCAGGTTATTCTGGGGTGAGCTGGACGCTCCCCAAGACTCTCTGTCCCGGGCCTCGGGAAAGTCACAATACAGAGCTCCTGGTTTGTCCTGGGCTGTTTCTTGCCCTCTGCTCTTTGAGACCTAGGATAGAATTTGGAGCCCTATCTTTAAGACAGCAGAACTGTTATTTACTTAATATTGTCCTTTAAATAGATTTGCACGTAACGGGAAGGAATTTTTATGTCCCCACCTTAACAGAAGCGAGAGCCACCTGCCAGACACTAACAGAAATAATGCGTTAATCACCAGGGTCAAGTACGCAGCGGGCGCTGGCTGAGTGCCAAACGTCTGCTGGGTCTCCTTCCGTTCGCACCACACGGTGAAGTGTGCCCTGGTGCGGTTCACTGCGCGGGGGAGCTGGGCGCAGAGAGTTAGGCACCTCGCCTGACGGCACACAGCAGTTAAGTAGAAGCAGGTAAGTAGAAGCGGGGCTGGAAGCAGTTGAGATGCCCCTCTCTCCCACACACTCACGCTGCTCAGGGCTGGTTCACGCAAACACACCCAGATCTGCGCACGCAGTGGGCAGCTGGACCCTAGGGTCTGGAGTGTCTCCCAGCCCCCTGGGGTGCTGCTTAAGTGCAGGGCGGGATTCCCTCTCACCAGCCTGCACTCAGGAGTCCTCAGCGAGCTGAGTGCTCCCCTGGGGTCTGCAGCACCTGTGGGGAGGAGGCAAGGAACAGGAGTCCTGATATCCAGAGGCGGAAGGAGACCCCCGTCTCGGCCCCGCCCCCGGCCTGGCAAGGCAGGGCCTGGAGACCCCTATGGACAGCAAGGCTAAAGGGTGGGCTCCGGTGAGGGAGAGGCACTCTTGGCCTGATTCTGGGGCTGGGGGACTCAGCGAGGGTCTCGTACTGGCGGCTTCAGGCAGCAAAAGAGCAAAGGGGGCACCAGGTGTTCCGACGCACTGTGATGAGGCTGCTCGGTGTCGGCGGAGGAGGGCGCCCGGGCAAGCGGGCGGAAGCGGGCGAAACCGCGACGGCGACAGGGTTCTCCGCCTGTCTCCTCCCTTCGCGCCCTGGGCGGCTGCTCGCCGCCCCGCTGGACGGAGCAGGGACCGGGCAGACTGGAGGAGTCCACCCCCGACTCCCGCCCCGGCCCGCCTCAGGCAGCAAAGCCCTTGCGCCCCCGCGCCTCGGGGGTGGACTGGTGTACACGCCGCCGGCAGGGTCCCGGGTCGGATCCAAGCGCGGCCCTGGTGCGCGGATCCTGGGCGGCCCTGTTTCGGGCTCGGTCTGAGCAGGAGCCCGTGGGCGGGTCCAGGGGCGGGACGGAGGTCGCGCCCCGGGTCCCACTCCAGCGCCGGCCCCGTTTGGACTCGGTGTCGGCGGAGGAGGGCGCCCGGGCAAGCGGGCGGAAGCGGGCGAAACCGCGACGGCGACAGGGTTCTCCGCCTGTCTCCTCCCTTCGCGCCCTGGGCGGCTGCTCGCCGCCCCGCTGGACGGAGCAGGGACCGGGCAGACTGGAGGAGTCCACCCCCGACTCCCGCCCCGGCCCGCCTCAGGCAGCAAAGCCCTTGCGCCCCCGCGCCTCGGGGGTGGACTGGTGTACACGCCGCCGGCAGGGTCCCGGGTCGGATCCAAGCGCGGCCCTGGTGCGCGGATCCTGGGCGGCCCTGTTTCGGGCTCGGTCTGAGCAGGAGCCCGTGGGCGGGTCCAGGGGCGGGACGGAGGTCGCGCCCCGGGTCCCACTCCAGTTTGGCCCAGCCGAGCGCGGCGCGCTCCGGGCCAGCATGGCGAGGCGCTGCTGGTGGCGGCGAGCGCTGGCGGCCGCGTGTCTGGGCGCCGCGCTCCTGCTCCTGGGCGCCGCGCCCCGCGCCCTGCGCCCGGGTGAGTGCCTGCCGGGGAGGGTGGGGGGTGCAGGGAGGTGGTACGCGACCGGGTGGGGGCACCTGCGGTCTCCTCCCGGGCTAGGGCAGGGGGAGGCGCGGGGAGGGGGCGCTCAGAAAGACGCAAAGCTGCGCCCGCGTCCCGGGTCCTCGCCAGGGCTCGCGATGCTGTCTCCCAAGGCCGGGAGGGGGGCGGTCCGGACCTCCCAGCCTCTGTCCGGGGACCAGGCGAGCGGTGGCGCGAGGAGGGCATTCCATCCGGATCTTTTGCCTCCTTTGCCTCGCCCCACTTCGCGCCTGGAAGCTCCCCCTCCCCAGTGTCCACAGCCGCGGGTGGGTGGCGGCCTGACACTCCGGTCCAGGTGGGTCCCTCCGCGCGCACGGCACTTTGCACCAGGAAGGACTCGGTCCAGAGCACCCGCCTCAGGGTCGGGTGTGGGAAACAGGCAGCCCGTTGTGCCAGCCGAGCGGAGTGCCCGCTCCAGCACGTGCTGCGACTTGACTCACTCCAGAGGCCGAGGGGCCGTGGGCCGCTGACCTGCTGGTTGCACAGGCCCCGGGGGTCTGGAGGTGCCCAGGCAGAGGCCTGCCCTGACCTTGCCTTTTCCAGGTGTGAGTGTGTGTGTGACAGTGTGTGCGCATATGAGGAGCCGTGGAGGCAGGAAGGAAGGTAGGTTGAGGTCCACTCATGGGTGGCCTTGAGTGGCAGGCTAGGAATTGGGGTGCTCGCCACACGGCCCGGAAGGGCTATCAGTCTTTAACACTACCAACTCACTGGAAAAGACCCTGATGCTGGGAAAGATTGAAGGTGGGAGGAGAAGGGGACGACAGAGGATGAGATGGTTGGACGGCATCATTGACTCAACGGACCTAAGTTTGAGCAAACTCTGGGAGATGGTGAAGGACAGGGAAGCCTGATGTGCTGCAGTCCATGGGGTCGCAAAGGGTCGGACACGGCTGAGCAACTGAACAGCAATGCAGACGCCAGGCGAGGTCCCGGGGTCACAGGAAAACAGGACGGTCCCCTTGTCGCTGAGCCGACTTCCCCGGGGCACCTGCCACACGCATCGAAGGGTCTCAGTAGCAACGAGGGCCGTGAGTACACTAGCAGCAGCCTGGCCACTGGAGAGGCCCCCTTTCTGGAGGGATGTTTGAGTTGAGATCCGAACAAGAAGTCGTAGCCCGGAAGAGGAGAGGTTTCTGGAGAAGCAGCCCAGGCAGAGGGCACCGGTGTCTGCAGAGCGGCAGGACGGCAGTGAGGCTGGCGCTGAGCGAGGGGGCAGGGGGGCCCGGGCAGGCCCTGGAGGGAGCGGGACTCGCTGGCAGCCAGCAGGAGGCCGCGGCCTGGGAGTGAAGTCTGACCTTCCAGGGCAGAGGGATCCACCCAATCAGGGCTCCGTGTCGGGGGCCGCGGAGCTCAGGGTGGAGAGGTAACAACTCGTCCAAGAGAAAAAGGCAGGATCGATGTTTCCTTCTGAAGGGCTTGACCCCTGGAGGGCCTGCAGGTCAGCGGGGGGGAGCTGACCCGGCCGGGCCGTGCTGCTCGGCTGGTCTGCTCTTGCGACACTGGCCTGGCTAGAACTTATTAACCAGAAAACTGTGTGGTAACCTCTGCTCCCTGGGCTGGGGGTTGCCCAGCACAGCGTCCCACAGGGCCAGCCCCGAGGAGCCCAGTGCGGCTGGCCGGGCCTGTCCTTAGGGTGGGCTTGCTTTTGGCTTCCATGGGGCATGCTGTCCCCTGGCCCGTGGTGCTGTGAGGGCAGGCAGGGTGGTGTGCAGGAGGCCTCGGCAGCTAAGGATGGGCTCTCACCAGGGCCTGGCGCCAAGCCGCTCCTGGCCCCTTGCTTGCTGGGAGGCCTCAGCATGTTTCTTTGCCTCTTTGAGCCTCAGTTTTCCTGTCTGTCAAATGGGAGAACAGTAGTTCCGACCCCTGGGGGCATGGTGTCAGTGAGCAGAGCAGGCGCACTGTGCTCTCCTGCCTGCTGCCTGGGACATGCCAGCCCACATGCAGAGGGCCTGGGAGGCCGGGGCTGGCTCAGTGGGTGCCCCCAGATCGCAGGCAGCTCCGCCCTCGGCCTGCTGCCCCTTCACACCCAGCTGGTTCGCTCTGAGCTACTATAGACTGCTTTCCCCGTGTGTCTGTTTCCCCTTCTCCCAGCCTCTGTCCCTGCCCTCCGGGGAAGCTCTGTCTCTGACACCACTCAGTCCCTCCCCCCTCCCCCCTTCTCTCTCTCCCCCTCTCTCTAACCTCCTGCTATTTTTGTTTCCTTTGTCAAAGCAGAACCCGCTTGTGGTTTTGCCCAAGTGGCTGCCCTGGGCTGGCCCAGGCTGTTCCCTGGCCCTCTGCTGGGAGGCCTGGGACCTGGAGGCTTGGGTAGGGACTTGGGGATGAGGACACAGGCGGGGGACTGGGGCAAGGGGGCAGGAGGCTGCAGGAAGCCCCATGGGGCCCTTTGGCGTCCGCCCTACCCTCAGAGCCCTGGCCTCCAGCTGTGGGGGGCTTAGGGGGCTGGACCCAGGGACCTTTCATCCTCCTCCACGCCGGCCTGCCCGCACACTGGACCAGGGCTCTGCTCCTGGGCTGACGGGGTGGAGCCGGGCGGGGGCGGTCCAGCCCCGCAATCACTGCCCCCGGCTGTTCCGGGGCCTCTCCCTTTCCACCCGCTGGCTCTCGGGGGCTGATGAGGGACCCGCTTTCCCTCTGCTTCGGTCTGGCTGGGAAAGGAGAGGCTCCACCCAAGGGCTGGCATTTCCAATAGGCTGGGTGCTTCTCAGTCGTGGGCCTTGGGTAGAGGCGGCCTGGTTTGTTGCTCTGTCTGCCCCCCGGGGGCCACCAGCCTTGCTCCGTCCCCACTCAGGGCCTCTACCCCCACCGGAAAGAGGTGAGGCAGAGCCTTCCTCCCAGGGCTGTGGGAGGCGCCTGGCTAGCTTGGGGCCACCAGGTCCTGGGGCCTCCCCGCCAGCGGGCAGTGAGAGGAGGGCGGCTCGTCTTGCCGGTCACTGATGATTCCGAGGACACAAGCAGGCCCTGTGGGCCTCACCCCTCCAAAAGCCCTGCTCACAGCCAAGCCGGCCCTTATTCTGGGGACACTGGAGTGGGCAGGGGCCCTTGGGCTGCCAGAGGTGCACCTGGGAGGGGTCTGCAGGCCCGGCAAGGCTGGTCTGCCTCTCGCTGACTTTAACCAAGTCCCGCAGGCATTGCTCAGTGGTGCTCAGGGGCTCCCAGGCCTCAGCAGCCTGGACGGTCAGCATGCAGACCACAGGCCCCACCCAGGGGGCCAGAACCTCTGGCCGTGGGCCCGGCCACCCGCGTTTCAGCAGGCCCCGTGCACGCTCAGGTTTGGGAACCACTGCCTGTGGTCAGTTTGCCAGAGGGCCTCACCCCTCCAAAAGCCCTGCTCACAGCCAAGCCGGCCCTTATTCTGGGGACACTGGAGTGGGCAGGGGCCCTTGGGCTGCCAGAGGTGCACCTGGGAGGGGTCTGCAGGCCCGGCAAGGCTGGTCTGCCTCTCGCTGACTTTAACCAAGTCCCGCAGGCAGTGCTCAGCGGTGCTCAGGGGCTCCCAGGCCTCAGCAGCCTGGACGGTCAGCATGCAGACCACAGGCCCCACCCAGGGGGCCAGAACCTCTGGCCGTGGGCCCGGCCACCCGCGTTTCAGCAGGCCCCGTGCACGCTCAGGTTTGGGAACCACTGCCTGTGGTCAGTTTGCCAGCGCAGCAGTTCACCAAACTGTTCAAGTTTGCTTGTTTGCCAAGATTTGTCTTAAGGAAAACTCTTGAATCCTGGCAGCACTTTAAGACTCCTCATTTTGTTGAAAGCCAAGGACCATTGAAAACTTCCTTTTTCTTATGAATTTATTATTTCCTAACGTGATTCTGAATTATTAAAGATATTCTTGTGAATATTCCACATTCTTATGAATTCAATACATTCTTGATGGCCATTGAATACATTTAAATTTACACACCTCAGTCACATAAAATGTTCTCAGCTGTATTATTTTATGAAAGTCAAACTGTTAGTCACTCCGTCATGTCCGACTCTTTGTGATTCCATGGATGCAGCCCTCCAAGCTCCTCTGTCCATGGGATTCTCCAGGCAAGAATACTAGAGTGGGTTGCCATTCATTGTCCAGGGGATCTTCCAGATCCAACCATCAAACCCGGATCTCCTCACTTGTAGGTTCTTTACTGTCTGAGCCACCGGGGAAGCCCTGTTTCTATAAGGTCCAGCACTAATGTCACCTCTTCCATTTCCATTTTTTTGTAATTTGAGTCTTCATTCTTTTTTTCTTGATCAGTCTAACCAAACACTTACAATTTGGGTGATATTTTTAAAGGCATTAAAACTTGTCAGGTTTTATTGGTGAGTATAATCATATCTAGGACAAATATGAGGCTGTGGCGGTTTGGGGAAGAGTGAGGGATACAGCGATGAGACAGGAGCGTCCCTACACTTTGACGCTGCCAGTGAAACCTGAATGTACTGGGAGGCAGGACACACCCCGGCAGGACAGGGAGAAGCCCCTGCAGGCATCCCCAGTGGCCACTTGACCTGGTCACCTGCGCTGCAACCAGAGAGCTTGGCGGTGTGACCCCCGCTGCCGCCGTCGCTGGCTGCCGCCGACCCCTGCTGCTGCTTGCCCCCGCTGCCACCAGCCGGCAGGGAGAAGCTGGCCCGGCCCCCCACACTGGGCCTTCACCCTCAGGCTGCATGGACGTGGCTGGCAGAGGCAGGGTGTGAGGTGGAGGCAAGTGGCACTGGGTGGTCAGGGCCTTCCTAGAGGGCGGTGGTCTCCCCTTTTCCCACTGTTTGCTCCCACCCGAGCCCCCTGCAGCTCCGAGGGCAAGCTCCCTGCCCTGGGGACAGGGACCCGGTCTGTCAGTGACCCTCGAGGCAGGCGGGACGCGGGGGTACCGAGACCCAGCGGTGGATGCCCAGGCGAGCCGGCCAAGCCCCTAGGGCCATGGCCGGTCTGGTGCCACGGCGAACACCTCTCCCTTGCCCCCAGCATTCGAGAGCAACGCCGTGGGCACTAGCTGGTTTGGCGGGACCCATGTATAGTTCTAAAACAAAAAGAGCAGCTGGTATAGATCCAGTATGAATTTACCTGGTTCTTCCGTTCCGTTCCGTTCAGTCGCTCAGTTATGTCCGACTCTTTGCGACCCCATGAACCGCAGCACGCCAGGCCTCCCTGTCCATCACCAACTCCCGGAGTTCACTCAGACTCATGTCCATCGAGTCCGTAATGCCATCCAGCCATCTCATTCTCGGTTGTCCCCTTCTCCTCTTGCCCCCAATCCCTCCCAGCATCAGAGTCTTTTCCAATGAGTCAACTCTTCGCATAAGGTGCCCAAAGTACTGGAGTTTCAGCTTTAGCATCATTCCTTCCAAAGAAATCCCAGGGTTGATCTCCTTCAGAATGGACTGGTTGGATCTCCTTGCAGTCCAAGGGACTCTCAAGAGTCTTCTCCAACACCACAGTTCAAAAGCATCAATTCTTCTGCGCTCAGCCNGGCCAAAGTACTAGAGTTTCAGCTTTAGCATCATTCCTTCCAAAGAAATCCCAGGGTTGATCTCCTTCAGAATGGACTGGTTGGATCTCCTTGCAGTCCAAGGGACTCTCAAGAGTCTTCTCCAACACCACAGTTCAAAAGCATCAATTCTTTGGTGCTCAGCCTTCTTCACAGTCCAACTCTCACATCCATACATGACCACAGGAAAAACTATAGCCTTGACTAGATGGACCTTAGTCAGCAAAGTAATGTCTCTGCTTTTGAATATGCTATCTAGGTTGCTCATAACTTTTCTTCCAAGAGCAGCATAGTACTTCTTATTCTGACTCACAGGTATATATAAGAATATTTTTCTCCAACCTTCATAGTATTTCAGTGATAAAATATTCACCTTCCCTGAGCTTATAGCTGTGTTTTAAGATTAAAATTAGATAAGTTATTTGAATATAATATTTGATTCTGGCTGAACTTAAGGTTCAAGTGATTATTTAGTAGGAATTATCAGAGTCTGAAATATTATAAATTCTTTATACCTTTCCTAATTATGTACTGTAGAAAGATGTTATAGGCACAATATTCTCATTTGTATAGAAAGATTAAAAAACTGAGACAGACTTGTATTAAATTAAACCTCAAGGCAGGTGCGTTTCACCTGATTTTGGTGCTTTTTTTTTTTTTCCAAAAGCAAACACAGCTGTTGCTTGATTATGCTCTCTGTTTGTGATTACAATTATGCTCTCTGTTTGTGATTACAATTGAGGGAGAGTATTGAGTACAGTTTCATCCAATCAGGACAATATAAAGGACTATAAATCTGTTTCATTGTGAAACAAAGATATTCAGAAATCTGTTTCCTTAAAATATTTTCTTCCACATTATTTGTTTGCTTGAATTTGGAGGTTATTTGGTAATAGTCTAAAGTGGAGTGGGATCTAATTCTTATAGTCACACAAAGAATACTTATCTGGGACAATTTCTTTTATCATGACAAAAATTAGCATTTTGAAACTAAGCTTGAAATTAATAGCAGGAAGAAATAAATGTGGTTTGAGGACAAAGATCTCCTTGTTTATGCTTTTCTGTGGTAATTAATTCTGTTCCTTAAAAGGTTTAAGTAGTTAAATCTGATTAAACTGATAGGTAGTGATGCAGTCATACACATACTTGTCAGACTCAATTAGAACACAAAAACACTATGAAAGCTGTATACATTTAGAAGTTTAGATCATTGATTCATTCAGCAATTATTTAAAGATTTCATATCAAAAGACAGATCAAACAACCTAGCTCTACTTCTCATTATCTGTGTGTATTGAGCTAATATAGTATCTCTATTTAAGGGATTAGATGAGCAAAATGGCTCTCTGAGGAGGCCTTACAAATAGCTGTAAAAAAGAAGAGAAGCAAAAAGCAAAGGAGAAAAGTAAAGATATATCCATTTTAATACAGAGTTCCAAAGAATAGCAAGGAGAGATGAGAAAGCCTTCCTCAGCAATCAATGCAAGGAAAGAAAGGAAAACAATAGAATGGGAAAGACTAGAGATCTCTTCAAGAAAATTAGACATAGCAAGAGAACATTTCATGCAAAGATGGGCTCAATAGGACAGAAAAGGTAAGGACCTAACAGAAGCAGAAGATATTAAGAAGAGGGGGCAAGAATACACAAAAGAACTATACAGAAAAGATCGTCATGACCCAGATAATCATGATGGTATGATCACTCACATTCACCTAGAGCTGGACATCCTGGAATGTGAAGTCAGGTGAGACTTAGGAAGCATCACGACAAACAAAGCTAGTGGAGGTGCTGGAATTCCAGTTGAACTCTTTCAAATTCTAAAAGTTGATGCTGTGAAAGTGCTGCACTCAAAATGCCAGAAAATTTGGAAAACTCAGCTGTGGCCACAGGACTGGAAAAGGTCAGTTTTCATTTCAATCTCAGAGAAAGGCAATGTCAAAGAATGCTCAAACTACCACACAGTTAAACTCATCTCACATAGTAGTAAAGTAATGCTCAAAATTCTCCAAGCCAGGCTTCAGCAATACGTGAACCGTGAATTCCCTGATGTTTAAGGTGGTTTTACAAAAGGCAGAGACCCAGAGATCAAACTGCCAACATCTGATGGATCATGGAAAAACAAGAGTTCTATGAAAGCATCTATTTCTGCTTTGTTGACGATGCCAAAGCCTTTGACTGTGTGGATCACAATAAACTATGGAAAATTCTGAAAGAGATGGGAATACCAGACCGCCTGACCTGCCTCTTGAGAAACCTGTATGCAGGTCAGGAAGCAACAGTTAGAACAGGACATGGAACAACAGACGTGTTCTAAAGTAGTACGTCAAGGCTGTATATTGTTACCCTGCTTATTTAACTTATATGCAGAGTATATCATGAGAAACACTGGGCTGGAAGAAGCACAAGCTGGAATCAAGATTTCTGGCAGGAATATCAATAACCTCAGATATGCAGATGACACCAGGCTTGTGGCAGAAAGTGAAGGAGACCTGTGTGGATCACAATAAACTGTGGAAAATTCTGAAAGAGATGGGAATACCAAACCACCTGACCTGCCTCTTGAGAAATCTGTATGCAGGTCAAGAAGCAACAGTTAGAACTGGACATGGAACAACAGACTGGTTCCAAATAGGAAAAGGAGTACATCAAGGCTGTGTATTGTCACCTGCTTATTTAACTTATATGCAGAGTATATAATGAGAAACGCTGGACAGGAAGAAACACAAACTGGAATCAAGATTGCCAGGAGAAATATCAATAACCTCAGATATGCAGATGACACCACCCTTAAGGCAGAAAGTGAAGAGGGACTAAAAAGCCTCTTGTTGAAAGTGAAAGAGGAGAGTGAAAAAGTTGACTTAAAGCTCAACATTCAGAAAACGAAGATCATGGCATCTGTCCAGTTAGATCTGGACAGATACCAACACGTCATGGGAAATAGATGAGGAAACAGTAGAAACAGTGGCAGACTTTATTTTTTTGGGCTCCAAAATCACTGCAGATGGTGACTGCAGCCATGAAATTAAAAGACGCTTACTCCTTGGAAGAAAAGTTATGACCAACCTAGATAGCATATTCAAAAGCAGAGACATTACCTTACCGACTAAGGTCTGTCTAGTCAAGGCTATGGTTTTTCCTGTGTCATGTATGGATGTGAGAGTTGGACATGAAGAAGGCAGAGTGCCTAATAATTGATGCTTTTGAACTGTGGTGTTGGAGAAGACTGTTGAGAGTCCCTTGGACTGCAAGGAGATCCAACCAGTCCATTCTGAAGGAGATCAGCCCTGGGATTTCTTTAGAAGGAATGATGCTAAAGTTGAAGCTCCAGTACTTTGGCCACCTCATGTGAAGAGTTTACTCATTAGAAAAGACCCTGATGCTGTGAGGGACTGGGGGCAGGAGGAGAAGGGGAAGACAGAGAATGAGATGGCTGGATGGCATCACTGACCTGATAGACGTGAGTCTGAGTGAACTCTGGGAGTTGGTGATGAACAGGGAGGCCTGGCATGCTGCGATTCATGGGGTCGAAAAGAGTCGGACATGACTGAACTGAAGTGAACTGAACTGAAGGAGACCTAAAGACCCTCTTGTTGACAGTGAAAGAGGAGAGTGCAAAAGTTGGCTTAAAGCTCAATATTCAGAAAACTAAGATCATGGCATTTGGTCCCATCACTTCATGGCAAATAGATGGGTAAACAGTGGCTGAGTTTATTTTTTTGGGCTCCAAAATCGCTTCAGATGGTGATTGCATCCATGAAATTAAAAGACAGTTACTCCTTGGAAGGAAACTTATGACCAGCCTCGACAGCATATTAAAAAGCAGAGACATTATTTTGTCAGCAATGGTCCGTCTAGTCAAGGTTATGTTTTTGCTTGTGGTCATGTTTGGATGTGAGAGTAGAACTTTAAAGAACTGATGCTGAAGCTGAAACACCAATATTTTGACCACCTGATGTGAAGAGCTGACTCATTTAAAAAGACCCTGATGCTGGGAAAGTTTGAGGGCACGAGGAGAAAGGGACAACAGAGGATGAGATGGTTGGATGGTGTGACTGACTTAATGGCCATGACTTTGAGTAAACTCCAGAAGTTGGTGATGGACAGGGAGGCCTGGCGTGCTGTGGTTCATGGGGTCGCAAAGAGTTAGACATGGCTGAGAAACTAATTGAACGGAATTATTGATTTTTCCTCATCCATAAAATTGGGGAAAAATAATATTTAATCAAAAAAGTTTTTTTTTGTAGAAACTAAAGTGTCATGATAGGGCACTTAGCAGGAACTAACAGTGTAATTGTTAGGAATATATCTAAATATATATATTTATGATGTGAAAAATATCATTTATTGAAAATATCGATATCATATTGGTATATAGGTCCTGTCATCTTCATCAGTTCAGTTCAGTTCATTCCCTCAGTCCTTTCTGACGTTTTGCAACCCAATGGACTGCAGCATGCCAGGCTTCCCTGTCCATCACCAATACCCAGAGCTTGCTCAAACTCATGCCCATCGAGTCAGTGATGCCATCAAATCATCTCATCCTCTGTCGTCCCCTTATCCTCCTGCCTTCAATCTTTCCCAGCATGAGTGTTTTTTCCAATGAGTTAGTTCTTCGCTTCGGGTGGTCAAAGTATTGGAGCTTCAGCTTCAGCATCAGTTCTTCCAATGGATATTCAGGACTGATTTCCTTTAGGACTGACTGATTTTATTTTCTTGTAGTCCAGGGGACTCTCAAGAGTATTCTTCAACACCACAGTTCAAAAGTATCAATTCTTTGGTGTTGAACTTTTTTTATGGTCCAACCCTCATGTCCATACATGAATATTGGAAAAAAAATATAGCTTTGACTAGATGGACCTTTGTTTGTAAAGTAATGTCTCTGGTTTTTAGTATGCTGCCTAGATTGGTCATATCTTTTCTGCCAAAGAGCAAATGTCTTTTAATTTCATGGCTGCAGTCACCATCTGCAGTGATTTTGGAGCTCAAGAAAATAAAGTCGCTTACTGTTTCCATTGTTTTCTCATCTATTTGCCATGAAGTGATGGGACCAGGTGCCATGATGTTTATTTATTGAAAGTTCAGTTTTGAATCAGCTTTTTCACTCTCCTCTTTCACTTTCATCAAGAGGCTCTTTAGTTCCTCTTTGCTTTGTGCCATAGGATGGTGCCATCTGCATATTTGAGTTTTGATATTTCTCCTGGAAATCTTGATTCTAACATGTGCTTCATCCAGCCTGACATTTTGCATGATTCACTCTGCATATAAGTTAAATAAACAGGATGACAATATACAGTCTTATTCTACTTCTTTCCCAATATGAAACCAATCTGTTGCTCCATGTCCTGTTCTAACTGTTGCTTCCTGACCTGCATACAGGTTTCTCAAGAGGCAGGTCAGGTGGTCTGGTATTCCCATCTCTTTCAGAATTTTCCAATTTTTTTTTTTTTTTTTTTTTTTTGTGATCCACACAGTCAAAGGCTTTGACATAGTCAATAAAGCAGAAATAGATATTTTTCTGGAACTCTCTTGCTTTTTCAATGATCCAGCGAATGTTGGCAATTTAATCTCTGGTTTCTCTGCCTTTTCTAAAACCAGCTTGAACGTCTGGAATTTCACGGTTCACGTAATGTTGAAGCCTGGCTTGGAGAATTTTGAGCATTACTTTACTAGCATGTGAGATGAGTGCAATTGTGCAGTAGTTTGAGCATTCTGTGGCATTGCCTTTCTTTGGTATTGGAATGAAAACTAACCTTTTCCAGTCCTGTGGCCACTGCTGAGTTTTCCAAATTTGCTGACATATTGAGTGCAGCACTTTCACAGCATCATCCTTCAGGATTTGAAATAGCTCTACTGGAATTCCATCACCTCCACGAACTTTGTTCATAGTGATGCTTTCTAAGGCCCACTTCACTTCACTTCACTTCACATTCCAGGATGTCTGGCTCTAGATGAGTGATCACACCATCACGATTATCCAGGTCATGAAGATCTTTTTTGTTCAGTTCTTTTGTGTATTTTTGCCACTTCTTAATATCTTCTGCTTCTGTTAGGTCCATACTATTTGTGTCCTTTATCAAGCCCATCTTTGCATGAAATGTTCCCTTGGGATCTCTAATTTTCTTGAAGAGATCTCTAGTCTTTCCCATTCTGTTGTTTTCCTCTATTTCTTTGCATTATATATCATCTATCTCTTCTTGCTATTCTTTGAACTCTGCATTCAGATGCTTATATCTTTCCTTTTCTCCTTTGCTTTTTGCTTCTCTTCTTGTCTCTTCTTTGCACAGCTATTTGTAAGGCCTCCCCAGACAGCCATTTTACTTTTTTGCATTTCTTTTTCATGGAGATGGTCTTGATCCCTGTCTGCTGTACAATGTCACGAACCTCATTCCATAGTTCATCAGGCACTAAAAGCAGATACATTACTTTGCCAACAAATGTCCGTCTAGTCAAGGTTTTTTCCAGTGGTCATGTATAGATGTGAGAGTTGGACTGTGAAGAAAGCTGAGCATCAAAGAATTGATGCTTTTGAATTGTGGTATTGGAGAAGACAAGAGAGTCCCTTGGACTGCAAGGAGAGCCAACCAGTCCATTCTAATGGAGAATCAGTCCTGGGTATTCTTTGGAAGGACTGATGCTAAAGCTGAAGTTCCAGTACTTTGGCCACCTCATGCGAAGAGTTGAGTCATTGGAAAAGACTCTGATGCTGGGAGGGATTAGGGGTAAGAGGAAAAGGGGATGACAGAAGATGAGATGGCTGGATGGCATCACCGACTCGATGGACATGAGTTTGAGTGAATTCCATGGGTTGGTGATGGACAGGGAGGCTTGGCATGCTGTGATTCATGGGGTTGCAAAGAGTTGGACATGACTGAGTGACTTAAATGAACTGAACTGAAGCGAGATATAGGCGTGATATTTGCTTTGAGACAGAATGTGGTTTGGATAGGTCACACTAAGTCTTATAATTTCAATAAAAATGGAAAAATCATAATTTTTACATGATATTATTCTTTGCCTTATAAATGAACATTCATTTATATTTTTTCATGGCACATCCAGTTTGCCTCTATATAATGCTTAAATACATAGCTGTTGAGGTAAAAATAGAGACACCTTATTTTTAATATTAACTGTAACATTTTTACCCAGAACAAAATATACAGAAGGTTGATATATCTATATCATATTCCAATTTTTGCGATGTAAAATAATTTATCTATTATGACTAGTCAATTCAGTTTAGTCACTCAGTTGTGACTGACTCTTTCCAACCCCATGGACTGCAGTGTGCCAGGCTTCCCTGTTCATAACCCACTCCTGGAGCTTGCTCAAACTCTTGCCTATCAAGTCGGTGATCCCATCCAACCATCTCATCCTCTGTCATCCTCTTCTCCTGCTTTCAATCTTTCCCAATATCAGGGTCTTTTCCAATGAGTCGGCTCTTCACATCAGGTAACCAAAGTATTGGAGATTCAGCTTGAGCATCAGTCCTCCCAATGAATATTCAAGACTGATTCTACTTCAGGATTGACTGATTTGATCGCCTTGCTGTCTAAGGGCCTCTCAATAGTTTTCTCCCACACCATGGTTCAAAAGCATCAATTCTTCAGTGCTCAGTTTTCTTTATGGTCCAGCTCTCACAGCTACTGGAAAAAAATCATAGTTTTGACTAGATGGATCATTGTCAATAAAGTAATGCTTCTGCTTTTTAATATGGTGTCTAGGTTTATCATAGCTTTTCTTCTAAGGAGCAAACATCTTTTAAGTTCATAGCTGCAGTCACCATTTGATTTTTGAACCCAAGACAATGAAGTCTGCCACTGTTTCTATTGGTTCCCTGTGTATTTACCATGAAGTGATGGGACCAGATGCCATGATCTTAGTTTTATGAATGTTAAGTTTTAAGCCAACTTTTTCACTCTCTTCTTTTACC
This sequence comes from Aepyceros melampus, assembly GCA_006408695.1. Lineage (NCBI taxonomy): Eukaryota > Metazoa > Chordata > Mammalia > Artiodactyla > Bovidae > Aepyceros > Aepyceros melampus. The sequence goes on from SJXQ01005037.1 coordinate 17,961, forward strand.
TTCATCAAGAGGCTCTTTAGTTGCTCTTCACTTTCTGCTATGAGAATGGTGTCATCTGTATATCAGAGGTTGTTGATATTTATCCCAGCAATCTTGATTCCAGCTTGTGCTTCATTCAGTCCAGCATTTCACATGATGTATTTTACATATAAGTTAAGTAAGCAAGGAGATGATATACAGCGTGATGTACTTCTTTTCCAATTTGGAACCAGTCCATTTTTTCATGTCCAGTTCTAAGTGTTGCTTCTTGACCTGCATACAGATTTCTCAGGAAGTAGGTAATGTGGCCTGGTATTCCTATAACTTGCAGAATTTTCCCAGTTTGTTGTGATCCATACAGCCAAAGGCTTTAGCATAGTCCATGAAGCACAAGTGGATGTTTATTCTGGAATTGTCCTCTTTTTTCTATTATCTATTGAATGTTGGCAATTTGATCTTTGGTTCCTCTGCCTTTTCTAAATCCGTCTTGTACATCTGGAAGTTTTTGGTTCACGAACTGTTGAAGTCTACTGTGGACAATTTTGAGCATTACTTTGCTAGCATGTGAGATGAATGCAACTGTGTGATAATTTGAACATTCTTTGGCACTGCCTTTCTTTGGGATTGGAATGAAAACTGACCTTTTTTAGTTCTGTGGCCACAGCTGAGTTTTCCAAATTTGCTGGCTTATTGAGTGCAGCACTTTCACAGTATCATCTTTTAGGATTTGAAATAACTCAGCTGGAATTCCATCACCTCCACTAGCTTTGTTCACAGTGATTCTTCCTAAGGCCCACTTGACTTCACATTCCAGGATGTCTGGCTCTAGGTGAGTGATCATACCATTGCGGTTATCTGGTTCATGAAGATCTTTTCTGTATACTTCTTCTATGTATTCTTGCCACCTCTTCTTAATATTTTCTGCTTCTGTTAGATCTGTACAGTTTCTGTCCTTTATTGTGCCCATCTCCATGTAATATATCTTTGGTATCCTTAATTTTCTTGAAGAGACCTCTAGTCTTTTCCATTCTATTGTTTTCTCTATTTCTTTGCACTTAGGAAAGCTTCCTTATTTCTCCTTGCTATTTTTTTGAACTCTGCATTTAGATGGATATATCTTTCCTTTTCCCCTTTGCCTTTTGCTTCTCTTTTCTCAGGTATTTGTAAGGCTTCCTCGGACAACCATTTTGCTTGTGCATTTCTTCTCCATGGGGATGGCTGACCATGGCCTCCTATATAATGTTATGAACCTGTGTTCATGGTTTCTCAGGCACTCCATCATGTCTAATCCCTGAAATCTATTTGTCACTCCCACTGTATAATCATAAAGGACTTGGTTTAGGTCATACCTGAACCATCTATGGCTTTCCCCACTTTCTTCATTTGAGTCTGAATTTGGCAATCAGGAGTTCTTGGTCTGAGCCACAGTCAGCTCCTGGTCTTGTTTTTGCTGACCATATAGAGATTCTTCTTCTTCAGCTGCAAAGAATATAATCAGTTTGACTTCGGTATTGACCGTCTGGTGATGTCCATGTATACAGTCATCTTGTGTTGTTGGAAGACAGTGTTTGATATGACCAGTGCATTCTATAATATTCTAAATCTATAGGCTACCTGGAAAAGTTGAATTCCCAGCATATGATGCAGATGTTATATTGGCTGTTCCTTTCACATCACCACACAATTATTTTTTATTATATTCCTGCACTTTCAAGTGTGTAATGTACTACTTTATCTATGTAGCTCTAACTCTTTTTTGGAGGTAGAGGAGGAATGTGTATAGTCCTTGAATGTAAATTAAAATTAATTTAAGGGCTAGTAATATTCTTGCACTTTTGCAAAAAGATATTATGCCAGTGAGGGCTGGTTGGTTAGAAATCCTTAATATCTATCTGATTAGCTCAATTGCTCTATTTCTTGCTCATTGTAGAACTTATACGATCCCTGTTTCCCTTGTTATGATTGGACATTCCCTTCTGATTCTGACAGTAAATAGCACATTAACTTTATTTTTTTTCTTTAATTAATTTTTATTTATTAGTTTGTTTTGCTTTACAATACTGTATTCGTTTTGCTACACATCAACATGAATCAGCCACGAGTGTACATGAACTCCCAATTCTGATCCCCACCTCCCCCCTCCCGCCCCACACCCTCTCTCTGGATTAACTTTATTTTAGAGGAAAGGTTGAGTTATTGTTTTTAATCTATATTTGTGTCCTCATAAAAACTATAAGGAAGTTGAACAAAGGCTTGCAATAAACCATTATTAAAACCCAGAAAAATCAGATTATGTTATTGAATAAAATCTCATATACCTTCTTTTCCCTTCTTTTTACAGAAGTCATAGCATTTTTTATAAAAAAAAGTTGAGTAGTAGATTATTGGAAATATTAATGCTTTCATTTTTTGAAATGTGCCATAAGAGTCTAAGTTATTTTTCTATTCTTTGAAACCTGTCACACATTTGTTATATATTCTTCAAGTTAAATTTATATAAATATATTATAATGTTTTGAAGGAAAAGGAATTCCAGAATATGAGTTTTAGAAAATGGAGTGTGTGCAGAATGTTCCTTGTGTATGTGCGTGCTCATTCATGTCCAACTCTGTGATCCTATGACTGTAGCCCACCAGACCCTGTCCATAGGATTTTCTAGGCAAGCATATGGGAATGGGTTGCCATTTCCTACTCTATGGGATCTTCCCAACCCAGGGACTGAACCCACATTTCCTGAGTCTCCTGAGTTTGTAAGCGGATTCTTTACCACTGAGCCACCTGGGAAATCAGAATGTTCCTTACTTTGACGTAAGAATTTAATTCCCTGATATAAATCTCTTTCCTAGGAACATAAGAAATATTCTGATTAGTTAACCACATTTTCATTGAAACCTTAAGATATGTTGAGAATCATTCTAGATACTGTTATGGAATAGAACATTAGTACAAAGTACTTATTAGTTAGGAACCTTGTAATCTTGTTGACATTTAATTTTTTTCACCCCATCTGAAATATGTGATTTTATAAAATAGATTAACTACATTTGTGAGAAAGAAAGCTAATGTGCTTCTCACATATTTGTCATAAATCATTATTCAATAATTTAATAGTTCTTTAATTTATATATTATTTAAATATAATACATATAATTCACTTTTATGTATAGCAGAAACTAACAAAACATTGTAAATCAACTATACTGCAATAAAAATTAATTAAACTAAAACCAGATATCTGAAGTTAAGGGGGAAAACACCAACAGTGATAATAACCATTACTCACGTGAACAAAAGCAGATGGAAGTAAAACAAAAGAAGTGGTTAATTTCATCTTATATACATACTTGTATTTCTTTTCAGACAGAATTTCCAGTGAACAAGTGCTTGTCACATGGTAAGCACTCAATAATGTTTGTTGAATAAATAAATAAGATTAAAGGAGTATTCTAGGAAAGTTTTGTGGAAGAGATATTTTGGTGAGTGTTATGAGATGGAAAGTATATTATTAGGAGGGAAAAAAAAAAGGATAGGAAACACTTTCCAGGCAGAAAGAAAAACGAGCAAAATTACAGAGACCAAAATGAATGACATGTGTGAGGAGCAGTGATTAGCCAATTCTTGTGAAACAGTATCATACAGACTAAAAGTTTATTCTAGAACAGTTCTTTAGGACCAAAATATGAATAGCAATGGATGAAAGACAAAGAAAATTGGATTTTATTCCAAGGGCAATCATAAAATATTGACAATTTCTAAGCAAAATAATGAAATACTGAGTTATTCGTTATAATGGAAAGAGCAAAAAAGGAAGAATCTGTCTCAAACATTTGTAATTTTTTAAAAGTATTGTAAAATAAAAATTGAAAAGTCATCTCTATATGCCATAAGAAAATTTTCTCCAGACTAAGATGTGTTGTTTTCACATAGGTGATTTTCTCATAAAATTGGATCCTAGGTACACTGCCTGGAGAAGGCAATGGCACCCCACTCCAGTACTCTTGCCTGGAAAATCCCATGGATGGAGGAGCCCGGTGGGCGGCAGTCCATGGGGTCGCTGAGGGTCGGACATGACTGAGCGACTTCACTTTCACTTTTCACTTTCATGCACTGGAGAAGGAAATGGCACCCCACTCCAGTACTCCTGCCTGGAGAATCCCAGGGACGGGGGAGCCTGGTGGGCTGCCGTCTATGGGGTCACACAGAGTCGGACACGACTGAAGTGACTTAGCAGCAGCAGCAGCAGCTACACTGCCTAATAACCAGATGATGCCATGTGTTACTAGGCTTTTTCATCTCATGAAATCTTGTCATGTGTCAATTCTGTATCAGATTCTTTCTTTCATAGGAAGTTTGGGGAATATCGACATTGCATTTTAACAACTATAGTACACGTTAGCTACTACCAAGTTAGTAGAATCAAAACTGCTCTTTCAGAAGTGCACAAAAGTTTTAGGTTTAAATACTACTTCTTTATGACTGTGCCACTACTTCTCGGTAAAAAGGTTTGTCATCAGCCTACCATTTAAAAAAGCATCCAATATCCATTATCTGATGCCTATTATATTTGCTGCAAACTTATTGACATGTGCATGCAATTATAAGGTGTCTTTTCTCATTTAGGGGAACTTGAGACATTTTATTAAGAGTAGCAAATTTTCCATGAGAATAAGAATTATCTCTAGCAAATGGTTTCTGAAAGTTTTCAAATAATCAATGATGTTAAAAAAAAAAGCAACTCTAAAATAATGATACAGAATGGAAACTTATGCTAATGGCCTTGCCATGCTTCATCCTCCACAGTTGTCATTGTAGCTTTAAAACATTTAGATTGAAATTTTTACATTAACTGAGGATGTGCATGTGGTTTTAAGCTGCCCTTTGTGACAGCTTATACAGTATTTTTTCAACAGAATATATTGTAAAAGAGCATGCCCTTGTCATCTTTCCATGTATGCTTTTCAGCTGCCCATTATGTCTGCTGTAGTCCAAAAGGTTGTATTATGTCTCTTCAGTATAATAACTGGAAGGTCTAAAGTCATGCAGAATTAAAAATGTAGCCTCCAAAAGTAAATTTTATAGTTTATTGAATGTTATTACATTCAAAATAGACAGAATTTTTTGTTAACTTTGATTCATTTCAGTTAGTTTGTGAATTTATATTAACCTTTGTAATCTCTCAAAAGCTTTAATATATTTTTTTCAACAACAAAAAAAAATCACTGGTTAGAGCCAAGGTAACTGTACCAATATTTAAACTGTGTAAGGCAATGTATCAGTGACTGATGTGATCATTTATGAGTAACCTATTACAATTTTTTAGCACAGAAGTGACCTTTTTCTTGTAAGCAAAGGGCACATTTTACAGCTTTTTGCACATGTCTAATCTATTTAGAAAGTTTTAGAGAAAAGTAAGATGTGGTGACGTTTAGTTTTATTCTAGTTCATTGCCATTAACTTCCTGCTGCTTCAGATAGTTGTATATGGTCCTTTATCAAGAAAGAAAAAAAAGAAAATTCTGGTCTGTATGTCAGTGAAACTTATCAAAGAGAATAATAACAAAAGAATTGAAGAGCTTAATAATATCTGTTAGTGATCTAGTGGAACTCTTAAAAATCCATAAGAGATGTATAAATAATCAAGGAGGTATGCTTGAGAAGGTTTTCATCAAACAGGTCTTTACTAAAGCATCATTACTCCAAAAGCTGGCATTGCCTTTGAGCAGCAATCTCTTACAAGCTTCATTTCCACATATTTAAATTCACAGGAATAGTAGAAAGATTGGGGCTTCCCTGGTGGCTCAGAGGTTAAAGCGCCTGCCTGGAATGCAGGAGACCCGGGTTCGATCCCTGGGTTGAGAAGATCCCCTGGAGAAGGAAATAGCAACCCACTTCAGTACTCTTGCCTGGAGAATCCCATGGAGGGAGGAGCCTGGTAGGCTACAGTCCATGGGGTCGCAAAGAGTCGGACACGACTGAGCGACTTCACTCACTCACTCACAGAATAGAAAGTGATTCTGATATTCATTTCCACATATTTAAATTCACAGGAATAGTAGAAAGATTGGGGCTTCCCTGGTGGCTCAGAGGTTAAAGCGCCTGCCTGGAATGCAGGAGACCCGGGTTCGATCCCTGGGTTGAGAAGATCCCCTGGAGAAGGAAATAGCAACCCACTTCAGTACTCTTGCCTGGAGAATCCCATGGAGGGAGGAGCCTGGTAGGCTACAGTCCATGGGGTCGCAAAGAGTCGGACACGACTGAGCGACTTCACTCACTCACTCACAGAATAGAAAGTGATCTGATTTTGAGTTTCTTCCCAATGTTGCGATTTCATTCAGAATATGATTCCACTCCCGATTATGTTAGGATATTTAGTACACTCAGTGCACCCTGTGGATCAATTCAGCTATGAAGTTAACACAGTATGGAAGCTTTCTATGAGCATATAGTCAACCATGCATTTGCTATACTTTTCTCTGCAGTGTGCTTAATGGATTTGGACATAAAATCTAAGGCATTTCACAGACTGCTTGGTATGTATGGGAAATCACAGTTCAGAATGAAGTTTTCATTTCAGTTAATTTAATGTTTGGAGTCTGTTACTGAGAGATGAGTAGTTATACTATGTGTGCACCAAAAGAATTAGATCTTCCTTTCCTCCTCCCTCATGGTCAGCTTTCCTTGAATGTGTTCATTAAACTGATAAATGATTTCCAACAGAGAACATAGAAATTCTCCAAACACTGGAGAGCAAAAATGATGAGAAAAAGTAAAATTAAAGATCAGATTTCATATAAACACTTTAGTACAAACTGGAACCTTCCTCAGTCTTGATAATTATTATTTTGGTATTAAAATTTCCTTTTCAATGTTGGTTATGATTATACTCCATATTTCAAGTAGAAAATATTCCAAACTCCCATACTAATTACAAATAGCAAAAAAAAAAAAGAAAAAAAAAAGAACTCAAACCTTGTGATAAAAATCTGCTTTCATCTATTTAATGTATTAATGTTAAAGTTACATTTCCTAACTTTCAAATCCACAGGATGTGGATTGCAGAACAAAAATCACACTTGAGGAATCATCTCACTATATTAGACTAATTTGGAGGGAAAATGTATCCAAAAAATATCTTTGTGTTCATCAGAGATTCTCATTTAATTATTATTTGGATGCTTTATTAAATACTTTTTATCTAATTTCTTGTGCTTTAATTCACTAAATTAATTTTTATTTCAACCATTGGATAAAGTTAAACTTTTCCTCTTTTGTCCAGAATATGTATTGGCTTTTCTTTGCTTGACATAATTTGATCTTTTTCATTTTTAAATGAGATAGATGGATGTAATTAAAATGTCTGTGAAAATTATGAACTTTTATCTAAGAATATTACTTTATTTGTAGAAATTATTGCATTTTCAAATAAAGACATAGTAATTCGATTATAAAGTTATTCAAGTTTGTAAATTCAAATGTGTATGGAGGGAAAAATAATAATTTCAAGCTATGTTAAATTGCAATATTGTGTTTTTTTTGTGTGTGTGCATGCTTTTTTTTTTTTTCCCTAGTAATTTTCAGATCAGAACATTACCACTTAGGTTTCAATGAGCTAAATGCAGCCTCATGTTAGAAAATAATCTTAAATGTTTGTAATGATAGTGGCCCTTCTTAAGAAATATGATCTATAATCTAGATGCTGTGGTAATTACATGTACTCAGCACTAGAAAACTGTCTAAAACAAATTTAAACATCTTCCCTGGTGGCTCAAATGTTAAAGAATCTGCCCACAATTCAGAAGACCTGGGTTCTATCCCTGGGTTTGGAAGATCCCCTGAAGGAGGAAATGGCAACCCATTCCAGTATTCTTGCCTGGAGAATTCCACGAGCAGAGGAGCCTGCCAGGCTACAGTCCATGGTATCATAAAGAGTCTGACAGGACTGAGTGAAATACATATACATGATCAAGTAAACTATGGTATTTTTGGATTCAAGACATACAATTCTCTTTAAATTGATTCTTTGACTTCAGTTTTTGCTCACACACAGAAAAAAAAAAGTGAGTTGATTGAAACATTCAAAACCAACTGTCAGCTACCTACAAATACCTGTCTTGAAAAAGATAAGGAATGGTTTAGTTGTGGCCAAGAATGTGAGTAATTGGCTTTCTCTGCTTGTAAAAATAAGTCAATTCATTTTTATCTCTCAGTAAGAATTAAATTTATCAAACCAAATGTTCTAAATTAAAATTCCAGTGTTTTTCTTTAGAAATCAGTAAACATTTCAGACCGCGGCCGGCAACTCTGGACTCCGAGTTGGGGGAGGGTCCTGCTGGACCAG
>SJXQ01005037.1:26445-49223 GCA_006408695.1 Aepyceros melampus
CGCATGTGTGTCGTGTGCGCAGCCAATTTCCGTGGTGAGCTCAAGAGGGGGACGTCGGGTCCTGGCTCCCCTGTCCTGCAGCCCTGAGGAGCCTATCACACTTGCCCTCGCCCAAGTCACAGCTGGTGGCGGTTTGCGGGCACGGGCTGGGCCACCTCACTAGAGAGGGTGCCCCCAGGACTTGAGCCTTGGCGTTGGACTAGACGAAAGAGAGATCTGCTGAGGACAGACAGATGAGATGGGTGGACGCGGCCCCTTCGCTGCACCTGGTGGGGCTGTGGCACGCTGGACCCAGTGGCGGGGCAGGACGGCGTCCCAGGCGTCAAGAGACCGCCCCCGTATGTGTGGCGGTGGGGCCCAGCGCTTGTTTTTCTGGTGGCCCGGTCGTGTCTTGGACTTTCTGTTGCCTGGACAGCGCCCGCGCCCCTGTCCCACGGCCCTTGCTTTGCCAGCTTGCCGCCCTTTCCAGTCACTGCCACCCCCAGGCCCGCACAGCAACTGCCCACGCCCCCTTCTCCTGTGGGACCGAGCAGGCCTCGCCTCACGTGGGTGTGGTCCACCGGCCTCCTTTGGTCTGTGGCGTCCCCGGGCGGAGTAGTACCCTCAGTCCCAGAAAGGGGGTAACTGGCTAAGGCGGGTTGCGGGTGAGGGGCCTGGAGACGCGGATACAAGGCAGGAGAGTGTTCTCCCTGGCCAGCTGTAGCTCTGGATGTTGGCAGTGGTGATTGATATGTATTAATTATTCACCTTCAACCTTTTCTTTGCACATGCATTTGTATGTCTTTGTTTCTCCTTATCCAACATCACTGTTTTGCTCACACAAAAATTCAAGAAATATATGGTATTGATTGATTTATTGTTGTGAAAGAGGCCAGTTAAATCTCACCCAATGAATACACTGAAAGGTTTCTTTCATTTGAAGAAAGAAAGCTATATAACTAAAATAATGAGAACTTTTTCATGCTAGTATTTTTGTTGCTATTATCAAAATATGTAAGAAGTCTGATTCTTTAATATTTTCTAAAAATGCAAAATCATGAAGGGGATTATTTTATTCAGAAAAGGGAAAATCTCTGAAATAAGTGGTTTGTTTTACAAGTTTCCTTTATTCTCCAAACTTTCCTCTGATTGCCTCATTGTGTGTAAAATTTGTTCTTAATGAAATCAGTCAAAATGAAACCAGGACAGAGAACCCTGAGAAGTTAAAGCAGATGGACTTCAATGCAGGTGGTTTTTTTTGCACATATTATGAAGGGGCTGAAAAGCCAAAGAGAAGACAGTGAGGCAACTGATGTATTAACAGCTCCTATTAAAGGTAGACTAGACAGATGTGAGGCATTGGGTGAAAGGTAAACTAAGACAGGCCCATCTGATAGTGGCTATAACCATGAAGGAAAAGCTGCTGTTTATTCTGCCCTCCAGGCTCTAACTTTACATCCTTTATACTGAAGTTGACTCACTGAGGCTTCTGGGAAACACAGTCTATATGGTCAAACCTCCTTAGAACAGGGTAAGGGAGGAGCAAGCAGGCTGAAGATAAGCATGGCAGAATATGGAATATATAGAGGACATGCACCTCCTGCTCCCAAGAAGTGAAAAACATGGTAATAGCTCCAGAAATGCATGACAATTGATGGCTTTATTGAATACAAGGTATATGTCACATTAAAGAGTGAGAGGAGTTTTGGCTGCAGTCTTTCTGAAAATAAGCATTAAGAATTCAGTTTTTCTTTCATGTTTTAGTTCGTATTATTCTAGTTGGACAGATATATAGGTGGATGAGGGTTATGTTATATAATATATGGGATACATACATATCCCAGACATACACACACAAACATGAAATGAAATATGAAAACATTGAAATGGAGATTGCTAGACAAGGTAATTCTAATTCAGTTTTTATTTATACTTCTCTAATCAGTCAGGCATATGGGTGAAGCAACATAAATACATTTAACATATATATTTTTTATGATATGTGTACTACACACACACACACACACACACACATATACTTAATTTGTATACATTACCACTTCAGTTTGACAGGCTATCTTGCACCATTAATTCAATGATGGATTTATACATTAATCATGTTACTTGAGAGACCAGATCTTAGCTCAAAAAGAAAGAGAGATTAGGTTTATCTTTCCAGCATTTGATCCCTGTTTTGCAAATGTATTCATATCAAGAATCATTTATAATTTTATCCTCAATGTCATACTTTGCAAACAGGTGTTGAAAAAAGTTTCTTAACTAGATAATACATTAAAGAAAATCATACACAAACTTCATCAATTCTTAGTGAACCTATAATAAGAACAAACACAATTCAAATATGTAAATTATAAATGAAAGAATGAAAATGCCTCATCATTCAGTTTATTCCCCCAAAGATTTCAAACTCTTTAATGACAAATATATGGGGAAACAATGGCACACTTTATTTTGGGGGGGCTCCAAAATCACTGTAGATGATACCTGCAGCCATGAAATTAAAAGACGCTTACTCCTTGGAAGAAAAGTTATGACCAACCTAGATAGCATATTCAAAAGCAGAGATATTACTTTGCAGACAAAGGTCGGTCTAATAAAGGCTATGGTTTTTCCAGTAGTCATGTATGGATGTGAGAATTGGACTATAAAGAAATATGAGTGCTGAAGAATTGATAATTTTGAACTGTGGTGTTGGAGAAGACTCTTGAGAGTCCCTTGAACTTCAAGGAGATCAAACCAGTCAATCATAAAGGAAATCAGTCCTGAGTGTTCATTGGAAGGACTGATGTTGAAACTGAAACTCCAATACTTTGGCCACCTCATGCGAAGAACTGACTCATTGGAAAAGACCTTGATGCTGGGAAAGATTGAGATGTGTATAAGAGACAGCATTATTTTTCTTCAGCAATTTGAATGAATTTTTATATTGTTCCAGGAACCCCTTGTGACTGATAATAAGTTTGCCTTTATCTCTTCTCTCTTGTAGCTTTTAAGATTTTTTTCTTTGACATTTTTCCATTTCATTAAAATATGTCTTGTGCATTTGTTTGTATTCATCCTTCCTGGCATAAATTGTGCTTCTTTTATCTGAAGACATATCTTTCTCTGCTTCCTAGAATATTTATAGCTATAATATCCATGAATATTTCCTCTCTAATTCACTCTGTCTCCTTTTGAAACTCATATGAGACCATGCTTGATTTTCTTGCTCTGTCTTTCAAGATTCCACCACTTTCTTATATAAAATGATCTCTTTTAAGCTTTGAAATATATTTATAACTGGGGGAGGGCTTCCATTTTAATCAATATTTAACATGTTTGAAATAAGAAGGGAGGTGTTCCTACTTCAATTCTGATTAACATATGGAATCTTGATTCTTCTGTCATGCCTCAGAAATGGTGCCTTTTCCTTCAGTTCAAGGATTTACTAGTTACTGAAATGAGAAAACCCAAATATGCAAAATGTTTGCATGGAATAGAAACAGTCCTTTTTCACCTGAAAGTTTTTCTCCAGCATTTTTAGTCACTGATAGTCATTCCCCTGGCTCAATTCCTGGGTCCAGAAGTTCCTCTAGAGAAGGGATAGGCTACCCACTCCAGTATCCTTGGGCTTCTCTGGTGGCTCAGATGGTAAAGAACCTGCCTGCCATGAGGGAGACCTGGGTTCAACCCCTGAGTTGGGAAGATTACCCTGGAGGAGGGCGTGACAACCCACTGCAGTATGCTTGCCCGGAGAATCCCCAGGGACAGAGGATCCTGGTGGGCTACAGTCCATGGGGTTGCAAAGACTTGGACACGACTGAGTGACTAAACTCAGTATAGCACATGGTTGTTTCAGCCACTGAAAGAGGTGAAACCTCTACCCCAGGTTCTAGGAGTACTGGTGTTACTAATAGTAGCAGTGGTGGTAATAGAAATAGCAATAGTAATAGCTGCTGCTGGCATTGCTAATATTAGCAGTGGTAGTAATAGCAACAGGAGTGGCTGAGGCAGTAGTAACTGCAGTGCTTCCCTGCTGCGTGACCAGCCCTAGGACACTGCGAGTCCTCAATCACCATTGACTCCATAAGTGGGCTCCTGTCCATCACTGACCAGAGTGTTTCCCATGCAGTGTCTCATTTCATTCTCTCCGTGGCCTATGGGATGGCAGGCTATTCATCCTCTAAGAATGATAAACTTAACACAGAGCAGCTAGGAGAGCAGCCAGGGCCACATGGACAGCAAGTGACCGAGTGGGGATTTGAAGTCACAACCTCAGACTCCAGGACTGAAGTGTTTGACAATAATGGCTTACACGCATCCCCAGAAAGAACCAGAAAGCAAGGAAACCAGGCACCTAGACTCAGAATGTATTGACTGAATATCTCTTTTTCTGTCATGTCCTGGGGCTGCTCATGTCAGGAATCTGCCCTTGAGAAATTCTCATTCTAAAAGGAAACTGATGTGAGAGCACATCAAAACCAGTGCTGAGAACTTGCCGAAGCCCAAGGTCCTTGAGCTGAGTCACAGGGATGAGGGGAATTACCCAGGCAAAGGGAGCAAGGTGTGGGTTCCAGACAGGAGGCTCAGCACTGCGGAGGCTGAACAGGAAGTAGCATCTACTGGGTATGAGTCACGGCCAAAAGCTCCAGTGCCACGGGAGGACAGAGTGAGGAGCCACGGCTGCAGACAAAGCTGGGCATGTGGGCAGGAACGGCCTTTTCTTACCATGTCAAGAACACTTGGATCTGCAAAGTAAACTCTGGGAGTTGGTGATAGACAGGGAGGTCTGGTGTGCTGAATTCCATGGGGTCACAAAGAGTTGGACACGACTGAGTGATTGAACTGAACTGATCTGAATACCAACATGGGAAGGACAGACAAGCTATTATCTCTGTCAGAGTGATCAAAACCTTGGAATCATCTGCATATTCTAGTTTTTGACCTTCATATACAATTAGGTGATAAATGTGAAAGTTTTTTTTTTGTACAGTCTCTCATACCATCCTTTCCTTGTTTTACCACCACCATTTATTCTTTGACATAGTTCTACGTACTCAGTAATATGCAATAATTTTTATAAATTCCTGACAGAGTAACAAGAAGAGTTATGAGCAAATGGATTTATTTTTTGTTGTTGTTGTTCATGGAAAATCTCTTATAATTCTCTGGGATAATTGGCAGCTTCTCAATCCTGCCTGAGGACAGCTGGAATGAATGTTATGATAATGAAGGGTCATCACACAGGATTTGTAAATAAGGAAAATTTTGATTGAATGGAAAAAATGATCCAGAAAACTTACCTTTTATTTTATTTTAATATGTTTAATTAATAATGTTATGTTCATTTCTTGTGTACAATTACAACATAGTGATTAAATATTTGTATAGATTATATGCCATTTAAACTTATTATAAAATAATGGCCACACTGTCCTATGCTGTACAATATGACTTTATAACTTATTTACTAGTCTTGGTGTGTATGTTTTATTATGCTTCATTTTTAATTGATTGATGATTGCTTTACAATATTAGTTTGATGCCTGCCATATATCAACATGAATTAGTCATAAGTGTACATATGTCCCCTCTCTCTTGAACCTCTTTCCCACCTCCCACGTTTACCCACCTCTCTAATAGAGCCCTGGTTTGGGTTTCCTGAGTCATGCAGCAAATTTCCATTGGCTATCTATTTACACATGTTAGTGTATATGTTTCCATGCTACGCTCTCCATTCATCTCTCCATCCTCTCCCCTGCCCTTGTCCATAAGTCTGTTCTCTGTGTTTGCATGTTCATTGCTGCCCTATGAATAGGTTCATCAGTAGCATCTTTCTAGATTCTATATAGATTTGTTAATATATGGTATTTATTTTTTCTTTCTGACTTACTTCACTCTGTATAATAGGTTCTAGGTTCATCCAACTCATTAGGACTGACTCAAATGCATTCCTTTTTATGGCTGACTAATATTCCACTTTATGTATTTACCACAGTTTCTTTATACATGAATCTCCCAATGGACATCTAGGTTGCTTCCATGTTATAGCGGCTGTAAATAGTGCTGCAATGAACATTGGGAGTACAGGTGTCTTTTTCAGTTTTGGTTTCCTCAGAGTATATGCTTAGAAGTGGTATTACTGGATCATATGGTGGTTTTATTCCTAGCTTTTTAAGGAATCTCCATACTGTCTTTTGTAGTGGCTGTATCAATTTACATTCCCATCAGCAGTATAGGAGGGTTCCCTTTTCTCCACACCCTCTCCAGCATTTGTTGTTTGTAAATTTTTTGTTGATGGCCGTTCTGACTGGCGTGAGATGATATCTCATAGTTATGATTTGCATTTCTCTAATAATAAGCAATATTGAGTATCTCTTTATGAGTTTATCAATGATCTGTATGTCTTTGGAAAAATGTCTACTAAGTTCTTTTGCCCACTTTTTGATTGCGTTGTTTTTCTCATATTGAGTTTTATGAGCTGTTTGTATATTTTGGAAATTAAACCTTTGTCAGTTGTTTCATTTGCTATTATTTTCTCCCATACTGAGGGTTGTCTCTTTATCTTGTTTATAGCTTGCTTTGTTATGCAAAAGCTTTTAAGTTTCAATAGGTCCCACTTGTTTGTTTTTATATCCATTATTCCAGGAGGTGGGTCATAGAGGATCTTGCTATGATTTATGTCATACAGTGTTCTGCTTATCCTTTTCTCTAAGAGTTTATAGTTTCTGGTCTTACATTCCATTTTAATCCATTAAATCCATTTAATTTTCAATCCATTTTAAGTTGATCTTTGTGGATGGCATTAGGAAGTGTTGTAATTTCATTCTTTTACACATAATTGTATAGTTCTTACAGCATCACTTATTGAAGAAACTTTTTTTTTTCCCCATTATATATTCTTGTTTCCTTTGTTAAAGATAAGGTGCCCATAGGTGTGTGGGTTTATCTCTGGGCTTTCTATTTTGTTCCCTTGGCCTATAATTCTCTTTCTATGTCAGTTCCATACTGTCTTAATGACTGTAGATTTGTAGTATTTCTGAAATCAGGAATCAACTTGATTCTTCCAGCTCCATTATTCTTTCTCAAGATTGTTTTGGCTATTTGGTGTCGTTTGTGTTTCTATACAAATTGTGAAAATTTTTGTTGTAGTTTTGTGAAAAATGCCATTGATATTTTGATAGAGATTGCACTTAATCTGTAGATTACATTTGGCAGCATAGTCATTTTCACAATATTGGTTATTCTATCCAAGAGCATGGAATATCTCTCCATCTGTTTATGTCATTTTTGATTTCTTTTATCTGTGTCTTATAGTTTTCTGTATACAGCTTTTTGTCTCCTTAGGTAGATTTATTCCTAGGTATTTCATTCTTTTTGTTGCAATGGTAAATGGGATTGAGTCCTTAATTTCTCTTTCTGATTTTTCACTGTTAGTATATAGGAATGCAAGTGACTACTGTGTATTGATTTTGTATCCTGTGACTTTACTAAATTCACTGATTAGCTCTAGTAATTTTCTGATGGTGTATTTAGGGTTTTCTATGTACAGTATCATGTCATCTACAAATAATATGAGAGTTTTACTTCTTCCCTTCCAATCTGGATTCTTTCACTTCTATTTCTTCTCTGATTACCATAGCTACGACTTCCAAAACTATGTTGAATAATAGTGGTGAGAGTGGGCACACTTGTCTTGCTCCTGATCTTAAGGGGAATACTTTCAGTTTCTCACCATTGAAATAATGGTTGCTGTGGGATTCTTGTATATGGGCTGTATTATGTTAAGATAGGTTCCTTCTAAGACCATTTTTTGAAGAATTTTTACCACAAATGGGTAATGAAATTTGTCAAAAGCTTTTTCTGCATCTATTGAGATTGAAGTGAAGTGAAAGTTGCTCATTCGTGTCTGACTCTGTGCAACCCCATGGACTATACAGTCCATGGAATTTTCCAGGCCAGAATACTGGAGTGGATAGCCATTCCCTTCTCCAGAGGATCTTCCTGACCCAGGAATCGAACCGGGGTCTCCTGAATTACAGGTGGATTCTTTACCAGCTGAGCCACTAGGGAAGCTCCTACTGAGATTATCATATGTTTTTTTATCTTTCAATTTGTTAATATGATGCATCACATTGATTTGCATATATGGGAGAATCCTTGCATCCCTGGGATAAACCCAAGTTGATCATGGTATATGATCTTTTAAATATGTTGTTGTATTTTGTTTGCTAGAATTTTATTGAGGATGTTTTATCTTTGTCCATCAATGATATTATGTTGGCCTGGCTTTTTTTTTTTTTTTTGTAGTGTCTTTGTCTGGCTTTGGTAAGCAGGGTTATTGTGGCCTTGTAGAATAAGTTTGGAAATGGTCCTTCCTCTGCAAATGTTTGAAAGAGTTTCAGAAGGATAGGCTTTAGCTTTTCTCTAAATGTTTGATAGAATTAATCTGTGAAGTCATCTGTCCCTGGAATTTTGTTTTATGGGAGGTTTTTGATCACACTTTTGATTTCAGTGCTTGTAATTAGCTTGTTTAAAACTTCTGTTTCTCCTTCATTCAGCCTTGGAAGGTTGAACTTTTCTATGAATCTGTACATTTCCTATAGATTGTCCCTTCTGTTAGCATATAGTTACTCATAATAGTCTCTTATGATCTTTGTATTTATGCATTGTCTATTATAACCTCTCCTTTTTCATTCCTAAATTTGATTTGATTTTTCTCCCTTTTTTCTTGATGAGTAAGGCTTAATTTAGTTTATCTTCGAAAGAACTATTTTTTAGTTTTTATTAATCTTTACTATGGTTTCCTTCATTTCTTTTTATTTCAGCTCTGATTTCTCTCCTTCTACTAACTTTGGGGTTTTTGTTGTTGATCTTCTTCTTCTTATTTTAGCTGTTTTAGAGATAGACTTAAGTCTTCGATTCAATGTTTTTCTTGTTCTTTGAGGTATGATTGTACTGCTATAAACTTCTTTGTTGGGACTGCTTTTGCTGTTTCCCATAGATTTGGGGTCATCATGGTTTTGTTCTCATTTATCTAGGAATCTTTTTATTTCCCTTCTTATTTTTTAAGTATCTTGTTCATTACTTAGAGACATATTGTTTAATCTCCACATGTTTGTGTTTTGCTTACAGTCCCCCCCCCCCAGTAATTGATTAGTCTCATAGTGTTGTGTTAAGAAGAGATGCCTGATACAATTTCAATTTTATCAAATTTACTGAGACTTGACTTGTGATCCAAGATATGGTCTATCCTAAAGATTGCTGCATGTGGACTTGAGAAGAAAGTGTATTCTTCTGCATTTGGATGGAAAGCTTGAAGATATAAATTAGGTACATTTGGTATAATATTTCATTTAAAGTTTGTGTTTCCTTATTAGTTATTTGTTTTGATTATCTGTCCCTTGGAGTACTGCATTTGATCCTAGCCAAAAGGCTGAGAAGCAAACAACTATGGATAGAGGTTCATAACATTATAGAGGAGGCAGTGAAGAAAGCCATCCCCAAGAGAAAGAAATGCATAAAGGCAAGATGATTGTCTGAGGGGCCTTATAAATATCGAAGAAAGAAGAGACACAAAAGGCAAAGGAGAAAAGGAAAGATATATCCATCTGAATGCATAGTTCCAGAGAATAGCAGGAGAGATAATAAAGCCTTTTTATGTGAACAATTCAAGGAAATACAGGGAAAAAATAGAATGGGAAAGACTAAAGATCTCTTCAAAAAGTAGAGATTCAAAGGGAATATTTCATGCAAAGATAGGCACAATAAAGGACAGACATGGTTGGAATGAACAGAAACAGAAGCTATTAAGAAGAGGTGGCAAGAATACACAGAAGAACTATACAAAAAAGATCTTAATGACCCAAATAACTATGATGGTGTGATCACTCACCTAGAGCAAAACATTCTTAACTGTGAAGTCAAGTGGGTCTTAGGAAGCATCACTAAGAGCAAAGGTAGTTTAGGTGATGGAATTCCAGCTGAAATATTTCAAACCCTAAAAGATGATGTTTTTAAAGTGCTTCAGTCAATAAACCTGAAAACTTGGAAAACTTAGCACTGGCCATGGGACTTCAAAAGGTCAGCTTTCATTGCAATTCAAAATAAGGGCAATGTCAAAGAATGTTCAAACTACCACACAATTGCACTCATTTCACATGCTAGCAAAGTAATGTTCTAAATCCTTCAAGCTAGGCTTCAACAATATGTGCACTGAGAACATCCAGATATACAAGTTGGATTTAGAAAATTTAAAGAACCAGAGATCAAATTGGCAACATCTGTTGGACCATAGAAAAAGCTAGAGAATTCCAGGAAAAAAAAAAAAAAAAACTACTTCTTCACCATTGACTACGCTAAAGCCTTTAACTGTGTAGATTACAATTGTGGAAAATTCTTCAAGAGATGGAGATACCAGATCACCTTACCTATTTCCTGAAAAACCTGTATGCAGGTCAAGAAACAACAATTAGAACTGGACATGAAACAAAAGAATGGTTCAAAATTGGGAAAAGAGTGTGTCAAAGCTGTATATTGTCATCCTGCTAATTTAACTTATATGCAGAGTACATCTTGCAAAATGCTGGGCTGGATGAAACACAAGTGGAATCAAGATTGTCAAGAGAAGTATCGATAACTTAAGATATGCCTATGACACCACCTTTATGGAAGAAAGTGAAGAGGAACTAAAAGGCCTCTTGATGGAGGTAAACAAGTAGAGTGAGAAAGCTGGCTTAAAACTCAACATTCAAAATGCTAACATCATGGCATCTGATCTTGTCACTTTCTGGCAAATAGATGGGTAACAATGGAAACAGTGACAGACTTTATTTTTCTGGGCTCCATAATCATTTCAGATAGTGACTGCAGCCATAAAATTAAAAGATTTTTATTCCTTGGAATAATAGCTATGACAAACCCAAACAGCATATTAAAAAGCACAGACATTACTTTGCCTACAGTAGTCCATATAGTCAAAGTTATCATTTTTCCAGTAATCATGTATGGGTATGACAGCTGGAGAATAAAAAATGCTGAGTGCTGGAGAATTGATGCCTTTGAACTGCAGTGCTGGAGAAGACACTTGAGAGTCCCTTGGACAGCAAGGGTATGAAACTAGTCAATCCTAAATGAAATCAACCCTGAATATTATTAATGGAAGGACTGATGCTGAAACTGAACCTCCAATGCTTTGGCCACCTGATGTGAAGAGCCAACTCATTTGAAAAGAGATGAAATGCTGTTAAATATTGAAGACAGGAGGAGAAGGGGATTACAGAGGATAAGAATGTTCGATGTAATCACCACTTCAATGGACACCAGTTTGAGCAAACTCTGGGAGATGGTCAAGGACAGGGAAGACTGATGTGCTGCAGTCCAAGGGTCTCAAAGAGTCGGGCATGACTTAGCCACTGAACAAAAACAACCCTTGTTGTAAATGGGGTGTTAAAGTCTCCTATTATTATTGTGTTACTGTCAGTTTCCCCTTTTATGTTTGTTAGTGCTTGACTTATGTTGAGGTGCTCCTATGTTGGGTACATATATATTTACAATTGTTATATCTTCTTCTTAAATTGATCCCTTGATCATTGTGTAGTGTATTTTTTTTTAAATCTCTCGTAATATTTTTTATTTTAAAGTCTATTTTGTCTGAACTGAGAATTGCCTCTCTGGCTTTTTTGTTTTGTTTTGTTTTTTAAATTTCCCTTTGCATGAAATATCTTTTCCTATCCTTTTACTTTCATTCGGTATGTGTCTCTAGGTCTGAAGTGAGTCTCTTGTAGACAACATATATATGTATTTTGTTTTTGTATCCATTCAGTCAACCCCTGTCTTCATTGGAGCATTTATTCCATTTAATTGCATTTAAAGTAGTTATTGACATGTATGTTTCTGTAGGCATTTTCTTCATTGTTTTGGGTATATATTTGCAGATCTTTTCTTTCGCTTGTGTTTACTGGCTATGTAAGTCCCTTTAATATTTGCTGTAAAACTGATTTCATAAAGCTAAATTCTCTTAACTTTTGCTTGTCTGTAAAGCTTTTTAATGCAGATTACACCACCCTTCTGGCAGAAAGTGAAGAGGAACTAAAAAGCCTCTTGATGAAAGTAAAAGAGGAGAGTGAAAAAGTTGACTTAAAGCTCAACATTCAGAAAACGAAGATCATGGCATCCGGTCCCATCACTTCATGGGAAATAGATGGGGAAACAGTGGAAACAGTGTCAGACTTTATTTTGGGGGGCTCCAAAATCACTGCAGGTGGTGACCGCAGCCATGAAATTAAAAGACGCTTACTCCTCGGAAGAAAAGTTATGACTGGCCTAGACAATATATTCAAAAGCAGAGGCATTACTTTGCCAACTAAGGTCCATCTAGCCAAGACTATGGTTTTTCCTGTGGTCATGTATGGATGTGAGAGTTGGACTGTGAAGAAGGCTGAGTGCCGAAGAATTGATGCTTTTGAAATGTCGTGTTGGAGAAGACGCTTGAGAGTCCCTTGGACTGCAAGGAGATCCAACCAGTCCATTCTGAAGGAGATCAACCCTGGGATTTCTTTGGAAGGAATGATGCTAAAGCTGAAACTCCAGTACTTTGGCCACCTCACGCGAAGAGTTGACTTGTTGGAAAAGACTCTGATGCTGGGAGGGATTGGGGGCAGGAGGAGAAGGAGACGACAGAGGAGCCAAGACTATGGTTTTTCCTGTGGTCATGTATGGATGTGAGAGTTGGACTGTGAAGAAGGCTGAGTGCCGAAGAATTGATGCTTTTGAAATGTCGTGTTGGAGAAGACGCTTGAGAGTCCCTTGGACTGCAAGGAGATCCAACCAGTCCATTCTGAAGGAGATCAACCCTGGGATTTCTTTGGAAGGAATGATGCTAAAGCTGAAACTCCAGTACTTTGGCCACCTCACGCAAAGTGTTGACTCATTGGAAAAGACTGTGATGCTGGGAGGGATTGGGGGCAGGAGGAGAAGAGGACCACAGAAGATGAGATGGCTGGATGGAATCACTGACTCGATGGACATGAACCTGAGTGAACTTTGGGAGTTGGCGATGGACAGGGAGGCCTGGCGTGCTGCAATTCATGGAGTCACAAAGAGTGGGACACGACTGAGCGACCTAACTGAACTGATAGGCCTTTATGGAAGTTCTCACTGATTAATACTGCCTAGGATTAGAAGTTATCTGGCAATCTGGGATCCTGGATACAGTGCTCCTACTTCAATTATTCAAGCCTAGTCTCTGGTCAGGGAACTGAGACTCCATAAATTGATTTTTATGAGATTAAAGGCAATTAAACACATCAAGAGAGAGAAAGAGAGAGAGGAAAAAAAAAATCATGACAAGAAGTAAAAGCCAAATCCACAGAAATGGTGAATACAAGATCAGACAGAATTACAAAACAATATGACATATACACACACTTATACACACAAAAAGTAGCCAAAGCATTCCAAAGAAAAGAAGGTGCAAGTGATTGACTTGGTGAGCACTGGAAAGCAAAAATGACATAGACCAATTAAAAGCAGAGTTAAGTACAGCTCAAAATGGAAAACTGAGCCAAAGCAGAGTGCCAAATGGGGGATATAGCAAAGAAAACATAACAAATGAACAAATGTGGTGAAAAAAAAATGAATGGAATAAAAAAGAGAGAGAGAGAAGAGGGGAAAGAAAAGAAAAAAGGAAGGGATAGAAGAAAAAAATAGAAAAGCAAAAATAAATAGATGTATGTTAAAATATGTGTGTGTATATATATATATATATATATAAACTCTAGGAAAAGGTGCAATAAGAGAAGCAAACAGAACAATTTTTTTAATTGAAAAAGAATGGAAAAAAAGAAAAAAGGAAAAGTCCACAGTGCTGCAAAAGGCCAATGTAGAGGTAAAAGTATGTAGGGGGGTAGAAAATGTATTTTTTTTATTTAAAAAGATAAAAATGTTGTTAAGGCGTAGCTCTCCTCAGTTGTGAAGTCTGCTGCCCATGTGTGCAGTTGGACTAGTTCTCCATTGATGATTTCCA
This sequence comes from Aepyceros melampus, assembly GCA_006408695.1. Taxonomy (NCBI): domain Eukaryota; kingdom Metazoa; phylum Chordata; class Mammalia; order Artiodactyla; family Bovidae; genus Aepyceros; species Aepyceros melampus. The sequence continues at coordinate 40,451 of SJXQ01005037.1, forward strand.
GGTTGGGGAGACTTGTGCCTGTGTTCTGGTTGATGGTGCTTGATCTTTTCTTTCTGAAGGGCAGCACCACATTGGGTAGTATGCTTTGGGATGTATATGGGTTCAGTATGGCTTTGGGCAGCCTGTCTGCTCATGCAGAGTGATGTGTTTCTGTTTTGTTGAAGGATTGGTGTGGGATATCTGGGAACGGGTGCCTGCTGGCCTTTGCGTAGCCTTTGTTTTGGTATTGAGATGGAGGTCTTTGGAAAGGGTCAGGACTATTAATGTTCCCTGGGGTCAGGAGTTCTCTGGTGGTACAAAGTCTTGGGTTTGAGACTCTCACCTCAGGGGTTCAGGCTCAATGCCTATTTAAGGTCCAAGACTTCAAAAGCCACACAGCACAAAAGATAAGTTCCCAACACTCTTGGTGAAGACAACACTCAGAACCCAGTGAGTTTCACACCAACACCCTTTAATGTTTCCAGGAAAGTCTCTGGACCTGTTGTGGGCAGTGTGGGATGAGCTCAGTCTGAGGTCTGATCTTATTCCCACTTGTAGCTGCTCCTAGTGTTTAGAGTTGCTCCTAGAGTTGCCCACCTCAGACATGAGAGGTTGAAGGTCAAGGCTCATTGTGGCTCACTTGCTCTTGTGGAGTGAGAAGAGAGGAGGATATGGCAGCCACACATGGCTTGTACTGGGGAGTGCCTCTGGAAGTAGTGACCTGTTGGATGTTGACATGGTCTGAGGAAGGTTTTCATTTCTCCCAGAGCAAAAGCCCCAATACATGGGTCCCTAGAAGAGCTCAGCTGTTTAAGCTCCCAGCAAGGTACAGGCAGTAACCTGTGCCTGCCCACAGCCTGGTGGTAGCTGCAATCTCTAGGATGAGGACCCCATTGGTGGTGTTTTGGCCACTGACTCTGGCACCCCTCCCAGTTTTGGCAGTGACAGCCATGTCTATTTCTGCAGCCATATTGAAGTAGCCCTCTCAGCACATCGTCATGGCCACCAGCCACCTACCTCTCCATGGGAACTTTGCTGGAGCTACTGCCCCCCAGAAAGATGGTGAGCAGGAGCTACCCCACATCCAAGGTGAGGAACAGAGGCTGTGCTTTGCTGGAGCAGCTGTGAAGAGATACCCCACTTCCAAGGTAAGAGAAAACCAAGTAAGACAGTAGCCACTAAGACAGGACATCAGAGGGCAGACAGACAGAAACCACAATCAAAGAAAATCAGCCAATCTGACCACATGGACCACAACCTTGTCTAACTCAATGAAACTAAGCCATGCCTTGTGGGACCACCCAAGAAGGATGGGTCATGGTGGAGAGGTCTGACAGAATGTAGTCCACTAGAGAAAGGAATGGTAAACCACTTCAGTATTCATGCCTTTAGAACCCTATGAACAGTATGAAAAAGCAAAAAGGTAGGACACTGAAAGATGAACTCCCTAGGAAGGTAGGTGCCCAATATGCTACTGGAGATCAGTGGAAGAATAACTCCAGAAAGAATGAAGGGATGGAGCCAAAACAAAAACAACACCCAGTTGTGGATGGGACTGGTGATAGAAGCAAGGTCCAATGCTGTAAAGAGCAATATTGCACAGGAACCTGGAATGTTAAGTCCATGAATCAAGGTAAATTGGAGGTGGTCAAACAGGAGATGAAAAGAGTGAACATCAACATTCTAGGAATCAGCGAACTAAGATGGACTGGAATGGGTGAATTTAACTCAGATGGCCATTATATCTGCTACTGTGGGCAGGAATCCCTTAGAAGAAATGGAGTAGCCATCCAGTGAACAAAAAAGTCCGAAATGCAATACTTGTATGCAATTTCAAAAAAGAAATGATCTCTGTTCATTTCCAAGGCAAACCATTCAATATCATGGTAATTCAAGTCTATGCCCCAACCAGTAATGCTGAAGAAGCTGAAGTTGAACAGTTCTATTAAGACCTACTAGACCTTCTAAAACTAACACCCCAAAAAAGATGTTCTTTTCATTATAGGGGACTGGAATGCAAAAAGTAAGAAATCAAGAAACACCTGGAGTAACAGGCAAATTTGGCCTTGGAGAACAGAATGAAGCAAGGCAAAGGCTGATACAGTGTGCCAAGAGAACACACTGGTCATATCAAACACCCACTTCCAGCAACACAAGAGAAGACTCTACACATGGACATCACCAGATGGTCAACATCAAAATCAGATTGACTACATTCTTTGCAGCCAAAGATGGAGAAACTCTATACAGTCAGAAAAAAAAAAAAAAAAAACAATAGTGGGAGCTGACTATGATTCAGAACATGAACTCCTTATTGCCAAATTCAGACTGAAATTGAAGAAAGTGAAGAAAACCACTAGACCATTCAGATATGATCTAAATCAAATCCTTTATGACTATACAGTGGAAGTAAGAAATAGATTTAAAGGACTAGATCTCATAGGCCGAGTGCATGATGAACTATGGACGGAGGTTTGTGACATTGTAGAGGAGACGGGGATCAATACCATCCCCATGGAAAAGAAATGCAAAAAAGAAAAATGGCTGTCTGAGGAGGTCTTACAAATAGCTGTGAAAAGAGGGGAAGTGAAAAGCAAAGGAGGAAAGACAAGTTATATCCATTTGAATGCAGAGTTCCAAAGAATAACAAGGAGAGATAAGAAAGCCTTCCTCAGTGATCAATGCAATAAAATAGAGAAAAACAATAGAATGGGAAAGACTAGAGATCTCTTCAAGAAAATTAAAGGTACAAAGGGAATATTTGATGCAAAGATGGTCTCAATAAAGGACAGAAATTCTAGGTACCTAACAGAACAGATGATATTAAGAAGAGGTGGCAAGAATACACAGAAGAACTGTACAAAAAAGATCTTCATGACCAAGAAAATCACGATGGGGTGATCACTCACCTAGAGCCAGACATCCTGGAATGTGAAGTCAAGTGTGCCTTAGGAAGCATCACTATGAACAAAGCTAGTGTATGTGATGGAATTCCAGTTGAGTTATTCCAAATCCTGAAAGATGATGGTGTGAAAGCACTGCACTCAATATGCCAGCAAATTTGGAAAACTCAGCAGTGGCCACAGGACTGGAAAAGGTCAGTGTTCATTCCAATCCCAGAGAAAGGCAGTGCCAAAAAATGCTCAAACTACTGCACAATTACACTCATCTCACATGCTAGTAAAGTAATGCTTAAAATTCTCCAAGCCAGGCTTCAACAACATGTTAATCATGAAATTCCAGATGTTCAAGCTGGTTTTAGAAAAGGCAGAGGAACCAGAGATCAAATTGCCAACATCCTCTGGATCATCAAAAAAGCAAGATAGTTTCAGAAAAACATATATTACTGCTTTATTGACCATGCCAAAGCCTTTGACTGTGTGGATCACAATAAAATGTGGAAAATTCTGAAAGAGATGGGAATATCAGACCACCTGACCTGCCTCTTGAGAAATCTGTATGCAGGTCAGGAAGAAATAGTTAGAACTGGACATGGAACAAAAGACTGGTTCCAAATAGAAAAAGGAGTATGTCAAGGCTGTATACTGTATTCCTGCTTATTTAACTTACATACAGAGGACATCATGAGAAATGTCGAGTTGGAGGAAGCACAAGCTGGAATCAAGATTCCTGGGAGAAATATCAATAACCTCAGATATGGAGATGACACCACCCTTATGGCAGAAAGTGAAGGAGAACTAAAGATCCTCTTGGTGAAAGTGAAAGAGGAGAGTTAAAAAGTTGGCTTAAAACTTAACTTTTGGAAAACTAAGATCATGGCACCTGGTCCCATCACTTCATGGCAAATAGATTGGTGAACAGTGGAAATAGGGGCTGACTTTATTTTTCTGGGTCCCAAAATCACTGCAGATGGTGACTGCAGCCATGAAATTAAAAGACACTTACTCCTTGGAAGGAAAGTTATGATCAACCTAGACAGCATATTAAAAACAGAGACATTACTTTGCAACNCCTAAAGGAGATCAGTCCTGGGTGTTCATTGGAAGTACTGTTATTGAAGCTGAAACTCCAATACTTTGGCCACCTGATGCGAAGAGTTGATTCATTGGAAAAGACCCTGTTGCTGGGAAAGATTGAGAGCAGGAGGAGAAGGGGACGACAGAGGATGAGATGGTTGGATGGCATCACTGACTCAATGGACATGGATTTGGTTGGACTCCAGGAGGTGGTGATGGTCAGGGGGGCCTGGCGTGCTGCAGTTCATGGGGTCACACAGAGTAGGACAAGACTGATCGACTGAACTGAACTGCCCTCCCTCGAGGCTCCACCCTATGCTACAGGCCTCCCCTTTGCTCAGAAGAGGCTTGTGTGTATTCCTCTCAGCTCCCTGGCCCCACCCTCTGGTTCAAGCTGGGTCTTGTGAGCCACTCACAGCTGAGAATTGCTGTTAGGCAGCTTTCTCTGCGTTTTGCCTCTGAGCGCCTGATTTAACACACTCCTCTGAGGTTCCACAACTCCGTATTAGTCCCGTCTGTGAGGGAATTTCCTAATGCATGAAAACTTTTCCTCCTTCACAACTCTCTCCCTCTCTTATGGCACAAGCTCCAGTCCTGAAGTTCTCTGTCATTTTTTTTTTTTTTTGAATGTCCTTATCTTTTGTCCTACCTTATCCAGGGAGATTACTTTGCTTTTTTGGAGGCCTGGGGTCTTATGCTTTCCTTTAGAAGTTTCTCTGTAGGAGTCATCCATATTTTTATGATTTTTTTTAATGTTTTTCTGAAGAGACAAGCGATCTTCCCACCTTACTCATCTGCTATCTTTTTTCATGCCCCCCCCCCACAACCTATAACACATTTACTTTATACAAATTAATTTGTACTTCTTTTTTTTCAAGTATTTTTTTAATTTATTGATTTTTTGTTGAAGGATGCTTGCTTTACAGAATTTTGTACTTCTTGATGTACTTCTTAATCCCCCACTGCTAAATTCACTCTACACACTTCCCTCTCCCCAAGAGTAATCTCTACACTGTTTATATATGTTTGAGTCTATTTGCTTTTTTACATTCATTGATTTCTTCTATTTTATATATTCCACCTATAAATGATAGCATGCAGCTTTCATATTTCTCTGGTTGACTTATTTCACATAGCATAATACCCTCCAAATTTCCCATGTTTCAAATGGAAAAATAATATTCTTTTTATGGTTGAGTAGTATCCAAATATATATATATATATATATGTATAATATATAGATAATATATATTATACATATATATATATACACACACATATATATATGCCACATCTTTATTCATTCATAGGTTGATGGACATTTTGGTTGCTTCCAAATCTTGGCTATTATAAATAATGTTTCTGTGAACATTGTGGTGCATGTTTCTTTTTGATTGGTGATTTCATTTTCTTCAGATGTATACCAGGAGTGGAATTTTGCTGGATCATATGATAATTCTATTCTTAATTTCTTGAGGAAGCTCCATACTATTTTCCACAGTGGTTGCACCAATTCATATCCCCAAAAATGATGTCCTACGGGACCTTTTTCTTCACATCCTTGACAATGGCATCTCATCCCATCATTTCATGGCATAAAGATGGGGAAACAATAGAAACAGCAAGAGACTTTATTTTCTTGGGCTCCAAAATCACTGCACATGGTGATTGTAGTCATGAAATTAAAAGATTCTTACTCCTTGGAAGAAAAGCTATGGCAAAACCAATACAATATTGTAAAGTAATTAACTCCAATTAAAATAAATAAATTTATATTAAAAAAAGAAAAGCTATGGCAAACTTAGACAGCATAAGAAATAACTAGCCTCCAATTAAAATAAATAAATTTAATTTAAAAAAAAGAGAAAAATCAGAGACATTACTTTGCCAACAAAGTTCCATATAGTCAAAGCTATGGTTTTTCCAGTAGTCATGTATGGATGTGAGAGTTGGACTATAAAGAAAGTTGAGAGCTGAAGAATTGATGCTTTTGGACTGTGGTGTTGGGGAAGACACTTGAGAGTCCCTCGGACAGCAAAGAGATCAAACCAGTCAATCCTAAAGGAAATAGGTCCCAGAATAGTCATTGGAAGGACTGATATTAAAGCCAAAGCTCCAATATTTTGGCCACCTGATACAAAGGATTGAATCACTGGAAAAGACCCTGAGGCTGGGAAAGATTGAAGGAGGGAGGAAAAGGGAATGAAAGAGGATGAGATGGTTGGATGGCATCACCAACTCAATGGATATGAGTTTGGGTAAACTCTAGAAGTTGGTGATGGACAGGGAAGCCTGGCATGCTGCAGTCCGTGGGATAGCAAAGAATCAGACACGACTCAGTGACTGAACTGAACTGAACTGAACTGCCAAAGTTTGTTATTTGAAGACCTTTTAATGACAGACATTGTGATAGGTGTGAAGGTGAATATCTCTCTGAAGTTCCAATTAGCATTTATTTGATGGTTAGCAATGTTGAACATCATTTGATGTGCCTGCTGCCCATTTGTATATCTTCTTTGGGAGAAAGTCTATTCAAATCTTCTGTAAATTTTTATTGGGCTTTTTTTATGTTAAGCTGTATGAGCTATTTTTATATTTTGGATATTTAACCCCTTATCACTCACATCATTTGTAAATATTTTCTCCAATTCAGTAGTTTGTCTTTTCATTTTGTCAATGGTTTCCTTCTATTTGTAATTTTTAAAAAATTACATCCCGTTTATGTTTTTTTTTTTGTTTCCTATCCCTTAAGAGACATGTCCAAAAAATATTGTACTATTTATCTCAGAGTGTTCTCCCTTTGATTTCTTCTAATAATTTTATTTTTCTGGTTTTTAATTCATTTTGAATTTATTTTTGTATATGTTGTGAGAAAATATTCTAGTTTCATTTTTTTTACATGTAGCTATCCAGTTTTCACAGTGCCACTTACTGACAAGACTGTTGTTTCTCCACTGTATATTCTTGGCTCCTTTGTTGTAGATTAATTGACCATAGTGTGTGGGCTTATTTCTAGGCTCTGTATTCTGTTCCATAGAAAAATGATTCTATGTTTGTACCTGTACCCTACTGTTATGCTTACTTTAGCTTTGTGCTAGAGTCTGAAGTCAGAGAGTAAGATATCTACAGCATCGTTTTGTTTTATTTTTATGAAGATTGCTTTAACTATTCAGTGTCTTTTGCATTTTAGAATTATTTGATCTAAGTATGTGAAAAATATTTTATTATTGTGATACAGATGTATGAAATCTGTAGACTGCTTTGGATACTATGGACTTTTTAGCAATGCTAATTCTAACAGTCCCAAGAATACATGCTATCTTTCCATTTCTTTGTATCATCTAAAATTTTCTTCATCAACATTTTATAATTTTCAGATGTATTTCATTTCCTTATTTAAGGTTACTCTGAGGTATTCATGCTTTTTGGTGTGATTTTTAATGGGATTCTTTCTTGCTTGCTCTTTCTGATATTTTATTATTAATTTATAGAGAGGCAATCTATTTCTGAATATTAATCTTGTGTCCTACAACTTTATTGAATTTATTTATTCATTCTAACAGATTTTAGTGGATAGTATATGTGTTTTCTATATATGTACAATGTCATCTGTGGCAGTATTAATCCTTCCCTTCCAATTTTGATGACTTTTATTTCTTTTCCCTGACTGATTTCTGTGGCAAGGATTTTTGATATTAAATGAAATAGAAGTTGTAGGAGTGGCCATCCTTGTCTTGTTTCAGAATTTAGAGAAAAAGCTTTCAGCTTTTCACAATTGAGTATGATGATAGCTGTCATTTGTCATGAATGGCCTTTATTATGTTGACATATGTTCCTTTAATATCCTTTTTGATAAGAAGGTACGAGTTTTTATCATGAATGGATGTTGAATTTTGTCAAAGGTTTTTCCTGCATCTACTCAGATGGTCATGTGATTTTTACCCTTCCTTTTGTTAATGTGGTATATCCCATTGATTAAGAATGTTAAGCCATTCTTACATGCCTGGAATAACTCTAACTTTTAATAGTGTATGGGATGCCTTTATTTGTTACTGAATTTGGTTTGTTAGCTTTGTGTTGAGAATTTTTCATATGTATTAGCCTGTAGTTTTCTTTCGTGCATTATCTTTACCTGGTTTTGGTATCAGGGTAATAATGGCCTCATAGAATGAATTTGGGAATGTACTCTACAATTTTTTGAAATAGTTTGAAAAGAATGGGTATCAGCTCTCTTTTATATGCTTGGCAGTATGCCCCTATGAAACCATCTAGTACTGGACTTTTTCTTTTGCTGGAATTTTTTTTTTTAATTATTATTGTTAACTCACTTTCACAAGTAGTGATGGGTCTGTTCAGAGTGTCTTTCTTTTTTTCTGATTCTGTCTTGAATGGTTGTACATTTCTAACAAATTTGTCCATTTCCTATAGATTGTCCAATTGTTGGCATACAGTTGTTCATAGTATTTTTAATGATCTTTTGTATTTCTGTGATAATGGTAGTTATTTGTCCTCTCATATGTTATCTTATTTATTTGGGTCCTTTTTCTTTACTTTTTTTGTTGATGAGCCTGGTTGAAGGCTTATTACTTTTGCTTGTTTTGTTTTGTTTAAATGTCTGAATGTCTTTGAACTTTTGTAGTGTTTTTTAGTCTCTATTTTATTAAATCCCTCTATGATCTTTCTTATTCCCCTCCTTCTGTTATCTTTGTGGTTTGTTTATTCTTCTTTCTCTGACACCTTTCAGTTCAGTTCAGTTCAGTTGCTCAGTCATGTCCGACTCTTTGCGACTCCATGAATCGCAGCATGCCAGGCCTCCC
>SJXQ01005038.1:0-44631 GCA_006408695.1 Aepyceros melampus
AAGAGACAGCTTGAGAGTCCCTTGGACTGCAAGGAGATCCAACCAGTCCATTCTGAAGGAGATCAACCCTGGGATTTCTTTGGAAGGAATGATGCTAAAGCTGAAACTCCAGTACTTTGGCCACCTCATGCAAAGAGTTGACTCATTGGAAAAGACTCTGATGCTGGGAGGGATTGGGGGCAGGAGAAGAAGGGGACGACAGAGGATGAGATGGCTGGATGGCATCACTGACTCGATGGACGTGAGTCTGAGTGAACTCTAGGAGTTGGTGGTGGACAGAGATGCCTGGCGTGCTGCAGTTCATGGGGTCGCAAACAGTTGGACACGACTAAGCAACTGAACTGAACTGAACTGATGGCTCAGGCTTCCCAGGTGGTGCTAGTGGTAAAGAATCCACCTGTCAATTCAGGAGATGCAAAAGATGAGGGTTCGATCCCTGGGTCAGGAAGATCCCCTGGAGTAGGAAATGGCAACACATTCCAGTAATCTTGCCTGGAAAATTCCATGGGCAGAGGATCCTGGCAGGCTACAGTGCAAGGGGTTGCAGATATAGTCAGACACAACTGAGCACAGAGCCCATGGCTCAGGCAGCAACCAATGCAAAGGGGGCATCCATCGTCAGACTCGCTCTAAACGGGTTGCAGAGCAGGGCTCTGTGTTGATATCAGCATGGTGGTAGGTCCTCTTTCAAGTTCCATTATTGGAGACGAGGAAAATGAGCTTCAGGAAAGGCCAAAGAATGTGACCAAGATTTCACAGCTAATGAGCACAGGAGCCAAGGCTGAACCCAGATCTTGCTGACCACGGTTTGTACTCTTAGCTGCTGTTTTTTTCAGGCAGCTTTAATTAGCGGCCACATAGCACTCTCATGAGAAGACTGAGAGCTCTTACAAATCAACACTCTCTTCTCCCAGGATCAGATTTAGGACTTACTGACAGCGATGACTTTTCGCTTAATGTGCTCTCCACCCAGTCCAGGCTACTACCCCATTTAGCTTCTCCCCCTGGAGGGAAAGCTTGTCTGCTGGCTCTTTATTTAAAAGTGCCCAGCCTCATAGTGTCTCAGAGAATCAAGAGCAGCGCTAGCTAAGCCAATAAACCTCGATCCTAGAGGTGTCGGGAGACATTATATACACTTACCCTTTTCCAGGACAGTTCCCACCAGCCGGCAGTTACAGAAACCCAGGGCTTGCCCTGGCCCCCTCTGGCTTTTCTCACTTCTCTGAGCTCTGTCTGGCTTGTCCCCAGCCTGCTCAGTCACAAGCTATTGCTTCTATCTTGTGTCTCCATTTGCATTTGACTGAGAAAGCTTTCTGAGGGTAGGCAGAGAGAGGGGGTGTGATGGATGGAACCGGAGGCTTTGCTTTTTATCATTTCATCTGAAGCCTGCTGGAGGTGGGAGGGGAATGAAATTTATGCTTATATAATGCCTACTTAATAAATGTGCCCTTAGTTTTGCTAAGCTCACTTCACTTAATAATTATTTCAAAGTGGCTTTCCTTTCTTGTGTCCCTGAAAGCTTCCCTTTCTGGCTTCCTTCTCTACCTTCCTCTCCATTTCCTCTGGAGCACAAGGAATGTTGACTGTTCTGCACGTGGTCTCTTTCCATGGCATTCCTTAGCGATGCTGCTGGGCAGATTTTTGCAACTAACTTCCTACGAGGAAGGCCTGGTCAAATCCTGTGGCATATCCAAGAATGACACGTTCCATGTGTTGGTCTCATTTAGAGGGGTCCTGCCTGCTCTGAGACCTGTGGTCTGGCTTTGGTGTGAGGTGGTGGCTGGATCTCTAAGCTAGATGCAGAATCTCTGTCACCACAAGCAGCTGAGGAGACTAGAGGCGACCAGCAGAGCCCCTCAGGGGTTCCCTCACTCTCTTCCTATCTCTCAGGTGAGTCATCCCACTACAGCTGTAAGACTCCAGGATAGAAGCAAAACCGGTCAGAGGATGAAGTGGTGGGAGGTGGGGGGAGGGGAAGAGGGGGAAAGCAGAGAAGATGGGGAAGATGAAATAGCAGAGTGCCAGGCTGGAGAGAGGAGCAGAGGAAGTTCTACAGGTAGCAGAAGAAAATGTCACCTGAGGGACAAGGGAATACATTTGGGGCTCGAAGATGCAGTAACACTTGTGAGCAAGCCAGGTAGCTAAGGACTCTCCAAATGAGAGTGCAAGCAAGTACTGCAGCTATTCAATGGCTCCATACCCAAGAAATCCATGTGATGCCATTGATTTATTTCCTCCACTCCAGGCTCCTTATCAGTATAATTATCACGGAGCACCAGAGGTGTTTCTGAGTCATGTGTAAGAGGCGACCTGGTCCTGGGTGGTCCTCTAGACCTTAGGGGACACCACGTCACTGGGGTGTGCCCTCCTCTCTGGGCGGCATGTGGGGAGAGCTTGGGTCACCCGGGCTTGGCCAACTCTTGCCCTAGCTAAATTTTTTCTTAAATAGCTTTTCTTTCCCTTGGCCTCCTCCAGTGCCATCTCCCAGCTTTACTTCTTCACTTTGAAGCACTTTGCTATTGTTATAGAAAAATCTTCCAGGAGCCGTCACCTTTACCCAGGTTCAGAGGAAAAGAAAACTGGTCTCAAGATGGTGGGATGTGGAGTGGGAGGAAGGTGGAGGAGGTGATGACGAGGGAGAGAAAAAGCCACAAGTCACTCACGTGGAAGCTATGCCTTTGAGTTTCTTCAGTTTTATTTCCTCCTAGAACCACAGAGGGAGTGAAAGGGACACACTCAGGCTGAGGAACTTCAGAAAAAATGGGAGTGTGTAGGTTGTTGGGCAGGTAAGGAGAGGTGATCTTCTGGGGATTGGCGGCCAGTGGTCTTTCTAGATTTTCTAGCTTCCACCAACGTTAGTCTCTGTGCTGTCCCTGGGAGTGATTTATAAACCAGAACCGTATCTGTGAAAAAATGACAGTCTTTTTTGTGCTCTTTTTTTTTTTTTTAAAGTTAGTTAGAATTAGTTTAAAAATAGTTCCCTGCCTGCCTTTGGGATGCTCTGTCACTTGGAGAAAGAGGGTAATTATGAAAGACGAGGGTGTAATGTGATTACAGCCGGCCCCATTGTGTCAGCGAAGGAAGCGTCAGGGCTGCTGGAGGACCGGGGCCCGCTCGTCTCCATCAGCACCGGGCCTTTATTGGGCTTGTCAGGTTTCTGAAAAGAACCTGAGGGCAGAAACCTCCCCGCAGACAGGACTCTGTGGCTGGCCCGAAGCTGTCAGGAAGGCCAGATACAAGGGCGGGCTTGGGTGTCGTCACCAGGACTGGCTGCCCCACCCTGGCTTCTGAACCGCGTTCCCTGGTGGACCCCCTTGGGGTCTGCAGGACGGGTCTTTGGTTCAGAATGTGATACAGCCACATTCGTTTTCTGGCACAAGTGTTCAGTCCAGCATATTTGTGTGTGTGTGTGTGTGTGTGTGTGTGTTTGTGTGTGTGTGTGTGTGTGTGTGTGTGTGTCCCTGGGGGATAGAGACACTGCATTTCTGAATCGAGAAATCTGGCTTCTGGTCTTGTCCTCAGCTCTGTCTTGTACCATCTGTGATCATTCCGAGTGACCCAGCCTCTCAGAGTGGTTCCTTTTTCATCTGGAAAGTGGGGTCCTGAATATCCAGCAAGACAGTGACAAAGTCCGCCTACCAGAAGCAAATGTCTTGATTTGAATCCCTGCTTTACAATACAAGGGGCAAGGCTGGGCAAGTTTTACTGCTGGGGGAGCACCTGTTTCCTTTTGGGAGCAGCTAAAGCTGATGGTATGCCTTTCAGGTTTTCCCATGACTTTTGGTAAATAGAGGTCCCATTTAGGTGAAAATTTATTCAATTTTTATAGATCCCAGAGAATTCTAAGCATCTGTAGAACATTCAACTACATACATACATACATACATATATAACCATGTACATACATAGTTATATATATATGAGTGAAGTGACTGAAGTCGCTCAGTCGTGTCCGACTCTTTGCAACCCCATAGACTGTAGCCTACCAGGCTCCTCCATCCATGGGATTTTCCAGGCAAGAATACTGGAGTGGGTTGCCATACTCTCTCTCACACACACACACACACACACACACACACATATACATATGGAGAAGGGCAAGGCAACCCACTCCAGTATCTTGCCTGGAAAATTCCACAGACAGAGGAGCCTGATGGGCTACAGTCCATAGGATCACAAGGAGTCAGACATGACTGAAGTGACTTAGCATGCATGTACATGTATGTATATACACACACACACACACACACATCTATATAGATATATGGCTTCCCATGTGGCTCAGTCGTAAAGACTCCACCTGCCAATGCAGGAGGTGCAGGGGTCGAGGGTTTGATCCCTGGATCAGGAAGATCCCCTGGAGAAGGAAATGGCAACCCTCTCCAGTACTCTTACCTGGAAAATCCCATGGAGAGAGGACCCTGGTAGGCTACAGTCCATGGGGTCGCAAAGAGACAGACACAACTGAGCATGTGTGTGTGTGTGTGTGTGTAAAACATAGTATCCCATTTAATCCTCAAAACAAGCAATAGGATTATTCCAGTTTCATAGACCAGCTCAAAGTATGGGAGTGATTTGCTCAGTTACACACAGTGAGTTAGCGCCGAGTTAACTGCTGAGTCACATCTCCAGACTCTCAGTTCTGTCATAGATGCCACCGCCCCCCTCCGCCAGCCACCTTTGTCCTTTGGAAATAGGTAGGATGTAAATAATGAATTCCCAATTAATCTCCACCATTTTGGTTTGGAAATTCTTCCAAGAGCCTGACCTTTTGCTATCATTAATATCTGTTTTCCATCTGTGTTTCTCGAGCTCGGAGAACAGCATGTCACCATTTGCTGATCAATTATTCTTCTTGAACAGTCCTCATCCTGCTTTTCATCTTTCTCTTCTTTCCATTTAATAAAACTGCAAAGCAAAGTCTCATCTAAGAAAGATGACCCCTCAGACTGCAGCCCAAACTGATGCTTTTTTTTTTTTTTGGCCAAGACACCCCTTAAAACAGATGGAGAAATTGGTTTAGAATATAAAAAGTAGTCTCTGGCCTCATGGGGTTTATAATCTAGTTGAGGAGACATGGGAAACTGAAGGACAAGGCAAGGCTGTTCATTGGTACTATTGGCCACTTAAAGTTTAATATAGCTCCCCACAGTGTGGGAGAAGTGGCCAGAAAAAGACTTTCTGGAGAGGTAGTGTCCCAGGCTGCATAGAAGGGTGGTATTGGAAAGGTGGATAAGAGTTGTGGGGAGTGAGTGGGGAAGGGGGCAAAGGGCACAGCACAAACTGATTGAAGTCTCAAGGCTAAATGCAAGAAAGTTCTGCCTCTGAAGGTACTATCTTCAGTGTGCAGGAAGGTTTAAAATCAGTTAGAACTATATTTTGAAAACATATGACAATAATCCCTCCATGTTCTGTGTGTGCCTGAGAATAAGGGAGCACACATATCCCATGTCTCAGCAGTGCTTCCAGGGCTGGATATTCAGGTGGTCAGTTCAGGGCCAGGCTAATTTATGAACGTGGGCTCAGAACATCTCCCCCCCCCATTCAACTTTTTATTTTGTATTAGGGTATAGCCAATTAACAAGGTTGTGATAGTTTCACAGGTGAACAGTGAGGGGATTCAGCCACACATATACATGTGTCCTTTCTCCCCTGAACTCCCCTTCCATCCAGGCTGCCATGTAACATTGAGCAGAGTTCCATGTGCTAGGCTGTGGATCCTTATTGGTTATCCATTGTAAATATAGCAGTGTGTGCACATCCATCCAAAACTCCCTCACTACCCCTTCTTCCCAATCTTTCTCCCGGCAGCCGTTAAGTTCATCCTCTAAGTCTGTGAGTTTCTTTTACTCTTCTGTTAGTTCATTTGTATCATTTCTTTTTAAATCCCACATATAAGGGACGTCATACAATATTTTTCTTCTCTGTCTGACTTACTTCACTCAATATGACACTCTCTAGGTCCAACCATGTTGCTGCAAATGGTATTCTTTCTTTCTTTCTAATGGCTGAGTAATAGTCCATTGTATATGTGTACCACATCTTCTTTATCGATTCCTCCGTTGATGGACATTTAGGTTGCTTCCATGTCTTGGCTATTGTAAACAGTGTTGCAATGAACATTGGGGTGCCTGTTTCCTTTCAGATCGTGTTTTTCTCTGGAATATGCCCAGCAGTGGAATTGCTGGATCACATGGTAACTCTATATTTAATTTTTTAAGAAACCTCCATACCCGCCATAGTAGCTGTACCAATTTACATTCCCACCACCAATGTTGGGTGGTTCCCTTCTCTTCACATCTTCTCCTGCAATTATTGTTTGTGAATTTTTTAACACTAGCCATTCTGGCTGATGTGAGGTGATATCTCATTGTAGTTTTGATTTGCATTTCTTCAATAATTAGTTATGTTGAACATCTATTCATGTGCCTCTTGGCCATTTGTATGTCTTCTTTGGAGAAATGTCTGTTTAGGTCTTCTGCCTATTTGTTGATTGGGTTGTTTGTTTAGATGCTTTTAAATGTCAAGAATGCTGGGAGAAATATCCATAACATCAGATACACAGATGACATCACCCTTATGGCAGAAAACGAAGAAGAACTAAAGAATCTCTTAATGAAAGTGAAAGAGGAGAGTGAAAAATTTGGCTTAAAACTCAACATTCAGAAAACTAAGATCATCGCATCCAGTCCCATCACTTCATGGCAAATAGATAGCGAAACAGTGGAAACAGTGGCAGACTTTATTTTGGGGGGCTCCAAAATCACTGCAGATGGTGACTGCAGCCATGAAATTAAAAGATGCTTGCTCTTTGGAAGAAAAGCTATGACCAACTTGGACAGCATATTCAAAAGCAGAGACATTACTTTGCCAACAGAGGTCCATCTGGTCAAAGCTATGATTTTTCCAGTAGTGATGTATGGATGTGAGAGTTGGACTATAAAGAAAGCTGAGCAGCAACGAATTGATGCTTTTGAACTGTGGTGTTGGAGAAGACTCCTGAGAGTCCCTTGCACTGCAAGGAGATCCAACCAGTAAATCCTAAAGGAAATAAGTCCTGAATATTCATTGGAAGAACTGATGCTGAAGCTGAAACTGCAATACTTGCCACCTGATGTGAAGAGCTGACTCATTTGAAAAGACTCTGATGCTAGGAAAGATTGAAGGCAGGAGGAGAAGGGGATGCAAAAGATGAGATGGGTTGAATGGCATCACTGACTCGATGGACATGAGTTTGAGCAAGCTCTGAGAGTTGGTGATGGACAGGGACCCTGGTGTACTGCAGTCCATAGGGCTGCAAAGAGTTGGACACGACTGAGCGACTGAAGTGTCATGAGCTGTTTGTAAGAATTATAATTATAAATGTAAGAGTTGTTTGATTGCTTGGACATTGAAACCACTTAGAAACAAGCAGAGCAGATCTTAGGAGTAGTTACCTGGAGAAGTTATACTCACCCACATCCAAAAGACCAGATAATTCATCTCCTCAAAAAATATCTAATGACAGATTCAAATACCAGTCATGCTGTTTCCAATTATATCACATAACTACACTGGAACTGATCCTTCTATCAGGAACTGAATATTACTTAAATGTTAGATATCCATTAATTTATCCAGATGACATGTGTGTTGAAGGTGGTAGCTTATGAAAGTTTAGCTCTAGAGGTCTGAAGGAGTTACTTACTTTTAGTGTGCAAATTATGTATTTTTGACCATGAAAACGCACCATTCTGACCCAAAGACTACACACAGGTGAATTCTCTCTTCTAGTGGATGAAATAACATTTTCTAACTGAAATTCAAGGAAGCTCTGAGGGTACTAGTATATGGAGCACAACCTGCCTAATTAAATTCAGTGGCACACTGATTGCATGTCAGGAACTGGGCTAGGTTTCATCCAAGATGCCAGGGGTGAGTTAGAGAAACTTCAGGTAATTCCCTGTGTAACTATGATGAAGGTATTTATATAACAAAAATAAATAGCAAAGCATGATAAGCACCATATCTGAGATATGAAGAAATACTTCTGGGAGCCCAGCAGAAGGAACCATTTCAACTGAAAGACTCTAGAGAAATCTCAAATGAAAAGGCATCCTTTTAGCTGGGTCTTGAAGAATTAGAAAGATTTTGAAAGCATAAGCCATGGGAAGGGCAGAAGAAGAGGGCATAGTTCCTAGGGTGGTGGTATAGGGAGTGTTTGTGTAGTTCAGAGTTGAGGGGACTAAGAAGATGTCACAGAGCCTGGATTGGCATTTTAAGATATTTCCTCTGTATTCGTGGGCTGGTTGAGCCTCAGTGTTTTTTAAGCAGTGCATGACATGATTAAAGAAATCCTTTCACCTCTTCAGTTGCAATTGGCTCCAGAGATGAATTCTAATCTGAAAAACTCAAAAAAGATTTTTTTTTTGGCTTGTCGTTTATCTTATTTTGCAGCTATTTAGTTGGTAAGGCCCGGATTAGCCTTGCTCATTACTTTAGAGAGTGCTTTTTCAGGGTACATAATTTCTTAAATTCCTTTTCTCTCATTCTCTGTCTTGACAAAATGCATTTTGCTCTCCATTAAGTTAGACTGCATCATCTTTGCTTATTACGGTTAAAAGGGGGCGCCAATGGAATTCACACGTTGTTTTATTAACTGCTAAATCCAGGATATGCATTGCAAGATATTGGACTTTTAAAATGTTTTCAATTTGAATAAAGATAAGAATTGAGCATTTAGCTCCAAGCAGCTGCCTTTCTGACAAATTAAGAATGCAGACGGCATGGCGTTGGCTCTGAGTATAGCCAGGCTTTGGTAAGCAAAGTACAGTTTTGTGGGTTCCCAAAGTCCGTGTATGGACTTCCATGGTGGATCAGTGGTAAAGAATCCACTTACCAATGCAGGAGACACAGATTCTATCTCTGGGTCTGGACGATCCTTGCAGAAGGAAACAGCAACCCACTCCAGTATTCTTGCCAGGAAAATCCCATGGACAGAGGAGCCTGGCAGGCTCCCAGCCATAGGGTCACAGAAGAGTCAGATAGGTCTTATTGACTAAACAACAGCAACAAAGTCCATGTGTGATCCACTTAAGGTAAAGAAAAAGCTCCTAAGAAGATGCAGAATGCCCCTGGTGGGCTGGGGTTGATGATAGAAATAACTTGCGCATGGTGTCCTTTTTTCTCTAATGGGAGTTCTCCTTCCCCAGAGCAACTCCCCTTTCTCCCCAGCCTCTCTGCACATGCCGGGCCTCTCTCCCTCTTCTGCACACATAATTCTGGCGTTCTCTCGTTTGCCCCTCCAGACCATCTCTCCACTGTTCTCTTCCTGGATCTGATCTTTCTTCCTAGAGTTTCCCATTCAACTAAAGGGGCTCCCCAGTAGGGAGCTGCCACTTCAGCCGGGGGTGTAGGGAATGTGGTCTTGACTTCCTCCCTGGGAGGGCATGCATGCATGCATCCTAAGTCACTTCAGTTGTGTCTGATTCTTTGTGACGCTGTGGACTGTAGCCCGCCAGGCTCCTCTGTCCACGGGATTCTCCAGGCAAGAATACTGGAGTGGATTGCCGTTTCGGGAGGTCACCCGCTGACCATGTCCCTCAGCCGAAGGGCATTGGGTCTCTCAAGGTGACCTTCTCTCTGGGACTGACTCTCTTTCCAGGTCCTGGTAACCTCTTTACTAAGTTCACTCACCTCTTTGGGGACTTAAGGAGGCTAACAGTTCAGCTTCTACTACTCCCAGACGGTCTGGGTATAGCGTCCTCACTGAGTGACCTGTGGTTATCCAGTGCTCATCTCTCCAGGTCCCCCCAGAGTCCTGCCTTCCTGGGAAGGGCTATTTACCCCAGGCATTTCCTCCTGGCTCCAAACCTGCTTAAAACTTACCTGTCCTCTGCGCCTCATTCCCTCAGTAGTCAAATGCCAGAGTAACACAAGATACAGTGTTGGCAATAAATTAATACCTTCTGGAAGCCTATTTGGAAACACGTAGGCCTTAAACCATAAATAACAGTGACATTTTCATTTTAACAACAGCCTTCAACTAACCTAACAGTGGACATGGTTCAGTGTGGTTTCATACTGTAGCAGAGAATAAGATTCATTGCCTGTAAAAGGTTTCAACATTTTTTTTCTCACACTGATCTTTCTACCTTTCCTCTGTTGAAAAGCACTAAAATGAGTCAGAATAGAACACCCAGCATCTGTGGAGCTCATTACAGTTTTCAAGATGCTTTCATAAGCATCAAACGATGCTTTCAGTTGATCGCTTATGAATGTTGTAAGTATGTAAGGTGGCTATGTTGTCCCATGTTACAGATGCAAAAACTAAGGCTTATTCCTATGAATAACCTGCCATAAGGCTGATATTAAGAAATTACGTTTTCTGAGGAAAACTTGACAAATTTACCTCTGACAGCTTTACAGTGTGAAAAGAAGTTTGACTCCCAGCCTCTCGGGTTTGTTTTCCTGGTGGGGAAACTGGGAAAGTAGAGTGACATTGCGTGCGTGCGTACTCAGTCACTCAGTCGTGTCCGACTCTGTGCGACACCGTGGCCCGCCAGGCTCCTCTGTCAATGGGGATTTTCCAGGCAAGAACACTGGAGTGGGTTGCCGTGCCCTCCTCCAGGGGATCTTTCCGACCCAGAGATAGGACCCATATTTCCTGCATCTCCTGCTTTGGCAGGCTAATTAATAATAATACTAAAGTCACGGGTTTATTTACTCCTCAGAGAGAATATATTCTCTGAGTTAAAAAATAGTTCCAGCCTTATACCTTGTTAACTCTTTGGCCATTTATCGGTGCTTTAATGAGCAGTTGCCTTGAGTAGGGGTCTTGGGGTGGGAGGTGGGTTGCCATTGATTTTTGGCTGCTTGGCTGGGGGTGGGGTGGGCCTGGCAGCCAATGGTGAGAAGAGAGTGAGTGGAGGAGCCCACACTGGTTGGGGCAGAGGAAACCTGTTTCTCTCCGGATTTACTCAACATCTCTCGTACTTGAGGGCTGGAGGACTACACCATGAGAGGCTCTCAGATTCCCTAGTGCCAACTCAAAGGTGGATCCATTCTCTGGAGTTTGTGATGGGAAAAACCTATCCCTTTGATCCTAGTTTGCATTATCATACAGGCTTCTTGCAGGGAAATCATTGTGAAAGAGATCCCTCTGCTGAGCCAAACACCAGTCTGATTCAATGGGAAGCCCAGCATTGGCGCAGTGTTTCCTAAGCCAGCTCTGAGGATTTTTTATGCTTCATTCCTGTGTGTGAAGATAACTATGAAGCAGGCATTGGCATGCCTTCTACCATTCTGTAATATTATATCTTCATTAGTCTAGACCCATAAATGTGTCTAGAGTGATCCAAACTTTTGATCAACATTATGAGTCCACAGTATTTAAATCATTAATAGGTATTGTCTTTCTGGACTTTTCCAAACTTTTGATCAACACGATGAGTCCACTGTATTCAAATCAATGATGGATATTTATTGCCTTTCTGGACTTTTCTTTGAAGACCAAGGATGGGGACTGGTGGCTGGGTTTGTCCAAACCAGCTACTTTTGGTTAGGATGGGAAAATCCTCACTACCCTCACCTTTACATATAAGTGCACAACATCAACCCAGGATGTGTGCCTTCAACTGCACTGAGATACATAGGCAGGACTGTTATGAAAAGAAAGGGAGGGCTTTCTCTGACTGCCACCTACATATTTCAGATATATGCCAGGTATTCATCCAAGGGCATTACATATTAACTCCCTTAATCCTCACAACCATACAAAGTACCATGATTGTCCCCATTTTACAGATGAGGAAACTGAGTCAGAGAGAGTTTAAAGTGACTTGTTGAAAAATCACAAAGCATTTTAAAAAGGGCACCAAGATTCAATTTTTTTTTGTTGTTATTGAGGGATGTGTCCAGAGGGTCTGGAAACCTTTGCATGAGAGGGAATTTGTGACAATTAATCTCCCTTTCTGAGCTCAAGCAGAACTTATTGGTGTACTTATCACAATAGTTACCTGCAAAGTTGTTCCCCTCCCTGCACCCCTGCTCCGTGCCCTCAGCCAGCAGAGGGTCCCTGGAGGGCAGGTCTATAAACTAGTTCTCTTTGGTCCCAGCATATAGCGTGATTCCTGGAGTCTAGTAGATTCTCTCTTTCTCTCTCTAAATACCTATATACACAAACATGTGCTGTGGTTCCAGCCATCCTTACCCAGTCAGGTGTCTGCATGTCCCTACAATCTGGTTTTTCTTGCTGCCAAAGTTTCTAAAATGTTCCTCTCTGCAGTGTCAGCCAAAAGAACTGCCACTGGGAGTGGTGCGGTGACCCCGAAGGGGCCAAGGACACATTAAGACACATTGTGCTGCTGGCCATCAGCAGTTTATTGTTCAGGTAATAAATGTGCTGCCTACCCCTTCTAGGCTCCCTCGCTGATAGCTTCAGGATTGTAGGGCTTCCCCTCACACTTATTTTGATTACTGCTGCCTGTCACAGTGTTTCTTATTATTGACCTTGGTGCCTGTCAGACCATTCACACCCCCTAATTGTCTTTACCTGCCACTTGTCCGTCTTCACTGAAAGGCTGGTTTCTCTGATTACTCAGGCCCTAACAGCTTCTCATGGATTTACTTGATTCTTCTCAGAAGTGAAGAGTGCTGTGTGGCCTTCTTTGCCATTGGACTTGATGAAGGTTGTTGGCTGTGAGTCGGATCATAGACAGTCCTCTCCAGAGGGCCACCTTAGGGAGCTTTTAGAGAGGGGTCACGGCCTAAGGGACGGGGTAGGGGGCTGCCTTGAAGACAACATCTCTCTGACTTTCCTGCATCTTCATTTACTGGCTTTCTGAGCTTGAGCAAGCCATGTGACTACACTCAGTCTCAGTGTTCTTATCTGTAAAGTGGGAATTATTTATAGTAAGAATCAAATCTATGTGAAAATACTGCTCTGTCCAAACGAATCTTCTTCTAGGTACAGCTCTCAACCTTTTAGAGGGGTTTAAGGATTGTGTGCTGGCCTCCCTGGTGACTCAGTGGTAAAGAATCCACCTGCAATACAGGAGCCACAGGAGATGTGGGTTCAATCCCTGGGTCAGGAAGATCCCCTGGAGAAGGGAATGGCAACCCACTCCAGGATTCTTGCCTGGAAAATCCCATGGACAGAGGAGTCTGGTGGGCTACAGTTCATAGGTTTGCAAAGAGTCGGACACAACCAAAGTGACTTAGCAAGAATTGTGTGCTACATAGAGAACACACCTGTGGCTGCCAAGGAGGAAGAGAAATGGGGGAGGGGTGGATTGAGAGTTTGGCATTAGCAGATGCAAACTATTATATATATAAGGGTAAATAACCAGGTCCTACTATATAGCACAGGAAATTATATTCAATATCCTGTGATAAACCATAATGGAAAAGAATACGAAAAAGAATGTATGTGAATCACAAAAGAATATATCTGACTCACTTTACTATACAGCAGAAATTAACACAACATTGTAACTCAACTATACTTCAATTAAAAAAAATTGTGTTCTGGGTTGGAGGGAATATTGTATCAACTCTGAAGTAAACAGTGGGAAGCTGTTAGCATCAATAACATACAACAAATAAAAAAGCACACGGTCTCCATTTCTGCATGGACCAGAGATTCATTATTGACCTACAGCCATGGAATTGTGTTTCCTCCTCAGTTGTCCCTCAGCCCCAGCATTTAGAAGGGGCACGAGCAGGATGGTGGGTCCTCACCAAGTGCTCAATTAGTCATTGTTGGATTGAGTGGAACTGAGGATGCTCAGGTGGCAGCGAGGGATAAATCCCATGGCAGCGTGCATGGTGCCTCTTGAGCCACAAGTATAGAGAAGGACCATCACTTAATGAAGACGATCAGCAACCTCCAGGGAACGGTCTGCTCTCCAGAGGGGGTTTAGGATGTAAAAAGAGAACTCAATTGCCTAGGAATTACAAGGATTCCTGAATGATTCCATGGCTATTCCTGGGCTAAATTTCATCCCTGAAACTGGACTTTAAGAAACCAGAGGGACATCAGAGGTCAGAAGCTATTCACCCAGTTACAGCAACCAGACACGAGGCCTGGGAGGCCAACTTTGGGGGCCGAGGCCAAGACTGGGCTGTCTTGAGATGACAAACCTGGGGTAGACAACGTGGTTGTATCCAGGACACAGCCAGGGTCAACTGAAAGTCACAGAGTTGGATCAAAGCCACTAGAATCGAAAACTAAAGGAGAGGAGATACATCAACAGAACTTGGTTGCAAATTCTAGGTGTCACAGGGCTAAAGTGGGGTATATGCCAGCCAAACACCATAAACCTTGGGAGTTACAATACCCACACTGATGGCCTGAAGCTAGCAATGAGTCTCTATTAAAAAATTTTTTTTCTCATTAAAAGAAAATTGCATATTCATTATAAACTAATCAGAACAGATAATAAAGTTGAATTTTTAATAACTTCACCCAGTAAAAGTCACTAGTATTTTTAGAGTATTTTTCCCTAATTTTTTCTCTGCACGTATTTATATAGTTGAAATTGCATACTATTTGAATAGACACTTTAAGCCAATATATGTCTTGGGCTTGCTATCTTTATGGATGCACCCCCTGGTGACAGTTCAGGCAGGCCCAGAAGGTAGTTCTAAGGCTGACCAGTGTCCATGTCAGCTGCCAAGCAGCAGGGTCATGCAGGTAAGGCAGGTGCCAGGCATGGCCAGGCAGTGGCAGGACTGAGCGAATCTCATCCAGGGGGCAACAACTGTGTTTTTTCCTCCTCCACGGCACAGACCATGTTTCTCTGTCTACTGGGAGACTGGGCAAGTGTTAATGGGGTGACTAGCTTCCTCTGCACACTTCTCATTAACATGTGTGTGTCTGAATGCGTGGCTGTTGTGAGGGACACATTGCATTTCGGTCCTGATTAGAGTGATGAACCAGGTCTCTTTGAGAGTCTTGAGAAAGATCAGGGTCAGCCCACTCCTGACACTGATTTCTGCTCATTCTGAACAGTAGAGCTCATGGCAGGTGGGCCTAAAGCCCTGGAAAAGTTTCAGCAGGGCTGGGCACGCTGGGAGCACAGAGCAGGCATGATGGGTGGGGATGAAGTCATGAGGTCCTTGGGTTACCACGTGCCACCCTGCACCACTCCCACCATCGGAGGGAGCTAGGGAGGGCCGGTGGCCAAGTTCGAGTGGAAGACAGACGCCGCTAGCCAAGTTGAAGTGTGCTCAGAGAGAGCTTTGAGTGCTTTACTGAAACCTGTGATGTCAGTTCTGGAAGCAGGGTCCTGATTGGCTGTGAGAATAGCCTTTGGTGACAATCACTGGGCAGGATAAAGAGCAGATAGCGGCAGCTGGATGTGTCTGCATCCTTTCTCCTATACATTGCCCACAGCCACTGCCTGTGATTTGCAGACTTTCGTTGGCACCCCCATGGACTGAGGCCTGGGAACACAGGACCTCTCTGACTCTTGGAGCAGAGTTGGGGTCAAGCAGCTGTTATGATGTAAGGAGCTACAGCTTACAAGGTCTCTATGGCTTTGCAGCACTGGAGTGAGGTCAGGACAGCCCCAGGGTGGACCTCAGTGTTGGCCACCAGTGAGGTTGTTCCAACCATAGCTCATCACTGAGCTGTTGTGGGGTCTTCAATCAACCTGGTGTTGTCTTTGACCCCCCAGAGAGTGCTGCCTAGGCAGCCGGCTGTGATGACGGAGGCTCAGCCTCTGGAAAGTGCAGGGGGTTGCATTTTCTGATTTAATTACCTGGAGGGAAGAGGTCTTTGTGTTTTGGATACCCTGACTAGCCTGGAGAGGAAACCTCCCCGGTCATGCAGGGATGGGATGAAGGAAAGAGCAGACCTCGCTGGATAAATTAGTAACACAGGGTCTAATTTGTCTTTGAGTGGGCATTGCTTCCTGCTCCTCAGGGCCCTTGGATGCTGTTTGCCTCCTGCCTTCATCTGCCTGGACCCCAGGAGCCCTTGGAGTCGCCGGGCAGCACTTAGCTGCTTCCTCCTCGGGGCTCTGTATACTTACATGACTCATAGAGATGGTTAAAGAACAGTGTAGGTGCCCTTCTCTAGCTTTACAACAACATCAAGAGAGGCTGCCAGGTTTCCATGTGCGAAACTTAAAAGCCTTAGCACTGACCTGACTCATCTCTGAATCTCCCTGGTTGGATACAAATTGTAAAGCCTTTGTTTTTACACTGGAACATTCTGACCCAAGGAAGTACTGTCTCATCATAGGCAATTCAGAGAAGGGGTGTTGAAACACTATTTTACTCTACTGGCAGCAAAAGAAAATATTTCTAACCTTATAACTCAATACATCATATGTAAATCCTAGAACTGAAACCAAATTTCACAAAACAATACTTCTATTTTGACTATGTTTCCATCCATCTATTATAGAATATATATTCTATCCTCCTTCATTAAGGAAGAAAGGTTGTAACCCACTAAACTGGTTTCATGCTCTATTAATACATCACAACCCACAATTTTGAAATTATTGCTTTAGAGCAGCACTGCCCAACAATGGTATAAGGCAAGTCACTAGTGCATGCGTTGTATGTAATTTAAAATTTTCTAGTTAGCCACACTAAAAAGGTAAAGATAAACAGGCAAAATTAATTTTAATCATATGTTTATAGAGCTAAAATATTATGATTTCAACATGTAATCAATATTAAAAATGATGAATGAGCTATTTTCCTTTTTTATACCAAGCTTTTGAAATCTAGTAGGTATTTTACACTCACAGCATGTCTCAGATTGGACTAGGCACACCTCAACAAGTGCTCAGTAAGGAGTCATATGGGGCCGGTGACTCCCCTTTTGGCCAAGTTTAGAGGATACTTCAGCGAGGAAGAATCAAGGGCTTATCCTGGTGTTTCTACAGGCGTGTGAGATCCTGGCAACATGTTTATCTTTCTGAAGCTGCATTTTCTTGGCACCTCTGCTCCAGCACCAAGAGATATGTTATAGCAAAATGGACTTGGAGTTGGTATCTGGATTTGCTATTAGAAAGCCTATCTTTTCTGTAGCTTTGGGGGAACATTCAAGGAGAAGGTAAGGGGAACATTATTCTACCTCTTAAGTAAACCTTAAGATGTAGAAGTTGGCTGAATTCACCAAACTGTCATTGAACAGTTATTGTGGATCAACTGTAAACCAAGGTCCCAGCATCTAAGTGATTTTGGTGGGGGGCTGTCTTCCTCAGAACCAGAGGGTGATTTGCTTAGGGATTGTCCCTGCTTTCTCCCTAGTGCCTTTCTTTGAACTCTTTCTGTACTGGGGGCTTTTTTTCCCTTGTAAGTCAGCTATTGACCAGCATCTCCTGCTCCGGGCATGACTCGAGTGGAGACCTGGCTGAGAGATCTGGTGTAAGCTGGAAGACCGGGCTTCAGATCCAACAAAGTTATTATTGTTGATGATGACAGCCTCTCCAGCTGACGTTGATATCAGCCTTTAAGATGAACGCTCACAACTACACCATCTGATTTAATTTTCACAGCCACCCTGGAAACTGAAATCATTATTATCAGCTTCATTTGATATATGAGCAAACCAAGGCTCAGGGAGGCTAAGTAAAGAGGAGGGAAATGTATCTGCTGGGGGCTTCTTGTGTCAGATTACTTTAGAAATCACTAATTAAACAGAGTTAAATAGATTTCTTTACAGAAGAAATTTTAAGAACCTTTAATATGCTAATGTGATTTATGAGTCATGAAGATAGGCATAGACTTACAGTACATGTGTAAAGATACACATTATAAAGATAGATATAGAAATTGGAGGCAGCATGATGTAATGGTTAAATGAATGTATTCTAGATTTGGATTGCTGGATGGAAATTTGGCTCCTCTGGTTGTGTGACCTCTCTTGCCTCAGTTTTCCTCATCTGTAGAATGGGCATCATGAGAAGATCACTGTGAGGATTAACTTAACTGATACATGCAAAGCTCTTAGAGCAAAATTTGTGACATGATGGATGCTCAATAATTCCTCGATGAAAATGTTAGCTATATTTAGCATGCAGCATTTCCCAAATGTCATATCAAAAGCCCTTCTTTTAATAGCATCTTCTGGGATTAATATACAGGGATACTCTTTGAAAAATGCGTCTCAAGGACTTAGAGCACAGGTTGGAACTGGAGAAACCTGGTAGGCTGTAGCTATGTTGTAGAATGTGGAATGAGACTGTTGTATGATATTGCTGGTTGAGAGAGATGTTGTCCCTGGAGGAATGGGGTCCTCTCCATTGCAGTTTCATCTTCATGAAGGCACAGGTTGGTCACCCAAGAGCCTGGCACACAGGTTCAGCAAATAAGTGCCATATGTCATTACTTCTGCCATTTCCCCTCATGGAGACATTGCTAATGATCATGAAGCTCTCTCCTGCTAACCTTCTTGACTCAGCCCTTCATGCAACTCTACAAGAAGGTGGAAACTGCATGTGAGAGAAAACCTGCTTTCTAGCCCTGGGTCAGTCATCATTTGGTGATGAGGAAAGTAGCCGTGCTTCAACACTTCAGCAACACAAACATTGCTAAAACCCTTGATGTGTGGGTCAAACAACTAATTCTACTGAGACACGAACTTCTCAGCCAACTTTGTTTAAAGCTGGCTCTGAACAGAGGCTGAAGAAGTTAACAAACAACCAAAGTCGTGGTAGTCGTGAAAGTGAAGTGTCAGTCACTCAGTCATGTCTGACTTTGCGACCCCGAGGACTGTGAGCCCCCCAGGCTCCTCTGTCCATGGGGATTCTCCAGGCAAGAATACTGGAATGGGTTGCCACGCCCCACTCCAGGGAATCTTCCCAACCAGGGATTGAGCCTGGGTCTCCCACATTGCAGGCGAATTCTTTACCATCTGAGTCACCAAGGAAGCCTCTTATATGAGAGTTGTTTATCTACTATGAAATCCCATGGACAGAGGAACCTGGCAGACTACAGTCTATAGGGTCCCAAAGGGTAGGACACAACTTAGCGGCTAAACAGCAACAAAAGCAACAGAGAAGAGGACCCAATGAAATCTCATTATTTAAAGGAAAATTTTTACTGCAAGAGTTCTTTCATACTTTGGAGTAAAAAACATTTATTTTCAATGAAGAGAAGGAAAGTTTTGTTCTGGTGCTACTCCAAGTATTTTGGAGTCTCTCTTGGGCCCAATGTGGGCATCCTGTTTTGCAGGTTCATTTGTAGGAATGAACTGGCGGAGATATTTGACCTCATCATCCGCCTTTCCTCATATGAGTACCTATTCCAGGAATGAAATCTTTCACAGCTCCCCACAGAACCTGGGGAGCAGCCTGCATTTTTGCATAGTCATCTGTATGACATTCAGCCTCAGATATCCTCAAAACTGCCTTTTAACCTGAGGCCTGGACCAAATGGACATGTAGGGAGGAATGAATCAGTTGGGAGAAAAAATCGGAACCTGAACACTTTCCAAGGAAGTTTTTCTATTAACTAGTTCTTTGGAAAAAAATGCAAAGTGTGTGTGTCTCAGCTACATGGAGCTGAGAAAATAGACTTGTTCTCATATATTTATTTGGAGAAGGCAATGGCACCCCACTCCAGTACTCTTGCCTGGAAAATCCCATGGACGGAGGAGCCTGGTGGACTGCAGTCCTTGGGGTCACTAAGAGTTGGACACAACTGAGCGACTTCACTTTCACTTTTCACTTTCATGGATTGGAGAAGGCAATGGCAACCCACTCCAGTGTTCTTGCCTGGAGAATCCCAGGGACGGGGGAGCCTGGTGGGCTTCCATCTGTGGGGTCGCACAGAGTCAGACACAACTGAAGTGACTTAGCAGCAGCAGCATATATTTATTTAACAGGTATTATCAATTATCTGGGGCTTCCCAGGTGGAGCTAGTAGTAAAGAACCTGCTTGCCAGTGCCCAAAGATTCCATCCTGGGGTCTGGAAGATCCCCTGGAGGAGGGAATGGCTGCCCACTCCAGTATTTTTTGCCTGGAGAATTCCATGGACAGAGGAGCCTGGTGGGCTACAGTCCATAGCATTGCAAACAGTCAGACATGACTGAGTAACTAACACTTGAACTTCACACTCAAGGGCACCCCAGAAATAGAGGAACCTGTCTGCCCCCATTTTCTAGGCATTGCAGTAGAAGGAGCTGTAACATCTGTGGTTACAAGCAGAAGTGGGGAGCCCTGTTCCTAGGAGGGCATAGAAGAAGACTGTAGCGTTGTGAAATAGGAAGCCAAAACTTCCCTGGTAGTAAAAGTCATTCCTAAAAGTGGAAAATGGAGGCCCTGTGAAACAGCCTGGTTACATTTTGCCTTCTCTCCTTCCTTTAGCCCTCTCTCCTCCCTTTTTCTTATTTTCAGGTTTCTTTTTTCTTCTCTCCCTCCCTGTTTCTCTCTCTCCTTCCTTCCTTCCTTCTTTCTTTCTTCTTCCTTTCTTTTCCTTCTCTCCTTAATAATTTTTTCCTTCCTCTTCTCTCGATCCTTCCATTCTTTAGGATTTGTTCTCTCTGCTGACTCTCTGATGGGATTTTTAGGTTCTGTGGTATTATACAAAGAGCTAGGGTCCTCTCTTCCTCATATGATTACAACCTAACTGCCACTGAGACTGCTGGACTCCACCCAGTTTTCATTATCCTCTTTTAGTGGAAAACATGATATTATATGGGGCCATATTGCATCCAACCAAAAGACTACATTTCCCAATCTTTCCTGCTAGAGTGGCCAGGTAACCAGGTAGGGCAGTGAGACGTAAGCAGAGTGTTATGTGGGGGATTCTGGGAAAGTTGCCCACAGGAAGCTGACCCACTGAGAGTTGCAGCCTTCTTGCCCTTTCACATTCCTCCTTCCATTGATTGGAGCATGGTCACAATGGCTGGAGCTCCTGAAACCATTTTGGACCATGCAATGAACTTGAGGATAGAATCTACACAATAAGAGAAAAGATGGAAGGAGTCTGGATTCATGATCGCACTGTGCGTCTACTATACCAGCCTTGGACTGAATGTCTCCAGACTTTTTACATGAGAGAGAAATACATCTTTAAGTTGTTTAAGCCATTGTTATTTCCAGTCTCTGTCCTACGCCTGATCCACTAACCTCACCAAAAACTGTTTCCCATACTCCATTATCCCTTCCTGGGTCACTGACCCTCTGTCTTCACTATCAGATAGGACAGGAGGCTTTGAGGAGCAGTCTGGTCAATCTCGCATTAGATGACTCCTCACAGGGAATGGAGCATCCCTGGCTCAGTGCTCCATCCAACAAACCCTTCATGGGCACAGTGTAGAACTGCAAGGAGTGTGGAGTGTGGAGCTGCAGCAGCTGAAGGCTGGAGTCCCTTGTACCCACAGCAGAGTGTCCTAGAGAAATGTCTCATGGAGAAGCAAAGGCAATCTGTCTGAGGCTGTCAGCTGTCCAAGATCCCGGACAGGGCAACAATTTATGAGGCGCCATAAGACCCTGAATGTAAGAGAGGGCTTCATCAAGCAGATTTTGCTGGCTGTGTTGTATATACTTCACAAAATAATTTACAGTTCCCTTGGAAACATGAAATAGTTTGGATCTAAATTTAGAGTGTTCATTCTGAGCTGTTGTAATGAGCTCAAAGAATATTCAGAGTGAAGGAACAGAAGGAAGAGATATGGGACAATTCACCCATCGGTCTAAGTACCAGCCCATCCACTGGGCCACAGAGACCGGGGTTGCTCCTGCAGGAGGCCAGTACCCCTCCCGTTCCTCTCAGACAAGGAGCAGAGGGGAAGTGACCGCTTCTTTGTCTGCTCTGGGAACTCTGGTCCTAGTGCTTTGTTTCTTGGTTTACTCCCTTGCCTTCTCTGTTGTGTGAGGCCCCACGACATTTGCCATCTGTTTTCTGTTAAATTTTCTTGCAAAGTGTCTCAGTGTGTGGTCCCAGAGAATCAGCATGTGAAACTCCCAGGATGCAACCAGATTGAATTTTCAAGATTTATCTACATGCTGGGTTCCCAGGAAGGTTCTGGCAGCCTGCGAGGGTAGCACACATCCATTTCCAGAGAGCAGGTGTGAGATGAAGCACTGGAAGAGGAGTGAAGACTCTAGATAAGCTCTACCTTTTATGATCACGACATATGGGTGTCAGTCATCTCTGGGAACACTGTGCCTTCCCTGGGCTCAATAATTTATCATCTCATGCCTAAATTGGAATATGAGTCCTCCAGCTGATCTTTCACTGTTTCCTGTGTGTCTCCCTCCCACCCATCCTCCATCCTGCCTGGGAGGTGATCCGACTTGGATTGTACTCCACTCTTCCCTGCACTACAGCTGCCCACTGACCTCCCTGCTGAACCATAACTGTGGCTGCAGAGCCATTTGCCCAACAGTTGGCACATTGCCTATATTAATTCTAAAGAATTTTATTGAGTTCCTGAGTGAATAGCACCATCATCCCTTTGCATATAACCTTGAAATATCTCCCTGTCATCTATGTCCCAAGCTTATTAACTTGGCTTTGAAGTGCTTCATGGTATGACTCTTTTCAGGTCTCCAGCCTCATCTCTTCCAAACCTGGTTTCTTGGTTTATGCTTAGGAATGTGTTTCTACTATTCTGGTTCCTACCGTGTACTGACATGCACCCTGGAGAAGGAAATGGTTACCCATTCCACTATTCTTTCCTGGGGACCCAGTGGACAAAGGAGACTGGTAGGCTACTGTCCATGGGGTTTCAAAGAGTCACACATCAGACTGGCTTGCAGCACATTTTCTGAATTCTCTGGATTTGCTCCAACTGACCCTCTGCTTAAGAGCTCTTGACAGTTCTCCCTATTCCTTGCTCTCTCTTTCCACCAATGCATCTCACCTAGCTGACTCCTCCTTAATTTTAAGACTCTGATTATCACCTCTCCCAAGAAGTTTTCTATAATCTTTCCCAATTTGGAATAGTAATTGTATCTCTTTTTTGCTTTTAGAGTTTTCTGTCATTGTCTTTCTATATTGCCTGTAAGTGAATTTTTATATCTCTGTCTGTTCTGCTAGACTATGAGCTCCTTAAGGGCAAGGTGTGTGTATGTGTGCTAAGTCACTTCGGTCATGTCCGACTCTGTGCGACTCTGTGGACTGCAGCGTGCCAGGCTCCTCTGTCCGTGGTATTCTCCAGTCCTGAATACTGGAGTGGGTTGCCATTTCATCCTCCAGGGGACCTTCCCGACCCAGAGACTGAACTCACATCTCTTATGTCTCCTGCTTTGGCAGATGGGTTCTTTACCACTAGTGCCACCTAGGAAGAGAGGTCAAGGGCCAAGCTTTTAATTCTGTTCATTTATATGTATTTATTGAGTATCTAGTATATTTTAAGTAATAGGGATATTGCAATGAACAAAATAGCTCCCAAGGAACTTACACTTTAGTGGTGGAAGAAAGACAATAGGCATATAAATAGAATATAGCAAGTAGATGAGTGCTATAAAGAAAGCTCAAACAGAATAAACATGGATAGCAAAGTGATGCTAGGGGTCTTAGGACACCTCTGATGAGAAATATTTAAGCCAAGACTTGGAGGAAGTGGGAAAACAAGCCATGCAGAATCTAGAGGAGAAGCATTCTAGTCAGAGAGACCAGCAAGTGCAAAGGCCCTGAGGTTGGACTATATTTGAGATTTTCCAAGAATAGTATGAAGGCAAGTGAGAGGGAGAGTGACATGAGATAAAGTCGGAGGTGCTGAAAGCAGTGTCCATTATGAAGGGCCTTGGAAGCCTTAATTAGGACTGCGTTTTTTTTTTTTTTTCTGAGTAGGATGGGGAACCATTGGAGGTTTATGAGCAGAGGTGTGACATGATGTGACTTATGTGACATTATGAAGGAGGAAATAATGAAGTTCGATGACGAATTGACTGTGGTAGGCGAGAGAAATAAAGAATGAAAGATAGCACCAAGATATTTGGTCTAAGCAAATAGAAAAAAGGCAATGCAATTAACAAGATGGGAAAGACCAGGAAGGACCAGGTTTTGAGCACAGAGGTTTCAAATGGGGATGAATAAAGTTTATGATAACTATTAGAACTCCAAGAGGTCATATTGAGGAGGAAGTTGGACATAAGTATCTATGATTCAAGGAAGATGTTGGGGTAGAGATATATTTTTGAAAGTTATTGGTGAATATTCATGGAAATGGATGAGTGAGTGTAGGAGGAGGACAGAAGGATTCCAAAGATTAACTTATATGAGGAAACAGAATAGATGAATGAGAATGGAGCACCTACTGAGGCATGAAGAGAATTAAGAGAGAGTGGATTCATCAATACCAACAGAAGACAGTATTTCAAGGAGGAGAGGGGATTTAATTGTATTAGAAGCAGTGAATCAGTCCAGCAAGATGAGGACTGAGAATTCACCATTGGATTTGGCAATGTGGAAGTCATAAGTGACTTCAGAGCCGAGGAAAATAGGTGATGAAGAACAGAGAGGATGTTCAGTGAGTAGGTGTTCTTAAGTGGTCACGAGAGGTTGGGACCCAGTATTCAAATGGAGAGTGAAAGTGAAAGTGAAGTCTCTGAGTTGTGTCTGACTCTGCGACCCCATGGATTGTAGCCTACCAGGCTCCTCCATCATGGGCTTTTCCAGGCAAGGATACTGGAGTGGATTGCCATTTCCTTCTCCAGGAGGTCTTCCTGACCCAGGGGTTGAACCCGGGTCTCCGCGTTATAGGCAGACGCTTTACTGTCTGAGCCACCATTCAAATGGAGAGAGGTGGCTTAAATAAGAGCCTAGTCACTGAAGGGAAGGCAGAGTTAAAGCCAAGTGGGTTGGTAAATGGGAAAGTGGGAGTGGATAGAATTTCTCTTCTGATTGCTTCCATTTCTCAAAGTGAGAAGCCAGGTCATCAGCTGAGAATGAAGGTAAGGGCATGTGCCTTATTCACTTTGGGGTCCCCAGAAATGAACATGCTGCCTGGCACATGTTTGGTATTACCACATGGTGGATTAATTAACCTCATATAGTGGCTTGGCATTTTCTGCTTGTTTGGGAAATGAAACATCACTCTAGATTTGTGTTGTTTGCTCAGAACTCTTGCTAGAATAGTACAAGATGAGAAGATAAAATACTGTGGGAGAAACAAAATGCTTTGTGATAAAAAATTAGTGTGCATATCATCTACTGTATATAAATATATATATACATATACATTACATTTATGTTACAATACAAACTTAAACCAATTTAAACAGATGTTATCAATTACAATGTATTAGATAAACCCATCTTAGATCATTGTTCTTCCTTGTAAGAGACATTCTGCCAACTGTAGAAATGCACTGACTTTCAAAAGATTATGGGAAGGCAAGTCCGTGGGAGGCTGGCAGAGGAGCTATGGTGGGAGAAAGGAGCCTTGAGGAAGCTCTTTGAGCTACACTAGCTTCCCAAGTGACGCAGTGGTAAAGAATCCACCTGCTGATTCAGGAGATGCGGGAGATGCAGATTCGATCCCTAAGTCAGAAAGATGCCCTGGAGGAGGAAGTGAGAACTCACTCCAGTATTCTTGCCTGGAAAATTCCATGAACAGAGCAGCCTGGCAGACTACAGTCCATGGAGTTGCAAAGAGTCAAACATGAATGAGCACACACACACACCACACATACACACAGGGAAATCACTATATCTCATCCACCAGCCTTAACCCTGGCTGGGGGAGGACCTGGTCTCCCATCCTAGCTGATGATTTCCCACCAGCTACTTCTTGGTGACTTGGTCCAAATATTCCCAACACACTATCAGCCTGCCAAAGAAGAATATGAAGAAGCTCTTCTAAAAAGAATTGAAAAACCAAGGTAGGGGTTAGATAAGTGAGGAAAGGGAGTGTGAATGACTAAAAGAACAGAATTGAAAAGTTATGTCTAAATGTGACATGCTTTGCATTTGGAAACCGTCCCAGTCCAGAACTAACTACGGTGGGGACAGAGGGGCACAGCCTGACATCTGTTGGCTGACTGTGGCTCCTCGGGGGATTGCTGCGACTTCAGCCGACAGAGAGGTAGCATGTCTTTGCTCTC
Organism: Aepyceros melampus; assembly: GCA_006408695.1. Taxonomy (NCBI): domain Eukaryota; kingdom Metazoa; phylum Chordata; class Mammalia; order Artiodactyla; family Bovidae; genus Aepyceros; species Aepyceros melampus. The sequence goes on from SJXQ01005038.1 coordinate 26,002, forward strand.
CAGAGTGGGAGCTCTGGAGGAATCTATGAGGTAAAGCCGTGGGGTAACTTTTAGCTTGCCTCACTGACCTACCTGTTTTTGCATCTTATTTTTCTCTTGCCCCACCCCCCACCACCTTCCCCAACCAGTTCACAGAATTCCCTGTGAATAGCAAGCAGCAAGGCACATAAACTAGCCTCATAAATTAGGACAGGAGGACTCTCACCAGCTTGACTGAGAACCACAGAAATGACAGGAGACTTAAACAAGATGAAGGTGAATGGAGGTAGACTAGCTCAGGGGTCACGCCTGATGAGAGGCTGTCAGACGGGAGAGAGCCGGGTTGAAACACTGATTTTGAATCCCAAGCTCCGAAATTATATTGGCTGGATCATTAGCACATTCAAAGTGAGAGGGTGGTCTCAGAGATGACTCCAGAAGTGAAGAGAGATTGCATTTGGAATCCCCAGACCATAACTCAATGTATCATAGTCTATCAAGAGAAACACATACAGAAGGAGCTGAGAGAAGACGCAAAAGCTTTCACCACCTGCTTCCAGGCAAACCTCAGCCATTAGCTCTTCTGTTTCCAAGCGTTAAAGCACAATAAATATGAAAAGTCCGTCAACTGCCCCAAACCACATTTATTCAAATCAGCCCAAGGAAGCTTTCAAAAGTAAATGTCAACATAACAGAAAGGTGCAGAGGATCTGGGAAAAAGAAGTCCTAAAAAAAAAACCAAACCTCCCAAATACATTCTCATACTCTGACAATTGGTTTAACTCCAGGATCAACAAATTTACGCTGTATACTTTGTTGTAAAATACCCATACCTTTCCAAGTACTCAGTGATTGTTCGGTTTCAGAAGGCTGAAGGAAGTGGGAAATGAGTTGTAAAGATAGTAACATATTCACCCATGTATATTTACAACACATTCCGGCCGGCAACTTGTAGCTCAATGCAGCATTTACTCTGTAGCATAATCATTCAAAAATATTACATGCATTAATAAAGGTAATTTAGAAAAAGCCTCATAAAGTCATTTGACTTTTTTGCCAATTGCCACAGTAATAAAATGCCTTAACATTATGCTGCCATAGAAAAGCTCTGCCCTTTTGCCTGATTAAGTCCCTTCCACATTTACAACTGGATATTTGTGTGTCACGTTATTGCCATCTTATTTTAATTTGAACTATGAGTTTCCTGTCTCTGGGTGACATTGCCCTTATAGCTTTGGAGAAGGGAACTCTTATTCCACACACTAGGGGGATCGAGGTCATGAATGCTAGCTCAGAATGTTCTATCACTGTCAGGGTCCATGATATTTATACCTTACCCCCAGGATTCCCAGGTCAACCAGGGCCTCCAGTCAATGCTCAGCAAGTGTTTACTACCACTGACTAAGTGCTCAGCACTGTGAAAGAGATAATGGAGGATGTTGAGGCAAAATCATAAGCTGAGGGAAGACATTTTAAAAAGGCTTTGCCTCCTTGAGCCTGGAGTGGAGGCTGAGACACCCCTAATACAGACACATTCAGATTCCATGCACAATCACCACATTTCTCTGCCAGAGTCAAGGAGAATTTTTTTGGCTCCAAGAAAGTGGGGTGGGGAGAGGTGAGGAAGGAGAAGCAGAAATTAAAAGAGGGGGGACCCTAAGGAAGGAATGACAGAGTCTGGATGGAGTAGTCGGGAAGGACTTGAGCAGAAGGGAATGCAGAAAGATGGGTTCTGAGACTGTTGCTCCAGGAACTGAAATATGATTTCTTTCTTTGTGGCTTCCAAAACCTTTGGGAGATTTTACCATCCTGACAAATATTCTGTTTGGGGTTTGATGTTTCGAGGGAAGGGCCTCTTCAAAGCATCTGCGCTGGGCAGTAGAGAACTGAATCGCAGCATGAGGCAGAAGTCATGAAACCACAAGCCTATGGGAGAGCAACTGGGATTTGTCTGGCCATGAACTTGGCAGGAGTTGGGGTGTGGTCTGTGTCCACTAGATCAGGTCAGAGAGGCACCAGAATCAGAGCCTTTACTCCAAATACTCACAATCTGATAGGAGAATCACAACCAACATACAAAGCCAAAGTGCCTGATAGAGGCAAAACAGAGTTAAATGGTGAATTGAGAGGGCCGTGGCTGTTAGAAGGAGAGGAAGGAGCCCTGTAACGTGAAGAAGGAATCTCTTGATATTCCAATCAAGGAACCTAGGATGTTTTAAAAGGAAGAAGTGAACTTATGGGGGCTTAGAGGAGCTAACAATGGGCAGAAGAGAATTTGGGTGCATGCCAAAAGAGGGGCCCACATAGACAGGTGCAGGGGGGGAACAGGAAGTGCAGCTGGTCCCCCCATGTGCCTCCCCTGTTGGTCTGTGGGCAGAGCTTCCTGGCCCCTCATCCCTGTGACTGTGTCATAGGTCCTGACTCAAATACACCCTTTTATACATTATATCCAAAAAAAAAAAATAACGAACAGCAACAAATAGCATGGTTAACCCACCCATCCATTCATTCACTCATCAAGTGCATGGAAGACAGTATTCTTATTGCTAGGATTACAGTGGTAAATAATACAGACACAATCTCTGCCACTCTGTCCCCTGGGAGAGACAGAGGCCTGGAACATAAACCCACAACTAAACGATTCTAAATTATGAACAGTGACCTCGAGGCATCAACAGGGTGCTGAGATGAATATTATTGGGCAAGCAGAAGCTACTTGAGACAAGACATTTAGGGAACACCTCACTGAAAAAGTGATATACTTCTCTCCCCACCTCCTCCTTTTTTTTAGAAAAAAAAACCTAATTTTTTTAATTGACAAAAGATTCTAACAGACATGTCACCCCAACTGTATAGCACAGGGAACTCTGCTCAATATTATGTACAACCTAACTGGGAAAAGAATTTGAAAAAGAATAGACACATGCATATGAATAGCTGAATCACTTTGTTATAGACCTGAAACCAACACAACATTGTTAATCAACTATGTGCCGGTATAAAATAAAAAGTTAAAAAAAGAAGATATACAGATAGCTTATAATCATATAAAAAGATGTTCAATATCATTAGTAAAATACAAATGATGTTACAAGAGAGCCTATTACAAAGGCTGAAAATTTAAAAACCAACAGTAACCAGTGATCACAATGATACGTGGAACAGCAGAAATCTGATACACTGCTAGTTGGAAGGGAAGATGGTACAACCAACTTGAAAAACAGTTTTGCAGTTTCTTATACATTTAAACATAGATTTCTCCTATGACCCAGCAATCCCAAGGAGGTGATACTTAAACTGGAACTTGTAGAATGAGAGAAAGTCGGACAGAGAGTGTAAGGGTGGAGACAAATGACTTAGGGGGAGGGAAAGCATGTGCAAAGGTCCTGAGTTGGAAAAGAACTTGGCCCCTTCAAAGATTCTTGAAGCAGAAGATACCTGATATGGTTAGTCAGGAAGTGATGGACATGACCCAGAGTTGGGGAGCCAATTCAACCAGACCGTGGGAGGCCTTATAAACCCAACAAAAGAGTCTACATTCTCTTCTGATTGCAGTGAGAACTCATCAAAAGATTTTAAGCAGATATTTTAAACCTATTTGAGGCTGTTTTCATTTCTTGGTCTCTGTAAACACTTTCAATAACAAATTCTCAATACTTTACTGGGGCAGATATGCCCCAGTCTCTGTGTATAGAAGCTGGCATGAACCTGCTGAGGTTTACTCATTACAGGTCTCTGAACAACCAATGGATGGATAATAACATTTAGACACTGTGGGCCAGTAATTACAGTATATATTTAAAGAAGAAATAGCTACATTTCCTGCTTCAAGCTCTCTCTTATGAAGTGGAGAACCAATATCTTCCAAATTGTATACCAGAGACACAATCCATAGTTCTCAGGACTGATGGAAACCTCCCCAAGGTTAATAATTCATGCATGACCTGTGATTGCAGTGCTGCATTTTATCTGTTTTCATTAGATGTTCTCCTTTATTGAGTTTTCACAGTGTACATCAATAGCCTCTGTGTGCCCCTGTTTGAAATAAGCTGCCTGCTTTTAAAATGTTCTGGACAATATAATTTCATCTGAACCATTATTGGGAACACATGGTTGCTGTGTGTCTGGCTTTCTAAACCTTTTCACATGGGTCTCTAAGACTGTGGTGGGTTGTTGATCTCAAGCTTGTGCGAGTCTAAAGAGTTGTGGCTCTCACTGTCTTAGGGATCAAGTTGCCCCTCCTGCTCCCCAATGCAGAGCTCCCTGATCCTGAGAGGAGGGTTTCAAACTCAGGACATTTTGCAAGAAGGCACTGCAATACTTGGAAATGAACAAAGTCTTGGGTCGGCAAGCAGCAGGGAGAGATTGACATCTTGGCCCTCCTGGGCCTGACGTTGGCACCCGCCATGCAGCATCAGAACCAGAGCTCACAGTCTGGCCTGGTCTACATTACATCCTTGGGTCAGAAGTTGGGCTCCATCCCTTCTTTACCCCAAGGCACATTCTTCCAGCCACAGGGTGGCTATGGATTTTCCTTTATTTTTCTGGGACTATATAGAAATTCCTGAATTAACGTTAGCCTCATAATTACTTGGGACATAGTGTAACTTACGGCTGTAGTCCTTCTCAATCTGATTGTAAAGTGAAAAGAAAGTGAAAGTTGCTCAGTCATGTCTGACTCTTTGTGACCCTATGGACTATATAGTTCATGAATTCTCCAGGCCAGAATACTAGAGTGGGTAGCCGTTCCCTTCTCCAGGGGATCTTCCCGAGCCAGGGATCAAACCCAGGCCTCCAACATTCCAAGCGAATTCTTACCAGCTGAACCACCAGGGAAGCCCAAGAATATTGGAGGGGGTAGCCTATCCCTTCACCAACTGGAAACTATTTTGTTGTAAAAATGTACCTAATTTGAATAGATCTATATATAGGCACGTGCCTACACACCAGTTATTAATAGTGGCCATCTCTGGATGGCAGGATTTTAACTATTTTTCCTTTTGCTCATCTGTATTTTCTTTTTTGCCATGAAAAGGGTATTCAGGTTACATTATCTTGAATTATTTATCCAATAAAAAAGTAAAGAAAGGAAAAACACTTGCTGGGTCTTGGTGCCCAGAACAAGAGACCTGGCCATCACAGTGAGCCAGGGGAAGGAGAGAAACGACAGCCCCTAAGACGGCCTGCAGGACCACCCCCACCCAGGTGCTCAAGGTGTGTGGGTGCCCCCGACGCTTGCTGTGTGTCTGTGTGCTATGCACGTGTGCCTGTTCCAGAGACTCAAAGCCTCCCTCTGCTGCTCCCTGCAATGTAAGCCCAGGAACACTTGGCCCAAGTTTCTTGCATCTTCTGGAGGTACTGGTGGCATGGAGGGGGTCCGGAGAGGTGCTGAGAGGGTGGGGAAGAGACAGTCCTGGCTTCTCTAGGAGACCCGTACCCACAGTGAACCTGGCTCCTCTCCTTTCTGGTCCTCCCCTGCTTCTCTGTAGATTGTCCTCTTCTACCCCCTCCTCCTCCTTCTATATCTCCCTCTCCTTTTATTTTTATTCTTGCTCCTTTTTTCTTTCTTTTTTTGACTGGGTCTGGAGAAGGTGTAGTTCTTAAACCATTCATCATCTGCCTTCTCCCCAGTCCCTGTTGTTGGCAGACACTTTTAGTATCCAGTCCTTTCTACTCTGACTCTTCATAATCAAAGTTCTGGAATGTAAAAAATATCTTCACTATGAAACATCAATCAAAAAGGCCCAGTTCTTTTGTCCATCAAAACCCTTGGGACTTCAAGACTGTAGTCTCTGATGTGACTCTTACAATGCCTCTTTGGAGGCATGATCAATTTCTGTGTTTTCTCTGTTTTTTTTTTTTCCCTGTTGTTGTTGTTGCTATTCATTGGTTGCTTTTTGTTTTTGATTTTTGTATTCATCCCCGATATTTGTGGGCAAGGCATAGCTTCTGAGGCAATGAAGGCTTTGACTTCACATGGGGAGGGAAGTATGTGGTGCTCAACAAGGGAAAATTTCTTAGTTAACATCATCAAATTTTATTTCAACACACGTAATGTGAGACCAATTATGTACCTCTCTCTTAAGGTTGTTATGAGGAGTTAACAAGCTAATCCTTGAGAACCTTCAACACACTGGCTGGTAGTAAGGCATAGGAAGGGCTCAGTTAATGCCACCTATTATTATTATTGCTGATACTATCAGCTGCTCATTATTTCCCACTGGGAAAAGACAGCAGATGCCTGCATCGCCTTCCCCAAGGTATGGATGGGGGTGGTTTGAGCCACACAGGAGCTCCAGTGAACCACACCTGGCTTCCCCACCCCAGGTAGGCTCCTGAGTCCTGGCACAGAGGCTCTACCTTTATCTCCCACATCCTGCTCTAAGGGGCTTTGGGGGGTCTTCCTGGCTCCCCATTCTGGTGTCAATGGCTCACTGTACTACCTTGTCTGCCCCTGAGGCCAAGGTGGACCCTGGGTGGGGTTTTTTTCCTGAAAGAGTAGAGACCACTTGAAGTAGAAAACGCTGTGGCAATTGCTGCCTCCCAAGCAGCCTGACTGGATGGCACCTCTAGACTGCCATAGAACTGGCTGGCGGAACCACCAGTTCCCCAGGGAGCCAGGCTACTGCCTCCTCACACATAGGAACACATTCAGCCCCACACCTATGCACACACATGCACAGGCACCTGGGCACACATACAGAAGCCCCCACACATACAGGCATGAACACATAAAGGCATGCGTGCACACACACCATGGACACACACATGCCCACAGCAAGGTCCAGGGCACTTGCACATCCCCAATACCTCGGGAGTGGGCTGGTCCTGCAGGATGGCTTAAGGGCCATCACTTCTCCCCCTTTCCCTCTTCTTTGCTCCTCTGCAAATGCTAGATTCTTGAAAATATTGAGTGGTTGTGCAGGCCAGTTAGAAAACATTTACATTTTGTGCTGGGCCAGTTGTTAAATGAAAGGCCCTGGAGACCACATACTCGTGGATGCCATCTGTCCTGACACGGCATTTGTGAAGATTAAGGTGAAGAACAGACAAAAAAGATGGAGCTCTAAGCAAATGCTGAGGATTTACTAATGTCTCAGAGGAGACTAGGTCCCTACTGACCTGGGCTGAATTTGGAGGGATTCTCTCTCATCTGCACACATAGAAAAGGGGCCTTTGAGTTCTGGGGCCCATGGAAACTCTGCCACTTTTCATCAGAGATTTGGAAGCCTCCCTCCTCAAGGCTTCCTTCTTTTATAGCCCAGAGAGTCTTCATGTTTCTGCCTGACATGGGTCGGCTTCACTTGCAGTCTCATTGCCTACTTTCAGCACACGCGTGATTTGCTTCTGCATCACTGGTTTGCCCTCCCATGCTGACTCACTGGTCCCCAGGCTCCCATTTTCTCCTGGGCCTGCCCCATCCTGGTGCTCCTTCCTTCTCTCCATCTGAGTCCTGACCTGTCACATAGACCTCTCTGTTGGCAAGTCTAGCTCTCTTACTCTCTTGCCCATCCACTGCAACTCCTGGAATAATCTAACACTCCATTTATGGAACCCTCCACCTTACCTGGGAGAACACCTATCTCCCAACCTTGTCATATGGTGTCATTAAAGATTTATGACCAAGCGAGTCTTCATCATCCCTCTCTCTGTCCCTCCGTCAGACCCTCAACTCCTCTTCCCAAGCCCCCTGGTACCACTGTCACTCCACAGTCCCTTGCAACTTTGAGCTGCTTTTAACCTTTAGCAAGACAAAAACAGAGACATTTAGGTAGAACTTCCAAGATAAGCTCAGGTGTCACCTCCTCCAGGGAGACCTCCCTGATAGCAGAGTACTCCTCCCAAATCTGGGTTAAGTTCTCTGCTCTGGGCTCCTGCAGCAGCTTGTGCGTCTCTTCTCCATAGCATTTATCACATCTGACTGCTGTGGCTTGTTCATGCTGTTTACTTGCCTCTCTGAATGGGGAGCTCCTGGAGAACAAGAACCTTATCTTGCATCTCTATATCTAGAGTGCCTGGCACAAAGTAAGTGCTCAAGACACTTTTGTTTGATGAATGAATAAATGAATGAATGAAGCCTACCCTTCACGGAAACGTGGACCCTGGTACAGAGTAGTCAGGGCCAGGGGTTTTCCCTCAAAGGGGCCTGTGGAAATCCAAGGGGTCCCAAGAAACTGTCTGCAGCATGGAGATCTGAAAGCACAGCCAGTTGCATCTTCATAAAAATGAGAAAGCTGTTTTTGTCAACTGGCATTCTGTCGATTTTTAGCTGATCATTTTCAGTGGGGGAGTAATTTCTTTTCCTGCTCTTCTTATCCTCAAAGATAAATTCACCCTTAGCTTAGAGTCCTGAAGTAGACTACAAGCTGGGGCAAGGCAGAATGTGAAGGGGATACAAGCAGCGTTTGGTCACCCCCTCCCATCGAGAGATGTCCCAGAGTGATGTCATCACATCTCTCTGCAGCTTCTTGCTGCACCTGGCTTACAAGGTCCAGACTTTACACGGCCCTGTAAACCATCTGGCTCAATTATTTGCTTTTGCACTTTGTGGAACTGGGGCCCAAAGGAGTTAGTTCAAAGACTTGTCAATGCCACCTGGTTAGTAAAATAGATGGACCTGGGGGCCAGGCCTCCAAGCTTCCAGCCTGTGTCTGAGTTCCCATGCCACATCCTTCTAGCAGGTCTTGGTTACGTCATCTCTCCAGTGGCAGACGTTATCCCTGAGGTGCTAGGATAGGCCATCCGGCTATAGCCCCCACCACCCAAGGACGGGAGCCTCTGCTGGCACCTAAGAGCAGCGTGTGGGGCCCTCCAAGCACAGGATGGTGGTCGGCAGCCTCTGCACCTTTAATGGAGCCACCTATCTTGGCAGCAGGTAGAGCTATCTGTTCCCGGCTTGGCAGGACTGTAGCTCTTAGTGATGGAAGAGAAAGAAAGCCAAGCCTGAAAAATAACTTAGCATTCTAACGTTGAGGAGACACAGACTAATGGGTCTCTCCTTGTCTGTATTAGGTAGTATGGTAACTTAGGGGCACACCTATGAAGAATGGCACTGGCCGGACCCAGCCAGGTTTCCCCTGTCACCTCTGCAGAGTGGACATGTGCCCGGGGTTTATTGTGCCAAGTGTGCCCTGCCATGCCATATGCTTGTCTGACCAGGGCTCCCACTTGGAGGCAGCCAAGGCAGCCACTGAAGGAAGAGTTCGCAGCAGAGGCGGGATGTAACAGGAACAAGCATCGTGTGCCCCAAGTCCTCCTTCTGTCAACACCTTTCAGAGTCCCGTGACGCCTCTGTCCCACTAGACTTCCATGCAGCACTGTCAGATCTGACTTTTGGATATATTCATTCCACAAACACGGAGTGTGTTTGTGTGCCAGGCCCTGTCTGGGCTCTGGGGTTCAGCAGTGAGTGAGACAGCCTGCTCTACAGTCTAGAGTGGAGAGATGGCAACGCCAACAGGGATGTTATGTGATGTCAGGGTGCAACTGTTTGGGAGCAAACAAGCTAGAAGCAGGACCTGGTGACTGGATGGGCACTTGGGCTACTGCACTTCATGTGCCCAAGGACGAGGAAGGCCTGAATGAAAAGAAGGAGCTGGCCTCTCTTGAGTCTGGGGGGAACTGTTCCAGATAGGGGGAAGAGCATGTGCAAAGGGCCTCATGAGGACAGGCTTGGTGAGTTTCAGAAATGAACTGAACAGAAAGCTGGTACAGGACTTCCCTGGAAGTCCAGTGGTTAAGGCTCAGTGCCTCCAATGCAGAGGGCACAGGTTCGATCCCTGGTGGGGAAGATCACACCTGCCGTATGGCGTGGCCAAAAATCTTTTTTTAAAAACAAAAGAAGACTGTACGACTGCAGCCTGGTGAGTTCAGAGAAGAGAGAACAGAGGGTGAACCTACGGGAAATAGTGGACAGACAAAAGAAGTTTGGATTCCTTCTTAGCATGAAGCTTTGGAGAACTTGAAGGGAGTGGAGAGTGGCAAGAATTGATTTGTGTTTTGAAAAAGAAGATCCTCTCTGCCATCCTTTATAGCAACATTATTCTCAATAGCCAAAAGGAGGAAAACAACCCACACATCCAACTACTAATGAATAAATAAACAAAGTATGGTCTATCCATGCAGTGGAATATCATTCAGCGTTAAGAGGAAAGGAATTCCAACATGTAACAGGACGCATAAACCTTGAAGACACTGCTGCAGGAAATAAGCCAGACACAAAGGACAGACACCATATGATTTCATTTACGTGAGGGGCCTGGAGAGAGATACCTGTGGTCCCACAGAGCCCAGATTCAGAGACAGAAAGTAGAACGGTGGTTCCCAGAAGCTGGCCTGGAGGGGAGGATGGGGAGTCATTGTTCAATGGGTAGAGAGTTTCAATTTAATGAAAAAATTCTGGGGAAGGATGCTGGTGATGGTTACACGACAATGTGAATGCCCTTCATATTACTGAATTGTACACAAGGTAATAGTTTAAATGATAAATGTTACATTATGCATGTCTTATTAAAATTAAGAAAAAGACAAATAAGAACAAACAAAACCCAAATAAAGACCACCTGGCTTTGCACAAGCATTGAAGCAGAAAAACAAACAATAAATAATAGCTGAGGCAAATGTAACAACCCAGATGATGGTGGTATGGATGAAAGAGGATATTTTGGAAGGAATGGAGAGAAAAAAAAAAGGAGGAAGGTAATTTCAGACTTAGAGAAAAAGGGCAAGAATAGGACAGAAATCCCAAGTAACTCTTTACCCAGGTGATCAGTGGAGTAGCTTGGAAATTAAGTCGAGTCAGACTTGATGATGGACCAGCCTGAGGGCTGGAAAGAGAGAAACTATAACCCATTGGTGCACTCCAGGAAGTTAGGTGTGAGGGGCAGAAATCAAGTCATAGACCATTAAGAACCAGCCAATAAAGGCAGGGCCCAGAGAAGGAAGGCGAGCTCTCCTGGGACATGCAGCCAATACATGGCAGGGCCAGGATGTGAGCTCAGATCTATGATCTGCAGTTTTTGATCAAGGCTGAAAGTGCTTTCATTATAGCCACATTTCACCTTTATGAAAAGGTCAGGGAGGAGTGCGCAGCGTCAGATTCTCAGAGATGGACCCTGACTCCCTGCTCCCAGGCTCCTGTTATCCTTACAGGGAGAGAAAGGTGAGCTGAGGCCTGTTAACTACTTAAGCTACCGGACCGTTGCACAGTTCCTGCAACTTCTAAATGAGTCTAGCAATCTGTCTGTTGGGGCTGGGTATGGGAGTAAAAGAACATTTTTTTCTGTTAGAAGGGTTTTAGTAGACAGAGTTCTACCTGAAATCTCTCCCCACATCCCTGAGTGTCTTCCATACCTCTTGCCACGGGGACTGAACTCTCAGTGGTAAAACCATTCCTTGGGATTGCAAGGAGAGGTCAGAAAACGCTCAGAAGCAGCTGGTCATGCAGCATTCATTCATTCATAATGTGTCCAACTATGCTGAGCACAGATGGACAGCACTGAGACGTTCTCTCTTCCCCACCATGGGCATCTGGTATTGTGGAAAGAACATGTGCTTTGCAGACAGACAGAGCACGTGGAGCACCGGCCCCATGATGCTTTAACTATGTGATATTGAACAAGCAGGCTCACTCTCTGAGTCTTGGTTCCTTCATCTGCACCATGGGAACCATGGCAGTTGTAAAACATGGCTGAGTCCCCATAGATGATGGCTTTTTGGAGTTTGTTTCTTATTTTGATCAATAGTCCACTTCCTAAATCTGTCTTCTAAATTATGCTTTCAATTAGACATTGGTCAGGGTGGATAACTCCCTTCACAGAGGATAGCTAACCAGAAACACTTTCTTTCCTTGATGTCATAGACTGTTGCATAAGATGTTGCTTTGGGAATGTGTGTTAGTTGCTCAGTTGTGTCCAATTCTGATCCCATGGACTGTATCCCCCAAGGTTCCTCTGTCTGTGGGATTTCCCAGGCAAGAATACTGGAGTGGGTAGTCATTTCCTTCTCCAGAGGATCTTCCAGCCCAGAGACTGAACCCAGGTCTCCTGAATTGCAGGCAGATTCTTTACCATCTAAGCCACCTGGGAAATCCTGACTACAACTTTGGAAATAGCTACTGTCATTTGAGGGACTTTTGTTGTATGCATGAGACTCTGACCATCAGAGTGTGTGGCTTAAGGACAGGGATCCAGGTAGGAATGAAAACAGTCGAGGAGGCACTGAGGGGGAAAGAAGTCTTACCACCCCGTGGCTCACCGTTACCAGAATATTCTAAAAGTCTTGTTCACAGGCTAGTTGGTGACTTACAAAGCAGCAGCAGTTAAGGTGCATCAGGACCTGGTCCTGTTTCTTTAATATCTGTCCCCCTGACATCAGTGAAGTGGTGTGAAGCTGAAGACATGCCTGCAGTGTGCCCAGCTGGGAGAAGGGAGCAGCTGTCAGTGTCGAGGTGCTGGCCCACCCTGGACTCAGGTCTCAGGCCAGGTCTGACTCTGAAACCTCAGTGCCCTCTCCTTGGCCTCCACGCTCAGTCCTGTGTAAACTGCTGGCTGCTGTGTTAACCCAGGAATACTCCATATATATCTGTGCATTTAGCTGAGAACTTGCCCACTATAATGAACTGAATAAAATGCTTATAAACACACAAAAAACACAGCATGGCTACAAATTCTTTTAAAGTACTTATTGAGAGGTGGGCTTTCTAGGTGGCTCAGTGGTAAAGAACCCACTTGCCAAGGCAGGAGACACAAGAGATGTGGGTTCAATCCCTGGGTCGGGAAGATCCCCTGGAGTAGGACATGGCAACTCACTCCAGTATTCTTGCCTGGAGAATCCCACGAGCGGAGGAGCCTGGGGGGCTACAGTCCATGGAGCCGCAGAGAGTCGGAGTGACTGGGTGGCTGAGCACAGCACGGCAGCACATTGAGAGGCAGGGTCTGTGGCACCTCCCCTTGAATCTGGCCGGACTCTGATTGCTTCACTGAATAGGACATGGTGGGAGTGATGCTCTGTGAGGCCTGAGCCTAGGTCACGAAGGCCAGGAAGCCTCTTCCTTGTTCTCCAGAACACTGAGCCACCACAGAAGCCACCCCCCCGGAGAGACCGTCAGCAGCCGGTCCAGCCTGTGAGTCGTCCTGGAGCCTGGGCCAGACACCAAGTGAGAAAACCGTCTGGCAGGTGGATCGTCCAGCCCTGCTCTTCTAGCCTCTGACCCTTCGACTCTAATCAGAGACCAGCGGTGCCCACTATGCTTTGTGCCAGTTCCTGGCCCACAGAATCCATGGGCATAATGAAACGACTGTTATTTTGTGGCACTAGGTTTGGAATGGTTTGTTAGGTAGAAAACCAGAGCTGTTCTACCTCCCTGAGGATTACTGTCTTCTTTAAATGGAAAATAAAGAAAGTGTACAAAGTCAGTACTTTACCTTAGTGTCCTAGTCCATTTAGGATGTGTAACAAAATACCATGGGGCTGGGTGGCTTATTTATTCCTCAGTTCTGGAGACTAGAAGTCTGAGGTCAGGCTGATAGCATGGTCAGCTGAAGGCCTTCTTCCAAGTAGCAGATTTCTCATTACGTCTTCCTGTGACGGAAGGGGTTAGGAAGTTCTGTGGGGTTCCTTTTTTTTGGGGGGGTCTTCTTTTATAAGAGCACTAATCCCATTTCACAACCTCATCACCTCTCAAAGACCCCACCCTCTAAAGCCATCACCTTGGGGCTTAGGATTCAACACATAAACTAGCGGGGACAGAAACACCCACAGATCATAGCATGAGGGTGCTTCCCAGAGCTTACCATGAAGGGCTTCCTTGGTGTCTCAGATGGTAAAGAGTCTGCCTGCAATGCAGGAGACTCAGGTTCAATCCCTGGGTCAGGAAGATCCCCTGGAGAAGGGAATGGCAACCCATTCTGTATTCTTGCCTGGAAAATCCCTTGGACAAAGGAGCCTGGTGGGCTACACCCCTTGGGGCAGCAGAGAGTCAGACACGACTGAACGAGTAACACACACGTAGCACAAGGGCCCCAGTAAATATGTTTCCCTTTTCAGATGAAAAATCCTCACTCTTTAGCAATAAAAATCAACTAATAACTAAACAGGCTGTGTAAACATTGCAATAGGTATGAAAACAAAGTGCAAAAAAAGCAATCAAGGAGGTATTTAACTTTGTGAGGACTGGGGGCTTTGGGGCTGTATCAGGGATCACTTCAGAAGGAGGAGACATTGCAGTCAGTCTAGAAAGACAGGCATGTTGTTTGAGGCTCACCAACCAGACCAAGAGTGAGAGGGACGTTCTAAGAAGAGAGGTTATTCCCTTTTCTGTCCATTATTGGGCTGTTCCAAACAGCCAGTGAGTCCTTGGCAATGTAAGTCAGGTTCTGTCCCTTTACCACTTGCCTTGGCTTCTATTTGGATCAAAGTCCTAACAGTAGCCCATAAGGAGAGTGACCATCTGATTTATCATCTAAACTGGGGCACTTTGAGAAGGAACAGGGACATTATTAATAATTCTGCCAAGGCAGGGGGTGGGAGGAAGGCTCAAAAAAGGAGAGATATGTGCATATGTATAGCTGACTCACTTTCTTGTACAGTAGAAACTAACACAACATTGTAAAGCAATTATCCTCCGATAACAAAAAGTCAAACAGCCAGTGAGTCCTTGGCAATGTAAGTCAGGTTCTGTCCCTTTACCACCTGCCTTGGCTTCTATTTGGATCAAAGTCCTAACAGTAGCCCATAAGGAGAGTGACCATCTGATTTATCATCTAAACTGGGGCACTTTGAGAAGGAACAGGGACATTATTAATAATTCTGCCAAGGCAGGGGGTGGGAGGAAGGCTCAAAAAAGGAGAGATATGTGCATATGTATAGCTGACTCACTTTCTTGTACAGTAGAAACTAACACAACATTGTAAAGCAATTATCCTCCGATAACAAAAAGTAATAATAAAAAATAGTAATTCTGCCAGGACAACAGGTAGAATTCAAGGCTGTTCCAGGAAATTGGGATATATAATCACCATGCCTGCTTCTCTAGCCCTGCTGCTCACCCCAGGTCAGCCATGCTAGCTTTCCTAATGATCCTCAAATGCACAGGAAAAATTCCAGCCTCATCCTCACTGCATCTCCTGGTCTCTGCCTACGATGCTCTTCTTCCACTGGATGGCCACATGGCTCATTCCCCCACTTCAAGGCTTTGCTCAAATGTCACCTCTTAAGAGGCCTGTCCTTGCCTACCCTATTGAAAATGGACTCTCTTGATAGTCTTTTCGTCTTCCTTGCTTTATTACATAGCACTCATCACTTTCTAATACCATGAAAAAGTGAAAGTGTTAGTCACTCAAACATGTCAAACTCTTTGCAACCCTATGGACTGTAGCCCATCAGGCTCCCCTGTCCATGGGATTCTTTAGGCAAGAATACTGGAGTGGGTTTCCACACCCTCCTCCAGGGAATCTTCCTGACCCAGGGATCAAACCCAGGTGTTCTGCAGGCAGATTACAGGCAGACTCTTTATCATCTGAGCCACCAGGAAAGCCTATATAACAATATTTATTTTGTTAGCATTTTTGTCTTCCCTCATCAGAATGCAAGTTCCAGAAAGCCAAGGTTATCTGGCTGTTTCATTTGCTCCTGTGCCCCTCAGTGTCTGGAACAATACCTGGCATTTAGTAGACACATGATAAATATCCAGTGAAAGATTTCCTAAGCAAAAGCAGTTGACTGGTCTCCTTAATCACTCTCCTCTTTCACTTTCATCAACAGGCTCTTTAGTTCTTCACTTTCTGCCATAAACGTGGTGTCAGTGCGTATCTGAGATTATTGATATTTCTCCCAGAAATCTTGATTCCAGCTTGTGCTTCATGCAGCCTGGCATTTCACCTGATGTACTCTGCCAAGAAACTAAATAAGCAGGGTAACAATAAACAGCCTTGATGTACTTCTTTTCCTATTTGGAACCAGTCTGTTGTTCCATGTCCAGCTCTAACTGTTGCTTCCTGACATGCATACAGATTTCTCAGGAGGCAGGTCAGGTGGTCCGGTATTCCCATCTCTTTCAGAATTTTCCAAAGTTTGTTGTGATCCACATAGTCAAAGTCTTTGGAGTAGTCAATAAAGCAAAAGTAGATGTTTTTAACTCTCTTGCTTTTTCAGTGATCCAACAGATACTGGCAATTTGATCTCTGGTTCCTCTGCCTTTTCTAAATCCACCTTGAACATCTGGAAGTTCATGGTTCACGTATTGTTGAAGCCTGTCTTGGAGAATTTTGAAAATTACTTTGCTAATGTGTGAGATGAGTTCAATTGTGCAGTAGTTTGAGCATTCTTTGGCATTGTCTTTCTTTGGGATTGAAATGAAAGCTGACCTTTTCCCATCCTGTGGCCACTGCTGAGTTTTCCAGATTTGCTGACACACTGAGTTCAACAGATACTGGCAATTTGATCTCTGGTTCCTCTGCCTTTTCTAAATCCACCTTGAACATCTGGAAGTTCATGGTTCACGTATTGTTGAAGCCTGTCTTGGAGAATTTTGAAAATTACTTTGCTAATGTGTGAGATGAGTTCAATTGTGCAGTAGTTTGAGCATTCTTTGGCATTGTCTTTCTTTGGGATTGAAATGAAAGCTGACCTTTTCCCATCCTGTGGCCACTGCTGAGTTTTCCAGATTTGCTGACACACTGAGTGCAGCACTTTCACAGCATCATCTTTTCAGTTCAGTTCAGTTGTTCAGTTGTGTCTGACTCTTTGCGACCCTATGAATCACAGCATGCCAGGCCTCCCTGTCTGTCACCAACTCCCGGAGTTCACTCAGACTCACGTCCATTGAGTCNTATTAAAAATAAAACTTCTGTTAACTTTTCCCCTGTCAGTGCAATCAGAGTTAAATTAATTTTTAACCCTTGGGTAAAGCAGCATGAGAGAGAGATGTCCCCAGAGCAGCTGCACATGGGCTGCTGGGAGAGTGGGTCAGGAGGCCTGGACAGGCTGACTTCCCGTGGAAGCTGCCCCACAGTACCAACAGGTTGTATTGAGAAGGGCTCCATCTCCATAGACAGTGTTCCTGGCAGTGTAATAAGATGTTAATGGGATCCCGGGTCATGATAAGACATTGACTTTGTAAGACAGGTGCTAGACCCCTGAGACAGCCCATCCAACTGACCTGACTGACTTTTCACTGATTTGATCAGGTGGCATCATCACCCTTGGAGATCCCCCATGAGTCACCTTCAGTGCCCATAGAAAACTCATTTTCAAGGCTGATCATATGATATATGAGAGCATGGGCTTATATGTAGCTGATGTATAACCAGAGATAAAGTTGAACCCCTGATTTCATCACTTGAAAACTATAAGACCTGAAGCAGAAAGATAAAGGAAGGAAAGAAAAAGAGCGACCATAGATTGAACACCTACTTTGTTTTGGGCCCTGAGCAAAGATGTGTGTGTGTAAAACTTATGATAATATCATATTAACTACATATTACATACATTATCACATATATTAAATATATATTGCAAGAAAGGTCATTTAACTGTTAAATGACAGGTTCTTATTTGAACCTAGGTCTAGTGAAACCCAAAGCTAGGACTTTTAAAGTTTTAGTGTAAATTATTGAAACTCCCTCTTCCTCGGTTTCCCTTCTGTAAGATGGGGAAATAGTACCCACTTCATATGCTCACTGTGAAGATTGAAGGAGATAACGTGTGTGGAAATCTTAGCATAGAGCCTGGTATAGTGCTCAGTGTGCTATTTATAATTGCAGTAGTAATAGTAGTAATTAAATTTCCTCTTTCTTGCAAAGGCAGAAAAGATCCTTATGCTCAAATTAATTTCTTGACTGTTGTGTTCACCCTTATGCTACGTATTTGGAGGAAAAATGATAAAAACCTTCACTCACCTTCATTCACTCATTCATTCATTTGTTCAGTGCATGTCTATCTAAAAGGTATGGGATTTTAAGAAACACAAGTCATAGCCCATCTTCAAGGAAGTTTACAATCTGGTTGAGATGGACAGACATATACACAAGGTCAAATAAATAATAAAGAAGGCAATAAGTGAGCTAAGCTGGATAAATAAGGTTTGAGGAGCAGAGTCACTATGGGCTGGATATGTAGAGCTGAGAGGAGCTGGGCTCTACACCAAGCAGGCTTTGGCTTTTAGGAGAGAAGATGGTCAGGACCCCTCATCCCAAAGATAAAGTACTTTGGGCAACAAAAGGCAGTCGGTTCTCTCAGAAATGGAATTTTCATTTTGCCATTTCTACTCTGAGCTACACAAAATCGGACAGGATTCAGAGAAGGGGTGTTAATGAATACTTGAAACAGGAGCAAACCCTTTCAAAAGAAGTATCCTGTTTCTTAATGAAAATTCTTTTGAATATGGAGATTATATTGTCACACTCTACCATAATCCCCAGATTGCCACCGCCACCTTACCATCCCCGTCGTCACGGTTCTCGTCACCTCTGCGCATCCCTCTACTATTATCATCCCCTCTGCCTCCAACATCCTCCTCACCTGCATCACGCTAACAGCACCACACCATCCCCATCACCACCACCACCGTCATCAATGCCATCACCTCCACCACCACCTCCACCACCGCCATCAATGCCATCACCTCCACCACCACCTCCACCACCGCCATCA
>SJXQ01005038.1:45568-115759 GCA_006408695.1 Aepyceros melampus
CATCAATGTCATCACCTCCACCATCACCTCCACCACGGCCATCAGTGCCATCACCTCCACCATCACCACCACCACGGCCATCATGCCATCACCTCCACCATCACCATCATTACTTCGCACATCACTACTGCCACCATCCCCATCACCTCCACCACCACCATCGATGCCATCACCTCCACCACCACCTCCACCACCGTCATCATCACTTCCCACATCACTACTGCCACTCTGAGCCCCACCACCCCACCAGGGAAATCGCCCAACTCCGAGCCAAGAGACTATGAAAGTGAGTGGACTTCACTTAAAGGTTCACATCAATCTAAACGGAGTGAGAGGTTTATGTCTTCTGTTCCCTCATATAAGACAAGGTAGGGACTGATTTTGGCCCCAAACAGAACTTCCCACCTTGCTATCATTTGGTGAAGCTGATGTCACAAAGAAAATGCATCTAGAAATTACTTGCCTTCCTCTGACCGAGGTTCCCACCTCCTTCAAGTGTGCCTGGGGAGCTGAAGAGAGATCCGGTTGTTCACAGTTCCAGGAGGTGGGGAGATGGTGGCGGCCATGGAGAGGGGAGCCCGAGAAAGCCTGGCAGACAGGAAGAGTTTCCTTCCCGCTTGAAGCAGCCCACCCCCTTCAGGCAATAGACAGGTCTGACTTCAAACCCTAGTCGGGGATACTGCTGCATGAGTAATGCCCAGAAAGATTCTATAAATGGTTTCTTTCATCTCCTATTGAAGTGAAAGAACAAGAGAGAGCGAGAGTCGAAATGAATTGTATTCCTGCTGCAGAGAGCTCATTTGATAAATAATGCATACAGAGTTTGCAGTAATAACTGCTCTTTTCCGATTCAGCATGTGCGGGTGAGTTTTGACATATATTCTCTGTATTTCTAACAGACGGTGAATGACTGGTGTCTGGATTGGCATTATGAAAGGCAGGGCAGACTGTTAACATTTGCTGTGGTGTCAGAAAGGTTAATCTGGCTTTTTCCCTTGAGCCAGGGACAGGGCATCTTCGCCTTTCAGTGGAGATGTGGGAGAAGAAGCAGGAGACAGATGGAGAATTCTCCCCCTGGGCTCCTGGGAAGCGGTGGCAAGGAGGTGACACATGCCACCAAGGTGGAGAGGATCCAGGATCCAGGTGGGAAGGGAGATATGTGTCTTGAGAGCTTTGCTCTGCTACCTTCTGTGAGCTTCTTTCTGTTAACATCCAAGAGACACATTGGGTGCTGGCAAGTCTGCGGAGACACACAGCCAAGCTTTCCCTGTGGACTTCCCTGGAGGCTGGGGTGGGTGAGGGATTGCTCCTACCAAGACAGAAGAAGCACTAGGATATTGAAAAAGTCCCCAATTCTGCCAGTCCTTGGATTGCCAGGAGACAAACACCAGACTCAAGGTGAAAAATTAGTCATTTGATCATTGTCATATTATCTTCCATTTTGCCTCCAAACAAGTTAGAATCCATGTTTTTATGATGTGTTTTGCCTTACAAATATCCTCACATATCTTATCTCATTTGGTCCTCACAACAGTGGGGCAGGAATTATTAGTCCCATTTTATGATGAAGAAACTAAGGCTAGGGAGGGTTTGGTAACTTGTTCATGGTAGCAAAGCAGATAAGAGGAGAATTACTCAAAATATTTTCCGAGTTAGGTTTTCTGAGTCTAAGCTCAGTGCTTTTATTACTCAAGGTTTCCTCTCTAGAGACATTTCTGCAGTGACTTTATTGTGCTTTGTGTGTGTGTGTATGTGGGGGGGAGCACACGTGGGCACATGTGTGCACGTGTATATACATGCTCAGGTGCACACACATAAATGCACACACACACATGCATTGTGCACACAAAGGACACACACACATATGTGCACACTTGGGTGTGTGTGCACACACATACTCAGATGTATACACATGTGCACGTATACACACACATGCACTCACACGTGTGAAACACATGATTTCACAGCTGAAGCCACAGGAGCATTCTCAGCAGGGGAGGCTTTCTACTATTCAGCTTATTTCCCTTCCCTTCAGTGAGAAATCGCTCAAAACCTCAAGAATCACTCTTCCCGACCCCAGATAGATGGGTGGAGCACCCCGGGAGCCCCAGGAAATAGTTTCCACCCTGCAGGGGTCTGCAATTCTGTAGAATCATGATCCACGGCTTCTTTTACTGACCTCTGGTTGGGGTTTGTAGCAGTTGGTGGCTGCAATTTGCTGGGACTAAGATTTATAACGCTCAGTGTTCAAGAAGATGTAATTTACCTCCCAGGAGGGACAACTTTTGCTCCCAAGAAAATGTTTTCCCTCCCCTGGCTCACCTTTACATTTAAGAAATAACTCTGAGAGGTGAAAAAGTGTCTAAAATTTTAAATATTAGTTTCCTTTCCACAAAGATTAGATAACATTAATGTCAGAGCTGACTTGTTTTTCCTCAAAGGTTCTTTTCTCAATTCTCCACTGAAGTAACCTACAAGTGACTTTCCATGAAATAGCAGGAAACAAACTCTCTACATTACTATGTTTCTCCCCATAATGCTTCTTTCTTCCCATCTTTTGCTTTGATTTCTTTCTGCAACATCTCTTGGGAAATCTTACTTCTTATTTTCAAGAGTTTACTGCTTCTGCTCATAGTTTTTTCCTGTCAGTTTTTAAGTTTCTCTTTTTCCAATGAGACTGTTTCCTTCCACTCCCGTGAATTCTAAATGGTTTCCTTCACAGAGTCGCTTATTTCTGCAATTCTTTTGCTTTTCCCTTCCTTGTGCCCTGGGTCTTGTCCTCAACTTTGCCTTATGTTTCCTCCTCCATCTTTGCAGGGAGGAGGTCATAGGCAGAGTAATACTTTGGGTTTGGGATGGGCATAAATTTGACACCAGACTCTTCCCCTTCAATAGCCTCATGACCTTGGTCAGCCACTTTCCCAGTTCTCAGAGCCTTGGCTTCTACATTTGAAATGTAGGGTATTGATATCTATAATGCAGAGTTGTTTTGAGAATTAAGTGAGATCTTAAGGGAAGTACCTTTCCCAGGACCTAATACATAACAGGTAGCCCCAGAATATCCAGCTCTCTGATTCCTTAGCTAACCTGGATTAAATTGCATGGGTTAACCAGGCCCATCAAGGTAGAAATGTCTTTAATTTGGTGTATGTGAATGATCCCAAATAAGACAGGTTTGTTTTGAAGCCAATAAAAATGAAAACGCAGAAACAAAGCAAACAAAGAAGGAAATTGTGAGGCTGAAATGCATCAAAGAGTCAGTTCCCCTCACTCTATGTTTGCACTGAGAACATTTTGATAAATGAGGAAGAAGAAAAATCAAAAAAAGTGCTCCTTGGTTCAAACAAGCTGTCACGGCCTGCAAGATAAAGATGTACTCATCCAGGGACGTCAGTTTCTAGAGACACATCATCATTATGCACAATTTAATAATATACACAGACATTCTCCCGAGTTCTTATTTGGCAGTGGCCGACACTCCAAGAGCTGATCTTGCTAATTTTGTGTATTTGGATTCTGCAGTAAAACAAGCAGTCTCATATTTGGGTTCACTGGGAACGGGTTCTGCAATTGTAATGATGATTAAGTAGGGGAATGTCTCTTAAAACGATAGTTAATTCACACTGAAAGGGTGAGCTTGAGAATCTGTGTAAATAGCACCACCTTTATTGAGAATAACAATATGCCTCCACCACCTCAAACAATAACAACGCCTAGCAAGACAAGGACAACTGGGCAAAGAATGTGCACAGTGGTTGAAAGGTAGGAAAGGGGCAAAAATTTGCACCTGGAGGGGTAGGGTTGTGTGTACGTATGAATAATGAACTTTGACAACAAGATAGTTTTCATTCTTTCGACAGAGTGGTAGACCATTTTAGAAACTGTTTCTGTAAAAATGTAGAATTGTATTACTGTACTTTTATTAGAGGTGGAAACAGGCCAACAATATAACTTTCTAGAAGTCAGGGGCCAGAGCAGAAGGGCAAGTTTTCTCTGAATCACATTGAAGAAGCTCTGCCTTAAAAGATTCTGTATCTATTTTCATCTTTAAAGAGCCTAGAGTCCAAAGCAAGAGTCCTGGAGGGAGCAGGCGACCTTTAGGTAGGGCTTCCTTAAATTCACTTATATCACCTGCTTGAAGGTTTCAACAGGAGCTTCTAATTCCTCTATGTTTTCCAAAGATTTTAGCCCTATCCTGCTTCTATTTCAGAAACTCCATTATGTGAGCTCTCTTCAGCACCCCTAGTCTTTCCTCTTTTACCATCCTTTCAGTGTATACACTTGTCCAAAGCCAAAGCATGAGCAAAGCCAGCTTACTTAGTAGCTCAATTTATCATCAAGGAATTAGGTTATTTCTGCTTTCTTGCACTGATGTTCCCATCATGTTGGCTTTTGTTGTCAGGCTAGACTCCTCTTGATCTCAAAATAGTTGCCTCAGCTCCAGTTATCACATCCTTACCCAGCAATGTCCAAAGTTTGGAAGTGGGGTAAGAGAGACATTCCCATTCTTATATCTCTGTTTTAAAGTGAGAAAAGTCCTGTAAAGCTGTCTCAGAGTTCATGGCCAGAATTGTGCGTGTGCCCATTTACATGACAGTTCCTTGCAAGGAAGAACAGAATTACCTTCGTTGATCAAGACCCACTCTCCTCTCCTTCCTGCCAGGGGTTAGAGAAGCAACAATCCTAAACTGATTGTTATCAGACACTTGAATGAAATTAGAATGATGCTTACAAAGAAGAAAGGCCTTCCCAGGTGGCACTAGTTGTAAAGAAGCCCTCTGCCAATGCAGGAGACTTAAAAGATGTGGTTTTGATCCCTGGGTTGGGAAGACACCCTGGAGTAGGAAATGGCAACCCACTTTAGTATTCCAGCCTGGAAAATCCCATGGACAGAGGAGCCTGGAGGGCTATGGTCCACAGGGTTGCAAGAAATCAGACTGAAGTGACTTCGCATGAACACAACGAATAAATGAGAAAAGGCTGCTAGGTAGATACCCATAGAATATATACTTCCCAGTGGAGTTGGTAACATAATCTAGGAGTATAAAAAGCTGAGGGCTCCCAAGGAATGGCATTCCCTTCTTCTCTGGTCTGACTTGGCTGAGGGCTCATGAATCTGAAGCACAGGTATGCTGACAAAAAGGACGTGTAGCTGTCAAGCAGGCTTCTTCACTCTGAATAACTGGTCCCCTGATCTCCCTTCATAAGATCCAAGCCACAGATCTGCTCTCCCCAACACTTGATAGAAAGCCTTGAGCTCAAAAGGGAATAATCAAAGAAAAGAATTATTTAATAATGAGACAAAGCCCAACTGCATTGAACTCAGCACTTTGGAATGAGGGGCAAATCCGTTTTGCTCGCCAGGTTAAATAGACATGGGTTAACCTTTGTCCAAAGAGCCCCAAGACTTCAGAAATCCAATATCCAGATTTCAAGTATTTAACAAAATGTAAGCAATCCTGAATAAGAGCAAGAATCCCTTTAATAAAGACTGTAGATGGTACCGAGCTGGAAGACATTGCCAGTCTCAAGGAAGATGAGAGGTTAGCCAAAGGGACTAGACCCAGAGAACCAGGGACAAGCATGAGAAGGCCAGGAGTTGCTGGGAAAGCCACACACTTCAGAGAAAATAGCACCCAGAACGCAGGCATTCAAGCACCTGGGAAATTTCTGGATTGTACACTGGATCATTCCCAAGCAATGGGCTGAGCAAATGTTACAAACAGAAAGGATACACGGGAACGACAGTTCATGTGAGCAAAGGTCATTTTCTAAAGCAAGAAAGCAGCCCTTTTGAGACCTTCCACTGTCATCTTACATTCACAGAAGCTAGAAAATGCTCATTATGCTAGATATCATTTATTTTTTCATTGTCTTCTACCCTATCAATTGACTTTTATAAATTTCCCTGTTTTAATAGTATAGACAGGGCACTAAAAATGAGGACAATTATTCAGATACAGGGCTTGAGAAATCTAGCCACCAGGTTGCTGCTGGAGAGCGGGCTTTGCCTCCTAGAGGGCTCTGCCTCTCCTGGAACAGGGAGAGGGCAGAGGGCTGTTAGCCTTCAAGGCACTGGATTTGCCCTGATCCTACCCAGGTGGGCCGAGTCTGGCCAGACCTGGAAAGCCAATATGCAGATTAGACCTTTTGTTTCTTCTTTAAAAATAATTATATATTTAATTTTGGCTGTCATGGGGGCTCTCATTGTGGCGAGCGGGGGCTACTCTCTGGTTGCAGTGCAGGGGCTTCTCATTGCTGTGGCTTCTCTTGTTTCAGAGCATGGACTCTAGGGCCTATGAGCTTTAGTAATTGTGGCATGTGCTCTCAGTAGTTGTGGCTCCCAGGCTTTAGACCACAGGCCTAATAGTTTTGGTGCATGGGCTTAGTTGCTGCTCCACAGCATGCAGGATCTTCCCAGACCAGGGATCAAACCCATGTCTCCTGCATTGGCAGGGTTTACCTGAGCCACTAGGGAATCCCTTCGACCATTTGTTTCTAGTCTTCTGCAGACCGATAGGAGAGACATCAATGCATTCCAGGGCCACATGCCAGGTGACAATCAGATATCCTGGAGGAATGAGCAAGGGTTGTCTTGGCCTTGGCAGGTAGAGCCTATGACATATGACTGTTCAAAACCGAGCTGGCCTTAATGAAAACCCCAGCTTTCTTCCTCTCTTACTGTAAGACCCTGGGCAAGTTTCTTTCCTTCTTTTAGCCTCTATTTTCTGATCTATAAAAGAGGGGTAATAGTCCTGCTGAACCCCCTAGATCAGGCTGTTTAAAATAAATAATCTGTGTAAACTTTTTAGCTGGCGTGTCATAAAAACTTTTTTTAGTTGGTTAGGCTGTCTGACTGTTTGCCACCTCATCGACTGTAGTCCTCCAGGCTCCTTTATCTCTGGGATTTCTCACCAAGAATACTGGAGTGGGTTGCCATTCCCTTCTCCAGGGGCTCTTCTCGACCTAGGGATCGAACACGGGTCTCTAGCATTGCAGGCAGATTCTTTACCCTGTGAGCCACCAGGGAACCTGTAAGTACTGGATAAATGCCAGTTGTTATTTTGTATAAGTCAGTGGAATAAAATAAGACTTGATGACAAATGCTTAAGTAGATTTCAAAGCATATTGATTACACCGCATCTCAGTGCCCTTACATGATTTTTTTTAAGAGTTTTTAAAAGCTTAGATGGCGCTGGCTTTCCCCTCAGTGTGGGTGTAGTCTAGTAGCTGGTCTCTGTACCCCTGCAGGTTCGGCTCTGTGTGAGGTCCTAGGCTCAAGCTTCCAATGTCTGGCACATAGTGGGGGACCCCAGAAATAGATATTTAAAGAAAGAAGCAGGGATGAAGAAGTAAAGAAGCAGCCAAGAGCTGCACCTTGTGCTTGCTCTGAAGCAGCCATGCTCATAGCCCAAACCAACCTTTGGAGCGGGCATTGCCCCCTGGAACTGGATGCTCACATCTCTCCACTGCTGATCCCTTGAGGCCCCCCAGTTAGCAGACCTGCTGGTTGTAGGGTGGCTTAAGACAATCTGTCTTGGTCACCACCTTTTCATACTCCTATTTCACCAACTTGGACTCTGGTTCTGCAACCTAGACCTCAGCTCTTCCCCTGGTCTCTTGAATAGCTATGTGGAAGCGGCCTTTCCACCATTACAACATTTTTATTACTTAAGCCCCTATTTGTCACCTATGGGCATCATATTGGACCTTGGCAACCCACTCCAGTGTTCTTGCCTGGGAAATCCCATGGATGGAGGAGCCTGGTAGGCTACAGACTGTGGGGTTGTGAAGAGTTGGACATGACTGAGCGATTTCACTTTCACTTTTCACTTTCATGCACTGGAGAAGGAAATTGCAACCGACTTCAGTATTCTTGCCTGGAGAATCCCCAAGGACAGGAGCCTGGCGGGCTGCCGTCTATAGGGTCCCACAGAGTTGGACACGACTGATGTGACTTAGCAGCAGCAGCATGCCCTTTAATCATTAAAAAAAAAAAAATTTCCTGGGAGTTAAATTTTTAAACCTATGCGATAGATTGGGAAATTGAGGTTCAGAGAGGTAAAGAACCTAGCTCAGGGACACACAGCTAGCAATCAAATACCAGTCTCTGACTTCAAA
Organism: Aepyceros melampus; assembly: GCA_006408695.1. NCBI lineage: Eukaryota > Metazoa > Chordata > Mammalia > Artiodactyla > Bovidae > Aepyceros > Aepyceros melampus. Next base: position 53,690 of record SJXQ01005038.1, read on the forward strand.
GCTCATTCAGCCATTCAAAGCTCATTCTTCAGCCATGGCTCTCCTAGTGGATGCCAACTTGGCTCTCTGAGTCTTGAGGCCTCAGAAAAGACTCTCATGGAGCCGAGTTTCCCCAGCTGGTCACCTGGCTGCTGTCTCAGCTAGATTCCTTTCACAGTTCCTCAATCTCCCAGGAGGTACACTCCCGACCTCATCTTTCCAGGCTTGGACTGCAGGGACATGAGTCCTGTCCTGAAGATCTGCCCAGTGACAGGCCCCTGCCAGCATGACCATGTCTTCCTGGGCTAGGCAGGGTGTCTCCCAACTTCCCGTGTGGGGCTCCCATCTTTGATCTGCTATGTCAGGAAATCCTGTTTCTTATCCCAGGTGACTGGTCCCCACCGCTTGTAACGACAGTCATTGTCTGGCCCGTGGATAACTTGTTCAATCTGACAGATTGCCCGTATCGCTCCTACAACTGCATCTACATGTCACCATCCCACCCACATGGTCCATACTCAGCAGACAAAAAGCTGGGTCATGGGTCTCGCTACCCTTCCATACTGGGTTCCCTGGCCATGCACAAGCTGTCAAGACCCACACTGGGGGCAGGACACAGTACCCAAACTCCTTGGCCTTTGGTCTCTGGGGTGTGAGAAATAGGTCTTAACCCCTGATTCCTCAGAAGAAGGAGGCTGGAATTCCAGGGCCTGGAAGATGATTAATAGGCTGCCATATTAGATTCGACCCATCCAGGCAACATTAAATGTGATTTATGACTTTGGTTTTAATTGAGATTTTACTAAATTATTATCCGATGCAGAGAGCAGACCTGGACCCATATTCCTAAGTGCACCAGGGGTCCTGTGCTCAGAGCTGGGCAAATATGTTCTGCCCAAGAGTGATGTCCATGCTCCCCTGGAGCGGGGCTCCAACCCTCTACCTCCCAGCTAGAGAGGGTCCACCGTGGAAGAGCCACAGAGGCAGAGTCCTTTGTCTGCCCCTTCCTGCTTCATCCGTAATGCTTTCAAACCCAAAGTCAAACTACAGAAAGAACTGGTTCACAAAATGAAACCATGAGCTCCATGAGGAAGGTGTACATGACTTCATGGAGTATTTCCATACTAAAAGAGAACAGAAGAGCTGGGCAATGTTTACCTCAGAGGGATGACCTTTCCAGGGGTGGAGTTTCAGGCCACTGGGGAGAAGCTTGAAGGTCTTATTCACAGGCAGATATCAAAGGACAGCCACGAGCTTTGGAGGCAGGGCAACAGCGGTCTTGCAGCCCCCTTGACCCACGGTGCCTGTGACTGCGGCTGCCGTGCTCACCAGTAGCGATGGCCATTCTGAACACACCACTATCTGCGGGCATGATGGATGGTAAGGGCAGGGAGGAGGACCAGGAAATATATGGGAACTTTCTCCCCACCCCCATGAGGCTGCTTTCTGACCTACAAGTGGGAAAATTGGGCTTAAACGACGTTTATTGAATTTTGAACTGCATAGGGCCAAGAAAATTACTCGTTAATATATAAAGCACTGCATTTCCCATAATGTGAGTGCCAGTGAAAATGGATTCATGCTTGCTTCATAGAGAGAAGCTTGCCTTTAAAGCAGTAACGTAAATGTGTCCTTAGGGAGAGAGGGAACAGCAAATTAGATAGAAGCTTGCAATATGATATGGCAGCGAGGAAGCTTGTGCACGGCTCTGTGCCTGCAGACATCAAAGCTCAAGGAGGAGGTAGGTAGTGTAGCAGGAGCAGTATCTTGATCTCCAGGAAGTTGAGCTCCTACCTTCCTTCCTGAACACCTTCTGAAGGTGAGACAGCTTGCAGTTGTGGGTCAAGTAAGGGAGGTTGCACAATGTGGAGCGAAGGGCATGGTTACAGAGGAGTAGGTGTGGGTTGGAATCCCTCATGGTCATCTCTGGGCAAGTTGCTTACCCTCTCTGAACTTTAGCTTCCTCAGTGGTATATGCTGCTGCTAAGTCACTTCAGTAGTGTCTGACTCTGTGCGACCCCTTAGATGGCAGCCCACCAGGCTCCCCCATCCCTGGGATTCTCCAGGCAAGAACACTGGAGTGGGTTACCATTTCCTTCTCCAGTGCATGAAAGTGAAAAGTAAAAGTGAAGTCACTCAGTCATGTCCAATTCTTTGCGACGCCATGGACTGCAGCCTACCATGCTTCTCTGCTCATGGGATTTTCCAGGCAAGAGTACTGGAGTGGGGTGCCATCGCCTTCTCCACAGTGGTATATAGATGGAGGCAAAATACTTGCCAAGGGAGTTCATGTGAGACTTCCTTTAGATACTGCATACAGAGTATCTGGCTTCTAACAGCAGTCCTTTCCTTTACCTTTAGACATTTCTTTGGCAAAATGTCCTCATTTATGCCACATTTGTTGAGTTCCTAACCTGCACAACATGGCTGGTGACCCCAAGGAGTGTGGGATATTGTGGTAGGTGCAATGAATGACATGCAGAAAGAAGTATGAAAACACGGAGGAGATGAAATTAATCCAATGTGAGGATGTGGGGGGAAATCTGAGACAGGTGCCAGGAGGATGAAGAGACCCCTATGTTTGGTCTTAAGTTGAGCAGGAATAGCCAAGGGAAGGGGCATTCTGGGCAGAGGTGGGCAGGGGCCAAGGCAAGGTGGTGGGAATGGCATGGTTTGTTTAGGGCTTCAGTGTGGCCAGAGCATGAGATGTAGTCAGGGCTGGAAGCAGCTGACCCTGGAGGGTCAATACTGAGCAGGTGGACTTTTTTTGAGTGATGAAAGGTAACCATTGAAGGGCTGTCATCAAGAAGGGGACTGTGGGTCTGGCAGTCTGTGCAGGCTGGCCTGGAGTGGCTGGGGCAGAGGGGCTGATTGGGAGGTTCTTGCTGCAGCCAATAAAGGTGACAGTCACTGTAGGTCAGAAATGGAGTGTTGGAGTTGGAGTTGGGGATGGGCAGAGGGCAGAAATGAGACATTTTTAGGAGGTAAAATGGGCAGAAAACAGGCTTGAGGAAAGAGTCACAATGGTCTTTGGTTTGGAGATTGTTACCAACTGAGAGAGAATTCAGAAAGGGGAGCAGATGGTGAAGAAATCACTAAGCTGGGTTTCAGACTTGTTGAGTTGGATGGACCTATGGGGCTTGAGATGACCAACAAGTGTGGGGCCACAGAGGGCAGGATGGTGGATATGCCCTGGCTTTCTGCTAGATGTTCTGGGTCTTCCACAGCAAAGAAGGCATGGCCTCCACCATTGAGGAGTTCGTGGTCCTTACAGGAGGGCTCATTGCCAAGAGAACACAGCTCAAAGGGCAATTGACTGTGTGTGGTTGAGTCAGAGGAAGTTCAGAGAGCAAGAGAGTTTTGAGATGGACCCTAAAGGATGAGTAGAAATGTACCAAGTCAGGGGTTGAGGTTGGCATGGGGGCTGGGGCTTCCCCGTTGATGGAAAAAATACATAAAGACTAGAGGAGCAGGAATGATGGGAATGAGGAGCGTTGCAAGGCTTCTTCCAGCTGGACTGGGGCTTACACTGGTAAGAGAGGGAGCAGGAGATGAGAGAGTAAAGAAATTCTAGATTGTGAGAGTGGTTGGAAGGTGGGCTTAGGGGCCTCCAGAGCATGACTCTAGAAGTGGGATCTGACAGTTTTAAGAATGGCAGATCTGGGCTTTGGACAAATCTCAGTGTGCTGCATAAACTGGAGTGAAGAGATACCAAGGATGAAAACATGGAGACCAGCCTGGAGACAACTGTTGTGATCCAGGTAGGAAATGTTGAGGGCATCATGCAGGGCAAACAAGCAGGACATAGAGGGCAATAACATGAGCCCCTTCAGAGGGCACATGTGCAGTGACAACCCCTAGGCTGGGGTGGGACAGGCAGGGAAGAGGCAAGCATGCCTGTGAGACTTCTATCTGGGATGATGGTGTGGAATGATTGACTGTGAAAAGGAGCTGTAACAAGATTAGAATATGGAGAGGTGGGTGTAGAGAGAATGAGTTCAGATTTGAAAAGTTTGCATTTTAGGGATCATCTATGGAAAAATCAAATAAGCAGCTGGTATGTGGATCTAGAGCTCAGGAGAAAGATTCAGATTTAAGACTCACCAGCATAAACATGATAGCTGCCTCCTTGGGAATGGGAATGGATTGGATCGTTCAAAGAAAATGAGCAGGGTGAAAAGAAAAGAAGACAGAAGACAAAGCAGGGGGAGCCTCAGCATGGAAAGGGCTGGCAGAGGAGGATGTCTGTAGCAGAGTCACAGTGATGAATCTCCCCAAAGAGAATCAGCCTAAAGTCAAAGCTCAGCTCTTGGAGAGAAGAAACGTGCCTCCTTTAGGCTCCCCTTCACCCCAGTATTCCTAGTCTCCTTTGAACACAGGATGTATCTCTGTACTTTGTAACTGTTTACTCACTTGCTTTTTCATTAGCCCTTTGGTGAGATTGTCCAGCATCACTGTCAGCTGAACACTTGGCACAGGGCTGGCACGAGCAGGGGATTCGCCAAATCTCTGAGTAAGAGGTCAGTGCCAAACAATGTGGCAAGTCAGATAAAATGAATAAATGGAGGTAATTAGATGGCACTAGCAACTTGAGCAATTTCCATGTAGTGATGGGATGGATGGACCACTGGGGTGGGTTGAGGGGCAGAAGCCAGTCTGCACTGTCAAGACCAGGAATCTCATAGCTATTGAACATCTGAATTCGACAATGCAGAGAGAAGAGCAATAAGTACACCACAATTAGTAAAACACAAGAAATGTCTTATGAGTCATCATAAGACGGAAGTTAATACATCGGTCTGAGTAATAAATTCACTCGTGTCCTTCCCCTCTCGTCTCTGTACTTGTTGCATCCCAGCTTATCAAAATCTTTATTTGTGATCCTTGACAGAACCAGTGATCGTGTCAGTGTGCACTTGTTGCAGTATTAATAATTTGGGCTGTGTGTCGATTTGCAAGGATTGGTAGAGCCGTTAAGTTGGGAAGGGATGATGTTTTAGAGGAAGCGGGTATCTGGTTGTTTGTGCCCTTTTGGGGCACTTGAGTCTCTCTTGACTCTTCTAACCTTTACCACCATCAGTTAAACCGATGATGAGTCATGCCTGTCATCTGCTCTTCCAAACCAGTACCTGAAGGACACCCCTGGAGTCCATATCACAGACCATCTTCATGCCTGAAGATTAAGAACCTCTAGATTTTAAGAGTTATACCTAGGTACAGGTTAAGCTAGGGTATAAAAAGTACAGGTGGGAGGGTCTGGAGTATGGGTGGGAGATAGAATAGTGATAAGAGAGGTGACTGTTTTAGAATAAGTGGTGGTCCTGGAAGAAGTTATTTTTCTGGCAGTATTAGCCCTTAGCTCCTAAGTAAGCCCCACTCACTCCTCTTGAATTATTATATTTTAGCAGACAGAAATCATAGTTAGGATTATCCAACTCTGCAGACAAGTACTAACTCCAACTCTGGGTCTAGTAAATCCAAGACACATGATTTCTTCCTAACATTTCTTTCCCAGCTGCCAAACAGATTTTCCTCCTCTTTTCTTTAAACATCTGGTTTCTGTTCATGTCAATAAGGTAACACAAACATGCATGCACACACTCGTGAATCACTAGCAGACGTCAAAGATGCCCCCAGCCCTCATCTTGAATTACGCTGACCCTTGATGAAGAAACACAAGGGAGAAACATGATCTTGGACACGCTTCCAGCCAAACTATTGTTTCTAAAAAAATGAAACAACTCAGACCCTCTCCTGGGGATCAGAAGCTCCAGACTGGAAAGAGAATCTAGTAAACCAGCAGTGACCTCCCAAGCATGGGATACAGCCAGCTGGGTGGGCAGAGCAGAAGGCCAAGTCCCATATGTCTAAAGTGCTTTGGAAATGAGATTTGGGTTATCTCCTACTCACCTGATTCTGCCCACTCGACCCCACTGGGTAGCCATAGTGATGCTGGAAGGATAAGGCTGAAGCACTTTACCTTTATTCTTGCTTCCCTTTTATGTATGAGCAGCTAACAGACTGAGAAAGTACACTCTTTAATGTACAATCTACCCAGAAAGATCAATGGCAGCTTAACATGCATTTCTGTCTAATATTCACTTTGGCAGGTCTTTGTAATAAAATGCTAGTTTTAATGAAGTGCATTAAAATGAGAAGATTCATGGCTAGACTCTGCTTTTATCACCACTGCCTCCCCTTGAGCTGTCAGGGCACCAGCCACTCTGTGGGAAGGAGGGAAAGTGATGTCATTTTAGGAATCACAGACACAAAAAATTCCCTCTTTCTGGAACCATCCACGTTACATGCATACATGTTAACAATTCACATTATTTCTATAATATGAAAGTGAAAGTGTTAGTTGCTCAGTCGTGTCTGAGTCTTTGTGACCCTACGGATTGTAACTCACCAGGCTTTTCTGTCCCTGAAACTCTTCAGGCAAGAACACTGGAGTGGGTAGCCATTCCTTTCTCTGTGGATCTTCCTGATCCAGGGATCAAACCCAGGTCTCCTGCATTGCAGGCAGATTCTTTACCATCTGAGCCACCAGAGAGGTGGCTCTATAACATAAGCCACCTGTATATTATAGCCATCTATAATATGATGTCTTTCCAAAGATGTGTCTTTGGGAGGACATTGAGTGTGGGCCGGGCAGCCGGAGATGACAGGGAAGACAGTCATTTACAGGCTATGTTGTTTCCGTCCAAAATTCACATGAAGTCCTAACCCCTAGAACCTCAGAATATGACCATGTTTAGAGAAAAGATCATTAAAGGGGTGATCAGGTTAAAATGAGACTGACGTATATGCACTCATTCAATGTGCCTGGTGTCCTTGAAAGAAGAGGAGCTTAGGACACAGAGCTACCGGGGCAGAGAAAAGACTACATGAAGCAACAGCAAGAAGGTTGCCGTCTACAAGCCCAGGAGAGAGGCTCAGAGGAAACCCAGCCTTCTGGCCCCTCAACCTTGGGCTTCCAGACTCCACACTGGGAGAAACTGGATTTCTGCTGTTTGAGCTGCCCAGTTCATGACATTTTATTATGGCAGCTGTAGCAACTAATACAAGACCCACAGCTTGGGACTGGAGCACTGGGCTATGAGTTTATTCTTCAAAAGAAGAAAGTGATCCAAGGACATGAGAGAATAGCCTATAGCCAGGTATTCCCTGGAGTGAGGTCATTAGGAACATCTGGAAACTTCTGGAAACCAGAGAATGAGGGTTTCAGCTGTAGTGTCAATCTCTGTCTTTAAATGCCTGTGAGGCTGCCCCTGGTGAAAAAGAATACACTTGGAGCATCAGCACCAGGGTACTGTGCTTACAAGAGTGGATAAAGAGTTTCAGAGATACGTGGGTAGGCAGGTGTTCAATATTTATTGAACATTGTGGAATTAACTGAGAGAGGGCACAGCAGAGTTTCTAGAAGCAAGACACCGAGACCGCGTCTCCACCACACACCAGCTACGTGACTGCTCCATGCTTCAACTTCTCTGTCTGTGAGGTGAGAGTAACAGTAGTTCCTACCTCATGGGCTGCTAGGAGGATGGAATTAGTTAATACTTTTTACGTGCTTAGAGCAATGCCAGTCACCTGGACAGTGTGGCAGCTTTGTTAAGTGAGTGAGTGATTTGGGCACAACCTGAGAAGGTCCATACAACAGTCACTCTTGTAACAGTAGAACAGGATGCCTGGGATGTGAGCTCTTATTTCCAAGTCACCAAATCCCATCTGCAGCCTCGGAGTCCCCTAACCCCTCATCTCCATTCCCCTCTCCACTTTCCTTCAAAGTTCTCACTGACGCATCTATTAATAGACTCCCCCTAACCTCTTCTATCAACTTTCCTTGCCTGAAGCATCTTCTCCCCCCATTTCCCTTCCACTATTCTGCCAAACGGAGAAGGCAATGGCACCCGACTCCAGCACTCTTGCCTGGAAAATCCCATGGACGGAGGAGCCTGGTGGGCCGCAGTCCATGGGGTCGCTAAGAGTCGGACACGATTGAGTGACTTCACTTTCACTTTTCACTTTCACCCATTGGAGAAGAAAATGGCAACCCACTCCAGTGTTCTTGCCTGGAGAATCCCAGGGACGAGGGAGCCTCATGGGCTGCCGTCTATGGGGTCGCACAGAGTTGGACACAACTGAAGCGACTTAGCAGCAGCAGCAGCATTCTGCAAAAGTGAAAGTGAAGTTGCTCAGTCATGTCCAACTCTTTGTGACCCCATAGGCTATAGCCTACGAGGTCCTCCATCCACGGAATTTTTCAGACAAGAGTACTGGAGTGGGTTGCCATTTCCTTCTCCAGGGGATCTTCCCAACCCAGGGATTGAACTCGGGTCTCCCACATTGCCAGCAGATGCTTTTACCAGCTGAGCCACCAGGGGCTCTTTATTCTGCCAAAGCAGAAGTTTAAAAAATCATGGCACCTTTTATATCTTTATCTGCTTATCTCCATCACCTAAGGGCTTGGGGAGAAGGTATGGGGGCTGGTGTGAGTTGGTTAAGGAACTGCAGGAAGTGATGTTAACTATTGTGGACATACAAGCTTTTCAGGGGTGAGAGGGATTAGCTCTTTGGCACAAAAATGGTCTTCTCTGGTATGATCTTTGGTATACTCCTCTGGCTTTATTTCCTGTTCAGTTCAGTTGCTCAGTTGTGTCCAGCTCTTTGCTACCCTATGGGCTACAGCACATCAGGCTTCCTTCTACATCACCAACTCCTGGAGTTGTTCAAACTCATGTCCATTGAGTTGGTGATGCTGTCCAACAATCTCATCCTCTGTTGTCCCCTTCTCCTCCTGACTTCAATCTTTCCCAGCATCAGGGTATTTTCCAATGAGTCAGTTCTTCCATCAGGTGGCCAGAGTATTGGAGTTTCCGCTTCAGCATCAGCATATCTCCTGTTACTCACAGTTTATGCTACACAAATGCAGAATGCTTACTGTCCTAGGAATACATGGTTCTGGGCTAATGCTACTGGGCCTTGGCACACGCTCTGCCCTGTGTATACCCTTTTCCTTCTCCCCGCCTCATATCTATTGAATTATGTCCATCCTCCCAAGTGCAGATGGCCTCCTTCAGAAAAGTGCCCCTGATCACTGTCCAAATAGAATTCAGAGCTCCTGAATCATCCTGCTCTTATCGTGGATAAGAAAAGAAAAATTGTTTTTTTTTTTCCCAGTGTATTTAGTATCAATAAATAAATATCAGGAGGAGAATTCAAGAAGTAATTAGGAATTTGAAATCATCTGGTATTTCTTCCCGAGTATCTGGCTGCATCTCAGAACTTCAACTGTCCCTTGATATTGAATAAAATGGCATTTTAAAAAGCAAGCCAGCTCTGCAGTGAAGGGGACGGGGCATTAGAGTCAGACGAGTGAAGAGTCAAGCTCTACGGTGGTAAAAGAGAGCTGGACAGGAAGACCTCATATAGCCCAAGTGGGTGAGTGAAAGGAATGTTATGTTGGTTGCCATCCTAAAGGCCACAAATCTACCAACACACCTATGCCCGCGGTCCTAGTCTCACTCCACTCCATCTCGGGGCACTTGAAACAACAGGAGATATCCTTGGTGACCACAGGACTATCTCCCAGGTCTTAGAAGGAAGCTTATGTGTGCCGTGATGACAAGACAGGGAGGCTTCATGAAAACCACCATCTCTCTGAGCCATCAGTTTATACTGTCTACCATAGTCTGATTTAGAAAATCACCCAGAGGACTAAGTAGATGATGAATGTCAAAAAGATTTCTAGCTCGGAACACTGTACAGATTAGGTTTTGCTTTGGGTAGAAATGCTTAACAGTGGTTTGGGTGTTCCTCATTCCCTGGATCCACAGTCACCTGTGTCCCAAGGCCTGCCTCTGAGAGCCTCTGGGCCTCTCCTCTTTGGAGATGGCTGAAACAATGCACTCCACAGCCACTCTCTAGTGCCCCAAGGGCACATCTCTCAAGGGAAAAAACAGTGGTCTCTACTTAACAATCCTTTCTGGGTTCACTGGAAACGGGATTAATGAATCTACTAAGTAATTTTTGCAGATGCATTAGCAGGTAATAACAGCTTGGTGGGCAACTCAAAGTAATAGAGGCCTATCATCTAATATTCTCCTTGAACCCCAGATGGTGACCCTCTGGGGAGCTGGAACTGCGTGGAAGCTCAGGATGGGGTTTGGGGGAAGCAAATGCAGGACTTGAGACTCATAGCACTAAGGGGGCACCTGATCTCTAGGCTGATGAATAAACTGCCAGATCCCATAATGAGGTTAGCACTTCTTCCCCTAAGTACATTTTAAGAAGAGTGTGATAGAAAGGTAGGCCTGCATGGGAAAGGAGAGCCAAAAGAACTGACTCTTAAATGTGTCTATATTTTGGTAATATGCTAGGAAAATATAAGTGAAAAAAAAAAAACTGCAAGGATAAATGAGATAATAATAACCATGGATCACTTTTAGTTCCTGGGAAGAAAAACACCATATAGATTTGAGGTGTTATTATTTTGCATATAATGTATATATATAGACACTGTATATTTATTCACAGTGAAGCTCACATATGTCATTCCCACTAATAACATTTTCTTTTCTAGCTCCGGCGTAAAAGGAGATATGCCATTTTCATATGTTCCACACATACTCAGAGGAACCTGCTTAGAATATTTTGGCTGATGAAATTTTCTGGATTGTAACATTTATCTTTTTGAAGAGCTCGCTTCCCACAACCCCACGTGGAGGGTTGTGCTTTTACCTCTCATTGCAATGCCGTCTACATGGGGATTTTGTGTCAACTGCTTATCTCGGGCATTAACCAATTTCTTGTCTGTTTGTATTGTTTATAAAGTGCCGGGCATACACAGTGCATCTCCAATGCGTGGGGACCCGGCTCCCTGCCCTGTGGTGAGCAGCATCTAATGAAAACAGACAAGCCCAGCATACTGGAAATCATACAAAAACAAGACCCAGAAAGATGCTGCTGGCTTGGGAGTTGGAAAAGGCTAGTTGGGGCTTAGAGGATCTAGAGAAAGAGACAGAAGTATTTGGAGGAAGATTAGGTGAAGGTTGTGTTCACTGTGGCACACACACATAGCACACACAGTGAGTTCTTACACCAACACAGAGTTGGAAAGAACCTTCAGAAGTTATCTTCCCCTCTCCTGTTTCTCTCCCTCTTCCTGTGTGTCCCTTGGCTATCTGCAATGGTGGGGATGGGCCTTTTAAGTGCAGATCTCTGCAGAGCAAGTGTTTAATCTCCAACTGGCTTCTTCTGCCACCCAGCATGCTTCTGGGTGGCCTGCTGCCTCTGCTGTCACTGGCTGGGTGCTCAAAGAATGCAGATTCATTTGAATATTAGTGAGAGCAAGGCGCAATAGAGAAATGTGTTGCAAAGAGAAAAAAACTTTCATTCTCACATGAAAAATAAACCATTTGGGGTTATGTGTAATTGCTCTCTTGGACTTGTCACTTCATCGACAGTTCTCTTTGGAGTGGATAATTGGAAACTCCCAGTTTAATTTATACACACAGTCCTACAGTTTCGGGTGAGAAAACTTGTACCAGCTTTCAAGATGTGTACACGTTTTGCCCACATGGAGCGACATGTGTATGAGTGGAAGAGAGGAAGAGAAAGATGGGGAATGGAGCAGGCAGGATTTGGCTGTGTGAATTTAGGAAGAACACAGAGTGAGACAGCGAGCAGAAATGGGGTCCCCTGCAAACACTGATTCCTGGTCGCACCTTGTGCAAGTCTCTTGATGTCTCCGTGCTTGTTTCTCCATCTGCTTCTGCACTTTGTAAGCATTGATTCCCTTTCTGATGTGGCTCAAGAGGTGGAAGAGAGCTAACCCTGGGGCTCATCTTGGTATCTGTGAATTAATTCTATCCAGACCAGCATCCTTCGGGAACACCTGTCTACCCTCCATCAGACAGCAAACAAACAGAAACCCCTCCTATCTGCACTTTTCCTTCAAGCAGCCACAAGAGTGGATGACGTAAGAAAGGATGGAGGGAGATCAGCACACAGCTCAAAGTGGGAAAAGGACATCGAGGGGCTGCATTTGTACGGGGTTGCATGGTCACCTCCCTATAGTAGGACCTGCTCTTGTTTCTCCAGAAATGGTGCTTAAGCTGTCAGTTTCCTCTTGTTAAATTCTCCTTATGACTGTTGGCAATTAGGCCACTGGGGCTCATACTGTACAAATGCAGGCATTAAAAGGAAATAGGACTCTCCACTATGGTTACAGGCTGGTAAATCCTAGGGCATATGGGTTATATTAGCCTTACACTTAGAGCATTTATCTTGTGCCATTTATCTTTTATGAATATTATTTCATTCTATCTTAATTGTAACTTGACATTATGATCCTCATTTGACAGATGAGAAAATTAAGATTCAAAAGAGTTTTAAAAAATTGTTCAAGATTATACACACTGTAGAGCAGGGATTCAAACTCCAGACAATCAGCCACTGGCAAGAGTTCACCCCATGCTGACTCTCTGATTCGCCAGCTGGCTGCCCAGCTGCCCCTGTTTGCAGTAGAAAGGACCCCCCTCTCCACAGATGGTACAGTCATTCATCGGTATCGAAGGGGAGTTGGTTCCAGGTCACCCTTGGACTCAGAACCCAGAGATATGGAGGGTTGACTGGATAGCTCTTTGGTTTTCTTGACAAATTCGGGGCCACTGTTTTTCTAGCACTGGACTGGAATATATGCAGAAGGCCCCTCCAGGGAATACCCCCTGAAGAAGTTCCCCTCTGCTAACCGTCAGTGTCCCCAAGGTGGGGCCCATTTTGCTTCAATCTCTTCCAAGTCCAGTGATTAAGCTACTCAGGTGGGGACTCTTCAAGTGGGCAAAACGCTCATCTTCTTCTCCCTAAAACTTTTTAAAAAATTAATGAATGTATTTATTTTTGGCTGTGCTGGGTCTTTGTTGCTATACGAAGTCTTCCTCTAGTTGCGGCAAGGGGGGGCTCCTCTTCGTTGCGGTACCCAGGCTTCTCCTTGCCGTGGCTCCTCTTGTTGCAGAGTACTGGCTGTAGGCGCAGGGACTTCAGTAGTTACAGCACGTGGGCTCAGTAGTTGTGGCACCCAGACCCTAGAGCATGCAGGCTTCAGGAGCTGTGGCCTACGGACTCAATAGTTGGGGTGCATGGCTTAGCTGCTCCACGGCACGTGGAATCTTCCCAGAACAGGGATCAAACCCACGTCCCCTGCACTGGCAGGAGAATTCTTATCCACTGTACCACCAGGGAAGTCCCTCCGGAAAACTTTTAATCCTGGTGACCTGGTAACCTCAGGCTCAGCCCCCTAATTTCTCTAAGCTTTCTGTGGGCCCATCGGGTCCTGCATACATGGGTCTGTTGGTTGGACGTGGAAGCCAGAGTCCTGAGGTTGGTGTTCAGGTTCACCCCATATACCATCCTTAATGCCAGACTAAAATAACAACAAGGCTTGGCTCCTCATGGCTTACTGCCTCATCAAGATCTGAGCCCCGGATCTGAGATGTGGATTTTAAAGGACCTCATGGCGTCCCTCTGTTATGCTTTGTGGCCAGTTGGTTCCTTTGAAAACCCTCCCAGCTGCTGTGGATAGCTGCATTTTCCTATTACTTCTGAGCCAAGCTAATGAGGCATGCTAATTTTGGAAGATGCATAACCATGGACAAATCTACTCCAAATCTGATTTTAGAAAAAAGTTAAAGCCTTTGAGACCTCCAGGAAGTGGTTCCTGTGTTCATGTTGCTCAGAAGGGTCAGTGACGAGTAATGACACTAGCCAAGTAGGAAAGGGGCAGAGTGGGGACAGGCCAGCCTTGGCCACAGAGACCTGTCTGCACATGTGTGCTAAGTTCCACAGCGTCCCCACCAAGCCTTCTCCTCAGCCTACTCATGGCAGCTGCAGGACCAACAGCAACCCCAGGGCTCCTTCTGCCAGTCTCTGGGCTGATGATCCTTGGCGCCCTGTCCAGCGGTGAGGTCAGATGCTGAGACTCACCCAGGGCTGCTCATTGAAAGAGAAATGCCCAGAGAAGGTGACGGGCAGAGGGAAGGGCTGGACTTAGCCACTCTGTGAGCAGTAGTTTTCCCCTTTGCATCCATAGCCTCCTCCTTCCTCCCCTCTAGTCATAATGATGGATGCTTACTGAACACTTATTCAGTGCTTGGCACTGTGCTAAGTACTTTACATGAAAACAAATTTAATTTCTACCACTGTTATGTGAGGAACTGGGAGGGAGGTGTAGAGAGGTTAAGAAGCCCACCTGAGGGGAGTTCCCTGGTGGCCTAGGGGTTAGGATTCCAGGATTTCACTGCTGTGGCCTGGGTTCAATCCCTGGTTGGGGAACTGAGATCCCACAAGCTCTGCAGTGCAGCACAGCAAAAAAAAAAAAAAAAGACAAACCAATGACAACAAGAACAAAAGCTCAAACAACAAAAACAAAAACAAATAATAAAGCTCACCTGAAATCCAAAGCTAGTAAATAAGAGAGGATTTGAACTGAGAACTCGTCCTCCAAAGGTATTAGTTACGCTATTTTTCTCTGACTTCTCTCTTTCACAAGATGCCTAATGTCTTCAATTCTCTTTTTTCAAAACCTTTTGAGTCTCATTTCACTACTCTATCTAATCGTGTGTCCTAGACCACTTCTCGTTCTTTTATTAATCCACACATATTGGTATTTATTCACCTCAAGTATTCTTCTTTCTGATAGAATAACCTAATTTCTGCTAAAATGTTAATGAATACCAAGGAGTAATATGTTACCTTAAACAGAAAACCTTCTGCATTGTCACAGTGGAGTATGATGCCAAATACCAAGGGGAGAGAAATTTGTAAATCTCTGGTTCCACGTCTGGACCAGTGAGAGAAAATTCAAGGTTAGGAAAAGGAGAAGGGGGCATTCATTCTTGCATCCTTTGAATCACATTATCTTACTAGCTTAACATAGAGTACATTCAATAAGTGTTTACTGAAAAATGACTGGATGAATGAATGAGTGAACAAACGAATGAATGAATGAATGAATGAAAATACCTAGACAAGATTTAAGTATGTGGTAATACTACGTCTGGACAGCAGAGGCCACTGTTTAACATTTTCCAACATCTGTGCTGGTACTAATCATTGAAGGGAAAGCCCCAGGCATGAAACATTCTGGTACCCTAAAGGTTGATTCTGGGGATAAGAATCTCAGATGAATTTTAAGGTGCTCCCTTCCCTCACTAAGCCTTTCATCAGAGGGATTTTAGGTACGAACAAGGGATTGTTCTGTTTCTTGGAAAGAAGGTAAGGCCCTTCCCCAGCCCTAGGGTGACCCATGTGGTTAGGATGTCCCCCTGAGACGCAGCCCCACTAGGATGATCAGAGAAAATACCTATCCTATCAGACTTTGCTCTTGTAGGTGGCTCTGGGGAAGAGGATGATGGTTGGGGATGGACCACTGTCTAAATACTGCTTGCTGCTTTTTGGTATATCTTTCCGATTGGAGCACTACCAGAAGCCAATTTTCCAGATGACTCTAGTTCACTCTGGTAACCCAGACAGGAGTCTGGGGAATCTTGGTGGACCCAGAACTTTTCTCTAGGAACAGACATATTCTTCTGCACAGAAAGCCTTGACCCAGCGTGTCCTGTTGGAGTATGTGTTAGTTGCTCAGTTGTGTCTGACTCTTTGCGACCACCCCATGGAATGTAGACCCCTCCAGACTCCTCTGTCCCTGGAATTCTCCAGGCTAGAATATTGGAACGCGTAGCCATTTCCTTTTCCAGGGGATCTTCCCAACTCAGGGACTGAACCTGGGTCTCCTGCATTGTAAATAGATTCTTTACTGTTAAGGCATCAGGGAAGGCCCTTATTGTGGGTGGTGGTTGGCATTCCTCTGTAGCAGAGCCATCTGAATAATGCCCAGGGGTCACCTCCTCTGCAGGGCCTCCCTGCTAAGCTCTGCCTTCCCAGCCACAACCCTGCCCACTAGATGTACCAATATCCAGTGGTCAGTTCACTGTCATTTTCCAGGTATGACCCTGTGAATTCTTTAAAGGCAGAAACAGTTTTCATTCATCATTAGATTGTAAAAGAGTGAATGACTGAAGTCCACTAGCCTGCACTGTGCTGATCCAAATCAGCTACTAGGATGACCAGCCTCACTGCTTTAACTGTTGTGTTATTTATGTTGCATGGATACAGGAAGGGGAAGGAAATGGAACTGCCTCTTCCTGACTTCGCCTTTGTGGCCCTTACTATGAGGACTGCAAGGGATAAAACTTTTCTTGCTGAACATAATAAACCAGAGTTAATTTTATCCATGTTTATTTTCAGTTCTGCACGCACAACAGGAGACCCTTAATGACCATCCAACTTGTGTCTTATTAAATTTAAAAAGATAAAATGAATTGCATGAACCATAAGCTTATATGCTACTGTAATCTAATGAGGAAATAACTGATTAAAGTTTACTCAGTGCAGAACAGTAACAGTCTGTACCCTGAGCATATCAAAATAAACATACACCAAAAGGATATGCTCAGAAGGTAAATATCTAACCCTGTTATTGTTGTTTAGTCACTCAGTCGTGTCCAACTCTTTTGCAGCCCCACAGACTGTAGCCTGCCTGGCTCCTCTGGCCATGGAGTTTCCCAGGCAAGTATACGGGAGTGGGTGGCCATTCCCTTCTCCAGGGATCTTTGCGACCTAGGGCCCTATGTTTTACAATAATTAGTTGAGTGTATGAATGAATTAACCAGTAAGAACAACACAATAAATGAAGAAGGTAAGAGCCTTCTTTTCCCTTCATGATTGATTACAGGAGCCAAACCTACTGAAACTCCTTTAGGATTCTCTAAAATGGGAAGTTGCATCAAGAGCTGAAATTCAATCCTGCCATGCTCCCCAGGCCATGTTGGTGCCCTCACACAAGGTCTCACCAGATGGAGACCTCAGTTAATGAATGGTCTCCCATGAGGCACCCCAAAGTTCTGTTTTGCAGATGAAAACTTGTCTCAAGTGAGAGGAAAGGTTGATCAATCATTCCAAACTGAATTAGGGGCCATCTCATTTCACTGGGGACTTCTTTCAAGTCATCTCCCCAGCTCTACCAGACTTTGTGTAGGTAAGGATCTAATGCCAGGTACCAGTAGTAAAGATGAATGAGTGGGCTACCATCCCTGCCTTGCCGTCTCCTGGGGTAGACAGACATGTCAAGAGATGATTAAAACATTTATGGTCAGTGCCACTAGAGAGCTGCATTGGGCGCCTAAGGGAGGGGACACCTGATCACACTGCTTGGAGGGACAAGTTAGAGGGCCAGTGATCTTTAAGAGGGGGAAGAACCTGGGCTGAGTCTTGGGATGAGTTCAATATGAGGTCAAGCACTGTAAGGCTGGGGGTTGGGCAAATACAGGGAACAAGCCCCAGGAAAAGTAGTCTTATCTGTAAAACAATGAAGGCCCATTCACACAACTTCAGGTACTTCAGTCTGGAACACAGTGGGAAGTAGGGAGATGGAGCATAAACAGGCCAGATGGGGAAGGGAATGGAGGCCTGGATGCTAGGAGTTTGGATATGATCCTGAAGGGACTAGTGAGCCACCGAAGGATTTCCTGTTACACATGAAAGGAGGCTGCTATTGGCTTTGAACCTCTGCATTTAGCTTAGAGATGGGTTGTCACAATGTGGGAGTTTGATGGAGGCAAAGTCAGACCCCAGAAGCAGCTGGATGTAGGGGGCTGGAAACCAGGAACTTGGGCCCCCAGTTCAGGCTCTGTCACTGAACCCCTCTGAAGCTGAAGACTCTCGGTGGCCAGCCTCTGGGCCTGCATTACCCTGCCTGGTCCACAAGGCTGTCATGGGCCTCTTATGACCCCTGAATGTTGTAACCTCATCCCCCGAGGCTACTCTTGCTGATTCACTTGTCCACATGCCCCCATGGACTGTGAGCTCCTAGAGAGCAAGGACTTTGTTTGGTTCAACACGGTATCCCTAGTGCCCAGCATAGAGCAGGCCACATAGAAGGTGCTTAACAAACTGTTCAGTGACCTAATGAGTGAATGAATGCACGGATAAACTGTCATAACCTCTCTGAGCCTTTAACTTATATAGTGTGAAAGTGTTAGTCGCTCAGTCGTGTCCGACTCTTTGCGACCCCATGGACTGTAGCCCACCAAGTTCCTCCATCCATGGGGTTCTCCAGGTAAGAATCCTGGAGTGGGTAGACATTCCCTTCTCTGGGGGATCATCCCTTGATCCTGGGATGGGACGTGGGTCTCCTTCATTGCAGGCAGATCCTTTACCATTTAAGCCACCAGGGAAGCCCCCCATTTACTTTATATACTTACTGGCAAAATTAAAGCTATCTCAGAGGAATTCCTTGATTAGGACTCTGCTCACTGTGGGGAGGGCCTGGGTTTAATCTCTGGGTCGGGGGTGGGGTCTTAAGATCCCACAAGCCATGTAGTCGAAAAAAAAAGAAACCATCTCTGTGCTCCCATGAGTCCCGTCATTCTAACCGTCTCTAATCTCTGCATTCATTGCTTTTGTGCTCTCCCACAGCCTTCTACCTTCTTGCTCTCTTCTTCCTGGCATTGGCTTTCACCAGTTTCTCTTCTAGGAGTCCTGGGGGCACTGTGCGTGTTCCTGCGTCCTGTGCTCAGGTGTGGTGCTCAGCCTTCACTTGACCTTGGCTTCCGTATTCGATCTGTCCCCTCCTCTCTCCTCCCCACTCTCTGCCTCTGCAGCCCACATACCCCTTGCCTACTCTGCTTTTCTGGCTTTTCCAGTTTCCTCTCTCTCTCTCTGACCCTTGCCTGTTTCTTTCCACTGAGTCCTCCTTCGCTTCCCCAGTAGTTCTCATCCTCATGAAATTTCTACTAACCCAATTTCCTGTTTGGCTTCTGCTCCTGCTCTTGGTTCTAACTGACCTCCAGACTCTTTTCTCCATTTATTCTGAACAGAACAAATTGGCGATGATAATGGTACAGATGCTATTTCAGCAAAGAAAGGAATAAAGAAGGGGAAGATGTCTTTGAAGGGGTTGGCAGGTTGGCTGTGGAAGGAAGGAGGACCACCACTGGCTCCATCACTGAGCATATCCTGTCCTTGGATGGAGCTTCAGAGAATCTGAGAGCATATGATGAGCATCTGGAACTGTTCCTTCCACAAAATAATCTATCAGAAGGCAGAAAAATAATTATGTTTCCCTCAATGATCCCGGCAAAGATGTTTGCTCTCCTGAAGGACCTCAAGGCACTCATAAAACTAGGAAAACTGAGCTAAGTGCTTTTTATTAAACCATTAAGAGATTTTATTCAGCTAAGACAAATGTCTTCACTGAAGGATACAGAGTTTGATAGTATAGAAAATACCCAGATGAAAACTTGTCTGAATAAATTAGACTGACGCATGTGGCATTTTGGGCTCTGACTGTCTGATTCCCTCCTTCATCTGATTCCCTTCTTCAGCCCCAACCTGCCAACCAAGAAAACATTCTCTAATGTTGGACTCACGGGGTCTGGGGAGGAGGAAGGGAGCAGGCCTGAGAGAGAGGTCTTGACTGCATGGAAGAGTCCCAAACCGCAAATGGCTTTGTAAGAGCCTTACCTCTAAGACAGAGGTAGCAAGGAACCCGTTTTCCTTCCTCCATAGCCAAGGACTCCCAGACCTTTGTGGCCTCATCCACTTTGCCAGCTGCAGGGAGGCTGAATGACAGACCAAGGAGACTGGAACACTGGAAATGAGGAAGGGCAGGCAGAAATGCAGAACTCACATCCAGTTTCAGGGCACTCAAATCTTTGGTGTGTCATGAAAGACACGAAGGTGTAGACTCAGAGAAAGTCAAAGTGTTAGTGGCTCACTTGTGTCCGACTCTTTGTGGCTCCATGGATTGTAGTCCACCAGGCTCCTCTGCACATGGAATTCTCCAGGCAAAATATTAGAGTGAGTTGCCATGCCCTGCTCCAGGGGATCTTCCCAACCTGGGGATGGAACCTGGGTTTCCTGCATTGCAGGCGGATTCTTTACCATCTGAGGCTCAGAGAAGATACATTCAAAGACTCTTACTACCAGCTTTCCTGTCGCACCTGCCAGATTCTTTGTGATCCTAGAACAGATTCTTTGGGGGGACCTCACATCTCCGCCCTCAGCTGTTTTCCCACTACTGGTGATGAGCATCTTGTGTGCCAAGAGATTTAGTCCAATAACATTTATTTATAAGGAGTAAAACTGAGCCTGCACTGTGAGTTTGCAATGGCTCAGAGTTAATAATAGTAATAGCTAATATTTATTGGGTATTTACCATGTCCCAGGCACCAAACCAAGCATTTTACATACAACGTCTTCTTTTGTCTTCACAACAGCTCTCAGAGGAATATGCTGTCATCCCCATCCTTTTGATGATGTACTCAGGGTTCAAAAGTTGATTTAACTTACTCAAGGCCACTCTAAGACTCACCCAGTTGATGATCTTCCCAGCATCCTTTTCCTTGTGAAACTGACTAGCTTCCTTCCTTCCTCTTCCCCTTGCCTTCCATCCACTCACGTGGCTGCTGAGGGAGCTGCTATGGTTTCCTGTGATCTTCCCCTGCCAGTCATTCCTTCCCCAAAGCATTTTTGAATCTGGGAAGAGTGACTGTGATCAATCTGAAGCTCTCATGTGTGATGGTAGCCACATTGCCTGGCATGTGACCTGAGAGAGGAAGCAGAGAGTCAGGAATGACCACACACACTTCCAGGGCACATTGATGATCTTTAAGTCCTTGGCCTCAGTTGCTCCTGAGGCCCAATTTGCATTCTTGGGTTCCACCAGCCACCCTTAGGGTGCTTATAAGAAAGACTCTGCTTTGCTTTAGCTACGTCAAATTGGTCCCAGGAAAGCAGTGTCATGCAGTGGAGACATACACAGCCTTTGGCATCAGGCAGCCTAAGCATAAACCCAAGTTCATCAATTTCGGTTGTGTGATCTTCAGCAAATGGCTCACTGGCTCTTGCCTCAACTTCCTCTGAAAAATGGGGATAATAATAGTACCTACTACAGAAGGTTTTGGGGGGATTATAATGCAGGTATGTACTTAGCACCATACCTGATAAAGGATGAGGTTCCAACAAAAAAAAATGACCTTTATTTTCAGTACAAATTTTAATTGTAATTTGAGTTATTATCATAAACATTAATTCTCCTGGTGATCTGTAGAATCACAGTATTCTAGTTAAGGTTTTCTGGTGGTTTTGGGGATTTTGAGCTGACCACCCAAATTTCCAAAATTGCTCCTTGCAGAGAGGGTGGAGTTGGGTGTGTGGATGGCTGTGAATATTCCTGTGAGGGCCTTAACTGAGGGCATTGAGCTGGTGCTTTCCTGCAGGACTGGGGGCAGTTCCAAAAATAAGAGCTAATAATATCTTCAGGAGACTGCCATTCTGTGCAAATCATGAGGTGGGGGTGCAGGAAAGCAGAACATCAGATTGATTTTTAAGAGGCTGAACTTCCAGGCTGTTGTAAGAAGTAGCCAGCAAATGAGAGGTCTATAGACTCTGCGAACACACAGTGCATCACCAGGAGTGGTCTGGGAGATAGATGAGGCATTGAGGAGGAGTATTTGCAGAACAAAGAAGTTTTTATATGATGTCAGAATGTGAAAATTCCCAGAATTTTTTTTTTTTTTTTTTTTTTTTTTTTTTTTATGGGCAAAGTTGGGTGGGGAGAGAAGAGTGGAGAAGGAAATTAAATTTCTTAAAAGGATCACTGCTGAGGATTAAATGCTGGTTGGAAGAAAGTGCTAGAAGCCAGATGTGATTTGGGAATGCAGTGAGGGGCAATGGAGGGGAATAGATTCAATACAATCCTGCCTGGTTTTGCTGCTGGACTGGGAAATTGATTTAAGGTGAGCTGGGCAGAGTATCCTGAGACCCTGGAAAGTTGGACAGATTTGTTACCGGGTCCAGCTTCACAGGCTTTCTGGGCAATTCTCTCCAAGAGGTCACTTGGGTGAGAGCACTCATTATCCATCCCCGGCTGCCACCAAAGCTTGAGCACGGTCCAGTGCTGATGTCACTCACGGAAATGTGAGAAGATGAACCTCCCAGGATCCTCCTACCACCACGAAAACTGGACAGACTGCATGAGTGATGGGAGACGAGAAGCAAACATTATCTAGTGGTCCCAGAAGGATGGATGGGGTAAGGGTTGTACAGGGTAGTTGGGGAGGGAAGGGTGCTTGCTTTCCAAGGAACACCTGGAAAGGATGGAAATTTGGGGGTAAAGGAATAGGAATCTGAGCACAAAAGAATGTTGCGAGTTGAAGGGATTTGAACCTGCAAGTGATTTGAAAGTTTTCCAGGGATGGTCAGATAACAGTCACACTATGTAGTAATGAATATGTCACAGCCCTAGAACTTCAGTTCCCTGAGGAGCCTATGCATTTATTTGTTGCCATTTTCACACACATTTTGTCTTTTCATTAACTATATTTCCTGTGCTGTACATTACGTTCCTGCAATGTATTTATTTTATAACTGGGAAATTTGTGCCCTTTAATCCCCTTTACCTATTTTACTCAATCCCTCTCCCCTTCTAGTGAGCACCAGTTTGTTAGGAATGAGACTTTACATATGTGAATTTTCTATGTAATTATATCATTCCTTTGAGTATTAACACTTTTTAAAATGTTATTCACACACATTTTAGATCCATGTCAACACAATAAGGATGAAAGGAGGGGATATGGTTATCCTGAATCAATGGGCAAATTGGAGCCACCCCAGAAAAGCTGAGTGATCCAAGGATATGCAGGATGAGCCAGAAACAGCCCAGACGCACCTGAATTCCAGCTCAATGTCCTTCCCTTCTGCCTTCCTCACAAAGCCCAGGTCCTCTTCTCAGTGATGGATGTGGTCCCCAGGGACTCTGCCATCCCACATACAGAGGCCTATTGCACCCCACAGATGGAGATCACATGGGGGTCAAGTTGCCTTCCTTGCTGGGGAAAAGTTGGGGATTCTAGTCCCCTAAAGTGTCTGCTTACAATGCTGGAGACCTGGGTTCGATCCCTGGGTTGGGAAGATCCTCTGGAGAAGGACATGGCAACCCACTCCAGTGCCCTTGCCTGGAAAATCCCATGGATGGAGGAGTGTGGTAGACAACAGTCCACGGGGTCGCAAAGAGTTGGACACGACTGATCGACTTTCACTTCACTTCACTTCACTTCACTTCACTTCAGAGTTTGTGCAGAGTATTCTTGTCCCAGCTTCATGTAAATCATGTTTGCTGAGTGGAGCTGAACAGTATCTTGGCATTTATTTAGGAGGGGCTAAGATGGAAGTATGGAGAAGGCAATGGCACCCCACTCCAGTACTCTTGCCTGGAAAATCCCATGGACAGAGGAGCCGGCAGGCTGCAGTCCATAGGGTTGCAAAAGAGTCTGACATGACTGAGTGACTGAGTACATACATACACACACAGAGAGAAGATGGAGGAGAGATAGTGCCTTCTTGGGGAGACCATGTAGCCTCATCATCCCTGTAGTCTCATCACCCTGGGAGACCTGAATGCACAGAAGCTCAGAGTAACATTAATTATTTGATGTTATGAACATTCATATGAGACCACTGATCATGGGTAAGTGGCCTCTGTGCTTGGCGATGTTTGCTTTTTAATAATGCTCACCATTCAGAGTCTGATCATTCTATTTCTCCAAGAGCTTTATATCTATCATCACTTGTGTTTTACAAAAAGTTGAATATATATTTTCTAACTTTAACCAAAAGAACTACACATTTCCAGTCTGAATATGAGTTCCTTGTAAACATAATACATTCAAATATTAATTTATTTCCTATTCTTTTCATGACACTATTCTAGCATTTCATCTCCTGACTTCTTTACCTACTTACCAGTGAGGGAGACTGAACTATGTGATGTACTCTCATCCACAAATGAGAAATCAGAATCTCAGAGTGGTGAAGTAATTGCTTCAGGATCATATAAGTTAGTAGAAGCATCCAGACCTCCTGAGTGAGTTTAATAATAGATTTTATACTATGGCATAAACATCAATGTAATTATTTCTATTTCTAAATTCCCAGGTCCAGGTTTTAAGCCATAAACTTTTTGATTGCTGGTTCCACAGATTACTTAAAAGTTGCATGGAAGAAGGCCACTCACTGTGGGCCAAGGGCCATTGATGGCAATCAGATGATGGGTCCAAATTCAGGCCTCCCAGTAACCATTTTCAGAACCAAGTTGGTTTCCTTGCTCAGTAACAGATTTAATCAGATTGGGGGTAGGGAGGGTATTATTTGAGGGTTAGTCTCTGGAGAAAGCCCAGGTTTGCTTTGTCTGTTGCTGTTGAATACTGCATGTGGTACGATCACTTACAAGAGTCATTTGATGATCAGATTGCCTGTCTCCCTCGTTTAGATGGTTCTGCAGATGGATCGGCAGTTGCTCACACACAGCTGTGTGCATCTGGCATGCAGGTGTGTTTTCTGATAGGTGACTTGCTTACAAAATGATTTCTTCTGGGAATGAAGACAAGAAATTGCCCAAGGCCTTAGACAAAACTGTCCATGAGTTGGGGCACTGATTTGTTTCTAACAACGGTTTTCTGAGATGGATTATCTGGCCTAGAGGATGAAATACCCATGCTAAAACACTGAGGTGGGTCACAGGATCTTCATCCCCAAAGGCAGGCATGTGCCAAGGCCTGAGCTGCTTTCTGAGGCTTGACACAGTCTGGAGGGTTAGCGGTTGAGTCCAACTGCTCCCATGAAGATTTATGGATGAAATTACATGAACAATTAGAATTTCTTAAAAAAAAAAAAAAAATCCCACATGGGTGTGGGGGTGTGGGAGGTGAGGGTTATGGATGGAATGAGAGAGGTGGAGAGTTGGTGATTTTTATAGCCGAGTCATTGGTACATAGAGCTCTTTATTTTGACAACTCTTTTTATTTTTATGAATTTAAAAAATTTTCTGTAATAAAAAGTTAAAAAACAAAATCTGTTCCTACATATGGGCACTCAGAAGTCCAGTTCATATTATGGGCTTTTTATGAAGTTCAGGGAGTAGATGACTGTTGCAGTGCAAGAATGGACATAGGCTGTAGGAGCAGCAGGAGATGGATTGATGGTCACTCCCAGACCAAGGAGGACAGGAGGACAAGAGAGAGGCTGAGATGGAGAAGAAAGTGACAATGGATGGAGAGAGGGAGAATGAACTTGGCATACTCCCCCAGTGACATGTTCTCCACCAGCAACACCCCCCCCCCACAGAAAGCAGGAGCCTCATCCTCATCCCGGTGGCTGTCCCCTCCCTCCGTCCCCCCAAACTTGCCAATATCTTCAAGGAAGGGAGCTTGGGGCTCCTTAGGGCCTACAAATATGACCAGTAAAGGGGCTGGTAGAAATTAATGTCTATTGGAGCTACAGTCAAAGATCCAACCCTGATCTCTAAGGTGTAACCTAAGAAGAGGAGAAAGGTGAAGGAGACAGGTGACAGAGTAAACAGAAAACCAAGGCTGTGTTAGAAGGAGTGTTCCTCTTCTGGGGAAAGGCTAACCCGGGCAGCCAGTGGCCTGCTTATTCAAGAGGCAGGCACCTGGAAGAGTGAGTCTGTGTGACTCTGGCATCTGAGGAGGCCTGGCCCCTCTGATCAGCTGGCTGTGTCCTCACTGGGGGATGGCCATGGCTGACTTTTACAGTCTTAGCAGAAGAAGTGATGGCTACCCTTCCAGCCTGGACAGCCCCCTCCCTGACCCTTCCAAAGTCACAGATACTCTGAACTAAGCTTGTGGATGACCCTTATTCCATTGTCAGCTCCCAGTCGGGTTCCAGGGCTGCCCTCCCTCCTTCCCTACTGAAGAAGACCGGCTTGGGGTTGAAGCCCTGGTGTCGGGCGGTCCTGGGGACCAAGCCATGGGGGGCAGGGGGGCCAGTGCCTGGCAGGAGCTGAGACCATGTTGTCCTCCAGGGGGTCCATATGGCTGCTGACTTTTACAGTCTTAGCAGAAGAAGTGATGGCTACCCTTCCAGCCTGGACAGCCCCCTCCCTGACCCTTCCAAAGTCACAAATACTCTGAACTAAGCTTGTGGATGACCCTTATTCCATTGTCAGCTCCCAGTCGGGTTCCAGGGCTGCCCTCCCTCCTTCCCTACTGAAGAAGACCGGCTTGGGGTTGAAGCCCTGGTGTCGGGCGGTCCTGGGGACCAAGCCATGGGGGGCAGGGGGGCCAGTGCCTGGCAGGAGCTGAGACCATGTTGTCCTCCAGCGGGTCCATATGGCTGCGTGGCCACAAATAGCTGCACCAGCCTGCAGGAGACACCCACTCCTCTGAAACTGGCTCCGCATGCTAGAGTCAGACACACGCTGTCCGTTTCTCCCTCCTGACAGGATGATGTTCAGTCCAGCCCGGGGACCGACAGCCTCTCTTCTGGAAGGTTTGCCCACTAATCTCAGTTTCTCTTGGTCCCCAGGCACTCTTCCTGACTCTTCCTCCCTCCTTCCTCTGGGTCTGGGCCTCCCCTTTCTAATTGCTTCTCCTCCGCCCCTCCCTGCAGCCAGCCCCCTCTTCCCTGCAGCCATCCGCACAGCTGGGCTGTCCCCCAGGGGAGGCACTTGCTTGTTTGGGCCGCAGTTCTCTGGGCCCAGGTGGCACTGGCAGATGCAAGTTCTTTCCATTCATGCGGGTAAACAGTAAACACTATGTTAAAATATTCATCACCGGAGCCTCTGCCTGAATGTTAATCTGGGGTGGGAGCTAATTCCTCATCCCCAGCTGGCCGGACAGTGCTGCTGGAACTGGGTGGAGGGAACTGGGTGCTGGAACTGCTGGAGCAGGGTGGTCAGGAAAAGTCGACCCCAGTGGAAAAGTATGGATTTTGCATTGGCTCTAGGGGAGGACAGACGGTGGAGCTTTCTGGCCTGTGGGCCTGGGAAGAACACTTTGGGTAGGGCATCATTGCCGCTGAGCGACGGCTGGCTGCCACCCTTCCCCGGACCTGCGGAACAAGCTTATATCTGACACTGGTCTCCTGGCGCCTGTTTATCACCTTTGTATTTATCTGTCTGGCTCTGTACTGAATGCTAACAAGTCCTGGGGCTCTTTACACACCTGCTGGTGATCCATTTGGTCTCTGCTGTTAAGGATTACATGCCATGTATCTGCTCTACCTTTGCTGTTGAAGCCAAGGTATCCTAATGGGTCTGGACAATGCCTCAGTGATTTCAGACAGAGGGAAAACTAGCCTCTTTCTATAGGATAAATTATTAGAGGATTGGACACACTGTTCCCAGTGTCTAAACATTTCAGCAAGTTCCTGCTTGTAATGTATCTAAATCCCTCCTACTTTGGAGGAGCTAAAAACCAGTGGGACCTGGGGCTCCAGGTGCGTATCTTCACAGCTTTGACACTCAGGTCGCAATCATTCCTGCAGGCATAGCTACATGCATCTTGTACCCTTCCTTTCTTCTGAACCCTTGCGTGCATTTGCTCATCTCTGCAGTGTCTGTTTATGGATTGCCTGCTTGGTGACACACACTGGGCCAGGCCAGGGGAAGATGCGTCGTCTTCCCTGCCTGCCCTTGACAATTCACAGACCAGTGCAGAGAGACAACGACAGCCTGTACTATGCTAATTAGTCAGGTCAGAGAGCTATTGGAACGCAGAGGAGGGAGTGACAACATCGCCTAGAACAGATGACGTTCTAAGTGATATTTGAGTAGAAATAACATTTCATAAGATGCAATACTTATCCAGCACTTACTGAATATAAAGTACTCTTTGAAACACTTTCCAGACGTTAATGTAATTATTGCACGTGGCTGCTCTATTTGGTTTGTTCTATTACTATCCCCATTTTATAAAGGGAAGAATTGAGGCACAGGATAAATGATTTGGCTAAGAATCACACTAGTAAGTGTCTAAACTTGGATTTGAGTGCAGGCAGGCTGGCTTTTAACCATGTGCCTCTGGATTCCCATGGTATAACTGGGGGCTCCACGAATGACTCAGTATTGCTGGGGTCTATTGATTATGCGTAAGAGTGGTTGTCAAGCTGGCGATGGAGTGGGGCCAGATTATAAATACCTCAACATTATATCACAGGTTGAGATCTCAACCTACAGGAAATGGGGAGCCAATGGGTACTGTTTTCTTCCAAATAGCCCTACGCCCTGCAGACTCAGCTCTGTTCTTACTTGTCAGTTCTCAGTGGCTCTTGGCTGAGTCCTCTGTGCACTTTCCACACTCCTTGCTGGGGAAACTGCCTATGATGTGTGACTCTAGAGAAGGGCTCTCAACAATGCTGACCGCCTGAAGAGAGAACAACATTCTCCCTGTTTCCAGAGTCTACTCTTTTTCATGTACCCAGGAATGGCACTCATCCTTTGTAGCAGTCAGCCTGTGCTGCCAGAACCAAATATCACAGACTCAGTGGCTTAAATAACAGAAATTGATTTTCTCCCAGTGCTGGAGGTTCAAGATCAAGGTGCTAGTCTGGTCGGTTTCTGGTGAGAGCTCTCTCTTTGAGTTGTAGGTGGCTGCCTTCTTGATATGTGTGCATGTGACTTCTCTGCATGAGCAGGGAAGGGAGTGTGGTACACATGCCTCTCTAGTGTCTCTTCTCATAAGGGCACTAATCCCATCACGAGGGCCCCGTCCCCGTGACCTCATCTAGCCCTGGTCATATCCCAAAGTCTCCATCTAATGTCACTGCATTGGAGTTTGGTGCTCCAATATATAAATTTTGAGAGGACACATTAAATCCGTAATATCCATGGAGACCCAGACCCATTACCTGTATCACCCAGTGAAGAAAAGCCCTACATTGCTGAAGCAAAGGCTGGCAAATCCCTGAATGGCCTGTAGTTTCCCAGCTTATCACTCACTCCTCCCCCTTCTTCCTCTGCTCCCCCTCCTACTCCTCCTCTCGCTTCTGTCTCCACCACCACGCCCATCTCTCACACACATATACGGACATTTGATTTCAAGAAAACAATCATACAAGCAAACCTCCTTTCATCATTCTTTACACAGATCAAGGCAATCTCCTCATTTAGTGCTTCTGAACCTACCTTCTGTTTAACCCCTCAGCACACCCAAAACATTACTGAATATGTGTCTTTTGTCTGCCTTTCTGGCTGGACTATGAGCTTCTCATGGGCAAAGATCCCATCACATTCATGTTTTTAAATATAGAGCCACACAGTGCCTGGCTCACTGCTAAGTGCTGTTGAGATATTTATTGAGTGAATGAGTGAAGTTATTCTTAGGCCACAAATATGTGAAAGACGATTCCTGCTCTCCAGGAGCTTAGACGCATTGTAAGTGGAATATGGAGAACATAATACTATGGAGTCACTGAGGATGCTCCTCAGCACTGAATCAGGACCGGCCTGCTCCCACCCTCATGACACACTCCATGACCCCTACATGCTGGCTAGGCGAACTCAGTTATAGAGACCACGTAAGGATCAAAATGTGGGTCTCCAGGTGGTGCAGTGGTAAGGAATCCACCTGCCAATGCAGGAGATTCAGGAGATGATCCCTAGGTCAGGAAGATTCCCTGGAGAAGGAAATGGCAACCCACTCCAATATCCTTGCCTGGAAAATTCCATGGACAGAAGAGCCTGGTGGGCTACAGTCCATGGGGTCACAATGAGTTGAACGCGACTGAGACTGAGCATGAATGAGCCCAACAGCATGTGCGCCATCATGCCGACCACGACCTGGGTCCAGCATCAGGCATCCTCTGTAGTAGTCACGTCAATCCTCACACACCTAAACCGCCTTTGTAAAACACGTTCAGGAAGAGGAACAGAGTTAAGAAATCTTGCTACAGTCCCTGAGCACTACCTATGCCACTTCCCCGGATCCCATCGATGTGCCACAGAGAGACACTGGACTATGCTTCGGGGAGAGTAGAGGGTTGATTGGTAGGATGCTGGCTGATCCTACCCTCTCAAGGCATTTGAGAACTGATTTTCAGGAAGTCCTTTCATCGTTTTTCTACATGGAGAACCTCACATTCTTGTATATTTTCCTCTTATTAAACTAGAAAGGCTCACACTCTTTTTTTTCTAAGTGCCTGACTCACAGATTCCTATGTCTCTGTGCTGTTTTAATTCTCTGCCCTATTTGCCACTGAGTCTGCTGGAGCCAAATCCGTCTCACCTGTTTAAATACCTTTCACTAGGTACTCCCTCACTTCTCCTTGTTTTCCCACCCTGCCAATCTGTGTGGATGTGCTGTGAATGTCTCTCTAATAACCTGGGTGGGAGCTCAGCGTGCACATGGCTCCTTATTCTGTGAAATAAGGAAAAATTAAAGTGCTGGCTGGCACACACTCTTCTCGGTGACTCGGGGCTGCCGTATGCAACAGGAGCTTCCCTGGCACTGTTTACTGACGTCTCTCATTTTCTGTCTTGCTGGGATCTGGGAATACTTTAAACACTCAGCCCGAGGTAGCACTTAGCATTTATTAACTGCCAGTTCTGTTCCAGGCACCCGTCAACCACGTCCACATGCGCCATCTCAGCTAATCTCACCACCTGTGAGATGCTTCTGTGAGGCCATGAAACGAGCCTCATTTTACCAACAAGAAACGAAGGTTCAGGGTTTAAACGAAGGGGCTCAAGGTCTCCTATTTAACAGGGGAACAGAGGTTTTCACTGAGCTTTAAAATTTTATTCACATCTGCGCAGGGCTTACTGTGTTCTAGGTGCCACTCTAATCATCTTATAAAGGGTAATGTATTTAATCCTTACCACATCCCTTCAGGTAGTTACAATCTGACATTAAAATGTAAGGAAACTGAGGCACAGAGGGGCTAAGTAAAGTGCCTGCATTTATCCCACTGGTAAGGAATGGAACCACAGCATCTGCTGTCTCACAGAGTTCTTGGACTTCAAGTCAAGCTTGATCAAGTTCAGGGTTTTAGGTGGGAAACTCTAATAGAGTCAAGTCCACCAGAAGGACTTTCCTCCCCTCAACTTCTTAATTGTGACCCTAATTGCACATTGTCTAGGCTTTCTCCTTTTCCTTGTCGGTTCCTTTCAAGAGAACTTCAGGGGAAAAATTGGTGGTTAAATCAAATTTTCAGGCCATACACTTGACAGCCAGCCCTCCATCTCCTCTTCCTCTGCCTTGCCTCATTTCAGGCCTGTGCAAGCTGAAGGCACTAACTCCCGGAACCATGGACTCCTCCACTTGCCAGCTCACCCTCTCTCTCACCGTCAATTTCAGTAAATGTCATTAATTTGAAAGACAAGGGACCAGGAAGAATGGATTTTGAATTAACTAGTTCAGATAATCTGATGTTTCCACTGGAGCATGACAGGGTATCCAGTTAGCTGGGGAACAGTTGCTTCCCATTGTGCATTCTCCTGGATAAACCAATACCTGCTTAGCAAGGTTTTGCTGTAAAGAATGATCAAATAGGCATGGACCGAGGTTCTGAACCTGGATCCAGCTTCCTCAGGGTGCTGCTGCTGAAGGGAGTCGGGGGGGTGGGGGTGGGGGCAGGCATGTCTTATGGTGAAATAGACTTCCACTTTAGTAAGACTGCATGCTTCTGGAGCTCACATGTGTTCTCTGCCTGAGTTCCTGGTCAGTACCGTTAGCTCATCCCTCTGAACTTTCAATGCTTGTGTTAGGGAATAATCATTAGTGCTTAAATCAGACAGATCGTGCTTGAGTCCTGCCAAATGTTTTGTAACAGAGATGCCATGCATGCATCCTAAGTCGCTTCAGTCATGTCCGACTCTGTGACCCTTTGGTCTCTGGATCCCCAGGCTTTTCTGTCCATGGGGATTCTCCAGGCAAGAATACTAGAGTGGGTTGCCATGCCCTCCTCCAGGGGATCTTCCTGACCCAGGGATCGAACCCGTATCTCTTACACCTCCTGCATTGGCAGGGGCTTCTTTGTCACTAGCACCACCTGGGAAGCCCAACAGAGATGCCAACTACCCACCATAAACGTATACAACCCTTGTGAGCAGCTGCCTTTCCTTCTCCCTCATCTGTGATGAGTTCTCAATGACGGG
Source organism: Aepyceros melampus (assembly GCA_006408695.1). NCBI lineage: Eukaryota > Metazoa > Chordata > Mammalia > Artiodactyla > Bovidae > Aepyceros > Aepyceros melampus. The sequence goes on from SJXQ01005038.1 coordinate 85,683, forward strand.
TTATGAGCCTGAGTCACGTCGCTTCCAGACCTAAGAGAGTGTGTAGGTGTGTCTTTCCCCCGTCTTTCTCACTGGGTCCAGAGAACCCTGAGGACCAAGGGATGATGGAGCGGTGAGATGAGGGATCCTCAGTCACCCAAGGAGGAAAACTTTCCCCTGATGAGGAACTGGCTGCTAAGAGAGTATGAAATAGACTTCTATTGTGGGGTGTCTGTTTCAGCAGCTCATGTCACCCTGACTTGTGTATCCTATTCAGTCCTTCTTAAGTTTTTCTCCCTCATTAAGGCAGAGAAGTTGCATGTCCTCACTGGCATCTAGGCAGAGAAGGGAGATGGTCTCAGAGAAATAACCACAGAGGGAGCGTATAGATGCTGGTGGGCCAGCAGAGTGCGGGAGGAAGGGACTGAAATACCAGCTACATTCAAGTCATCCTCTGAGTAGAAACCTAAGTTCACCCCTATCTGGTGCAACCAGTGCCCTTGCAGCCCCTGTAATTCATAGCAGCAGCATCTATCAATAATATGGGCTGTAAGAACGTGGTCATAGGTTGCATTTGATTACAGTATTAAACTCTGTTTGCCCAACCTTCCTTTGCTCTATTTGAGCCACACTTTATACAACAAGATCATTTGATCATAACTGAAAAGAAAAACAACAGCAGAGGAAACACAAACCAGAAACGAAGAGCCAGCATTCCACTGGCCCATGCCTAGAACTCTGGCTCCCTGGAGGTTTGAACTGTGTAGGATCTCTCCAAGCACAGGTTTCATTTCTGTATTTCTGTTTCATTTTGGGCGGCTGACTTTTCCTTTCCAAATATATATAATAGAGGCAGAAAAATATTTCACTGGAGTAGAAATGGGGAATGACACTGTCCTCCCTTCCAATTAAAAATAACAAAGAAAAGCATGTCTCATGAGTAGTAACAATAATTACGGTAACAATAACTGACATTTTAGAGTGGTTAATAGGGGCCTGGTATAGCTCTGAGAGCTACATTTGTCAAATGCAGGTTGGTGGAGGTGTGCTATCCCTGCTGGGACCATGGAAGCTGAAGGGGTGATGCTGACCCATCGTCTCCCTGATCCTGGCCTGTCTCCTGTGTTTCCTCTGTTCCCCTAGCTGATGTTAAAACCTGGTCTGTTTTGTATTCGATGCCCCAGTTTGCCTCCCTTTATACCGTCCCTTCTGGGGGCCCTCAAGCCCAGTGCCCTAGTCTCAGCTGGCGTGGTTGGCTTCCCTCACATCCCCGTGGCCCGTGCTCTGAGGGGCTTCCTCCATGCTAGGCTCTTCTGGGGATAAATGAGCTAGTCAGCTAATCCATCTCCCCCACAGCTGGTTAATCCAAGTGTTTCCTCTTCCTCCATCAGATGGCTTCAGCGTCCTGGTTAATGCGCCCTCAGAGTCCTTTGGAAGTAGGGGGATAAAGATGGGGAGTTAGGGTGAAGCAGGAGCCCACATTTTTCGGTAAGCATGCCTATCTTACTGTCCACCTCTCACTTCCACTACAAAGCTACTGTGACCAATTTTTATTTTTATTTTTTTATTTTTTAAAAGTAGGTATTTATTTTTGGCTGTACTAGGTCTTAGTTGAAGCATGTGGGAACCTTTTTTTTTTTTTTAAGATATGGCATGTGAATTCTTAGTTGTGGAATGTAGGATCTAGTTCCCTGATCAGGGATCAAATCTGGGCCCCCTGCCCTGGGAGCACAGAGTCTTAGCCACTGGACCACCTGAGAAGTCCCTGTGAGCACAGTTTTAGAACTAAGGTTGAATTGGTTTGACAAATATGATTATGGTACAACACAAAAGAATGGTTGAAAGTGAAAGCATCTCAGAAAATACATAATACTTATGGTCACGGTCACCATGAGGCAACCAGAACCTTTTCTACCATCTGCAGAGAGGTTTGACTGCACAAATGACTCACCACATTTCTCTCCTGCCCGCTACATGGTGATGATGTTTGCTCCCTGATAGCCTCAATCTTACTGAGACTTGAACCAAATGGGAACAACGGCAAAATCAGAACAGCCCTGGTGGGGCTCAAAGGCTGAGTTCTCAACACTGGGGCTACACGAAGGAGTCAATACTTCCTGGAAGATTGGGGGGGTGGTGCAGTTTAGTTTTTGAGACACACCAGTCACTTGGGTTTCTGGACATGGAATATTGAGCCAGAGGAGCTGCAGGCAGGTTCTTCACTTGCCAGAAAGCTGAAAAGTAGAGCTCAAGCCTAAATAAGTCACATTCTCCTTTTTTGTTTTCTTGAGATGGATGTAGAATTTCTGAGCTGATCTGGGGTTTAGAGGGCCTCCGAAGCCCAGTGGCCCTGACCTAGCTGTAGATTCCATAAGCCCGGGAACCTGTAATAGACCCAGATGAATTGAAGTTGTATATTGGCAACAAAGGATTCTGGGAGGAGGCAGGAGAGAACCAAGTCTGTGCTGTTGCCGGGTGACCTTGGGGACAAGCACGCATTTGACTTCTATGCTTCTCTGCCAGAGTTTGTTTTAAAACCAGAACCAGATGCTGCCTCTGAGATCAGCTTCAGGGCTGAAAATAAATTAGGAAAAGAGGGTTCCATGCAGGGAGACAGCAGGGCAAGGAAGACAGCATGGCCTAGAAAAGCCTGATTAAGACCAGGGCGCAGAAGGGGAGTCGCCCTGTTCAAAGGGGTTGGACAGAAGAGGCATGGGGCAGAAGGCTCTCTAGCCCCTTGCCTGGCTTTCCCCTTTTAGCAGTTGCGCTGCTAGTTAAATGAGGTCTTGGTGAAGAAATAGTTGTCCAGTCCTGATGGGCAAGGAAGAAAAGCAGGGCCAGGCAGGCTAGAGATGGCTTGTGTTCCAGTGTACTAGGCAGGGTTCCAAAGTGGCCTTCAACGTCCCCATCCTCTGGTGCAATGCACACTGGGAACTGCTGGTATAGGGAATTCTGGGATGCCCTGTTCAGATATCCCTCTTCAGAGCAGACACATTGAAGTCCCACACTGGGAGTATTACTTGCTGAAGGCTCACACCTGTGTCCCTCACTGAGAATTGCCCTGGGCCCCAGGGAACTTCCATACTTGAGGGATCCTGTTAGACTTCTGCAGGGAGAGAAAGGCCTGGCCTCAACTTGGGACAACTCTCAGGGTCACCCCAGCTCCAGAGCTCCCAGGAGGGTTGACTCATTTCTCAGTTAGAACCACACTGTCAGTCACTCGCTCCCACTGCTCAAGCCTACCTTCCTCACCCCCTGATAGATCTACTTCCCAAGAGTTCTCCCTGGTGAACCTTCCCCATGCAACTCCCCTGCCCTTACTCCCTGGTTCAGAGACTTTTTTGGGAAGACTAATCTAAAGCCACGAATGTGCTGTTCTGTGCTTAGCCTCTCAGTTGTGTCCAACTCTTTGCAACCCCATGGACTGTAGCCTGCTGGGCTCCTCTGTTCATGGGGATTCCCCAGGCAAGAATACTGGAGTGGGTTGCCATGCCCTTCTCCAAGGGATCTTCCTGACCCAGGGATCAAACCCAGGTCTCTCACATTGTAGGTGGATTCTTTACCATCAGAGCCACGAGAGAAGCCCAAGAATACTGGAATGGGTAGCCCATCCCTTTTCCAGGGAATCTTCCTGACCCAGGAGTTGAACCAGGGTCTCCTGCATTGCAGGCAGATTCTTTATCAGCCGAGCTACCAGGGAAGCCCAAAGCCACAGATGAGAGTTAGCATGACAGGTGTTCTGTATCACCGATCATCGGGAAACACAAATCAAAACCATGATGAAGTATCACCTCACATCTCCTAGGATGGCTATTACCAAAAAGACAGGAGACAACAAGTGCTGGCAAAGACTTGGAAGAGTTGAGGGTGGCAAATGGTAAAAGAGGGGAATGGAAGACATGATCAAAGATGCCCTTGATGAAGATTTCTGAGGCTACAGGATGCATTGGACTTACTGGACCTACTTACTGGAGGAGTCATTGCACTTCAGATCCATGGGGTAGAGTGACCGCCTGAGAGGGTTAGAGAGAGCAGGGTGCCCCTCCACCGCTGTGCACGAGTGAACACGGGGCCCTTATGAGCAGGCTCAGGCATTTTGCTCAGGATGACTGGGAGACCAGAGCCCTGGACAGAGACACTGGGCCCATGGCTGAAGAAATGGATGGCCCTCCAAGGGAGAAGAGACCGCTCAAGGGGCATCAGCAGGCTGCTTTCCAACAGTATGGGCCACAAGGATGGATCCCAACCAGGCATAGGGCCTACGCCTACAGCGCTCAGTGTGTAAGGAACTGGCCCGCCCATGCTCTTTCTCTGTAATGGATTGTAATAGCTCTGTTCGTAAGGAAGGAGTCAGTATATTCCTAGAATATTATATTATCATATATTATCTGTAAATTAGGTAATATATATGAGAGCACTTGGTAAATGGAAAAAGAGCTGTACAGATGAAAGGTATTCTGTCTTCTTCTGTGGTATTTATGTAAATGAGCTGACAGGGATGACTGTGTTCTGGAAACTGTAAATCCCTGTATAGACAAGGAGCCGCTCCATGTGTCTCATGGGGTACGCGTGGGCCCGGGGCAGGCGTGCCCTGGCTTCCCTCCTGCGAGGGCAGCTCTCCCACAGCAGAACGCCTGCAAGCGTGCAGAGCGAGTGGGCCGAGGTCTCATGACGCTCCGTTCACAGAGCCCTGGAATAACAGTCTTCAAGCCGAGCAATTTGCAAAGAGTAAATTAAGGGGAATAAAATTCCTGTAACAGATCCTAGGAGGAGGGAGGAGATGAGAAGGAAGGAGGAGGTAGAAATTTTTAGCGATGCCTGCCATTTGCTATAGTTCAGACGTGATGAAAGGCATACTGGAAATCAGAACCAGGTAGAATTGGGCCTGTGCCGAGTGCCCTTCTGGATGGTGTGTCAGAGTGCCAAGTTGACAAGGGGCTTCTAGTTTCAAAAGAGCCTTATCCTAAGGTGTAGCCCTAATGGCCAATGCTGTGATGGGCCAGAGGTCGAATGTACTGAGAGGGCTGATGCCCAGCAACTCTTTAAATATTCATGCTTGTTTTGCCCAGGGTGAGGCTGGTGCTGGAAGACTTTGGGGTTTGAAGGGGGTCTCACTTGCTAGGGTGAAAAATCTCCCTTGGGTTGGTGATTCAACAGGTGCCTTTAACATCTCATATTATTATGTGATTATGGCTTTACTTTCCATTTGACCAGTGTGGCGTAACTGGCCCTTCACCAGGCCCTGCGCTAGATACTGTACGTGCATTGCCTCTGTCTCTTCCTCACTAAAGCAGGTGCTGCTGATACCTGTTTTATAGATGCAGGCACTGAGGCTTCAAGGGAGTGGATAACTCATCCAACCAAGAGGACACAGCTCAGGTCTGCTGTGAACACAGCTCATCAGAATCAACACTGCATACAGCTGCCACCTCTTGTAGCCTCTGATCCTACCTGCTGGCCCCTCCGCTGTGACTCCAGTGCTCACTCATGCCTCACTCTGAGTTTGAGCACCGACTCTGGCCTTGGCTGCTGGTCTGCAAGTCTATTCAAGATCTAGAGAGTACAGCATGGACGCAGTGGACCCCCAGGTCCTGTGGGGTCAGGCCCTACTCCCCCCAGCCAGGTCACGTGAGCCAGACCTGGGGACTCCCACTGCTCAGAAAGGAGAAGGTTCTGTCGGGAGTTTTCAAGCTTCTCTGAAGCTGTCAGTGTGTGGGGACTGACCTGTGTCCTTCCAGGAATTCATATGCAGGGGGTGCACTGAAGTTCACAGCCTAGTGCCCCAGAATGTGGCTGCCATTGGCTAAGATCTTCAAAGAAATGACTAAATTCAAAGGAGGTCAGGGTGCATGCTCAGTCACTTCAGTCATGTCCAACTGTTTGCAACCCCATGGACCATTGCCAGCCAGGCTCCTCTGTCCATGGAGTTCTTCAGGCAAGAATACTGGACTGGGGGGCCATGTCCTTCTCCAGGGGATCTTCCCAACTCAGGGATCAAACCCGCATCTCCTGCATTGCAGGCAGATTCTTTACTGCTGAGCCGCTGGAGAAGTCAAATGAGGAAATTAAAATGAGATCAGGAGCTGGATCCTAATCCAATATGGCTGGTGTTCTTAGAAGAAGAAGATGTTAGAACACAGACGTGTACAAAGGAAGACAGTATGGAGACCCACGGAGAAAATGGCCGTCCGTAAGCTGAGGAGAGAGGCCTGGAGCAGACCTTTCCTCAGACGCCTCGGAAAGAATCGACCCTGCTGACATCTTGATCTTGGAGCTCCAGCCTGCAGGACAGTGAGATGAATCTCTGTGTTGAAGCCGCACAGTGTGGTGTTCTATTTCAGAGGCCCCGGCTGACTAATAGCAGCATCACCGCCAGCCCGCCCCCACTGTCCCTTCATTCCCACCACAACTCACTCCCTCGCTGCCTCTGCTTGGCGGTCACCTGCACCTCTGGCTGACGGGCTGGATCCTTGCTCCCTGTCAGAGGAGTCTTCCCCCTCCAGTACTCTGGCCTGCTGTGTTACCTCCGGGGTCTCCAGGCAGGAGGAGGGACTGACTGAGAGGTAGCTGAGTGGTCCCAAATGCAAAGAGGTGTCAAGGCATTCTTGGGTTGCCGCAGAAATTTACATACAGTGAAGGTGACACCCACACCCGGGTGGGCAGTGTGCTGTGGTGAAAATGCCTGGTTTCGAATCGGGCTATTAATGCCATTAATGGGCTGTGTGAGTTTAGGTGAGTTACTTAACTTCTCTGGACCCAGTTTTTCCCATCTGTAAAAATTCCAATTTCTGCCTAATAGGATTGTTGTGGAAAGCATGTTAAGAAATAACAGGTGAAATGTATTCTGTAAACGATGGGTGAGATAACCAGCTCCTGGTAAGATGGGATGGAGGCTGTGCTTCCTGCAGCCAGGCTTCCCTGGAAGGATGGTCCTACTCAGGAATACTGAGTGATAAAACTTTTTCTGACTTTCTGAACAAGCCTCAAAACTCCAAAAACTTTTAAAAATGAGCTGAGTCTAGAGTGTTCATCTGTAAGACTGGTTCAGAAACCAACAGTTTTCTCCATATTCCTTCCAAACCATGGATGGTGACCCTGCGCACTTCGGTGGCGTTCTGTTCTAGGAAATATTCTGAATACTTATATTAGCTCATTTAATCCTGGCATGGACTGAATTGTGTCCTCACCTTCAAATTTGTAGGCTGAAGCCCTAAGCCCCAGTGCCTCAGAATGTGACTGTATTGGAGAATTGGCCATGAAAAAGCTAAGTTAAAATGAGGCCACTGGAGTGGATTCTAACCCAATCTGACTGGTGTCCTTATAAGGAAAGGAGATAAGGATGCACACAGAGACACCAGGAGTGCATGTGGACACAGAGAAGACCATAAGAGACAGTGAGAATGTGGCTGTCTGCAAGCCAAGGAGAGAGGCCTCTGAGGACACCAGCCCTGCCAACAACTTGACCTTTGACCTCCAGCTTTCCAACGTGTGACAAAATAGAGTTCTATTGTTTGAGTCACCCAAGGTGTGGTCACTTGTTACGGCAACCCTGGCAAACCAATGCAATCCTCACGACAGTCAATGAGCTAGGAAATATCACCAGCCTCATTGTCATTCACTTGCTCATTTGATGCAGATATTCCAACTGTCCACTCTGCCCAGGACTAGGTTAGGTGCCAAAGGTGCAGTAGTGAATGAGACACAGTCTCTGACCTTGGAAAGCTTAAGGACAGGTGGACCTGTCTGAGAAGGAGACAGACAAGTCAGCAAATCATCACAGCACATTAGGGGTGTATGTGTCCCAAGATGGGCTATCTGTAGCCCATGGGACCCTCATGGTACTAACAGGGTTGGAGCCAAGTCTGAATGGGATAAATGCAAAGTTCCCATGTAGATCCACTACTCTGTGGCTGCAAAGACCTCACCAGGGCTTCGTGGACAAGGACAGCCACATTAGCTGAGCAGGGGCCTCCTCTGCAGCGGCAGGGGTGTCCTATTGAGAGAGGGTAGGGCCGGTGTGTGGGAACACAAGCCAGAGACGGTGGACATGCTAGGCTGATGTCCACGTGTCCAGTGTCACAGGATCTTCAGTGGGTTGCCTGGGAATCCTGCTTTCAGGGATTCTGAAAATTAACTCACCTGCAGGCCAGATGAACGGTGATCCTCACCCTTTCTGTTTTCTCAGATATGGAGTCCTCCACATTGCCCCCAGACTTTCTAAACAGAACCACAGCTGGTGGTATCTGAGCACCGCTATGTGCCAGGAAGGCTAGGTGAGTTATGGAATATCAGGGCTTAGTGGAATCTGAGAGTCTTCTCACAGTATCTGAGGTCATTGGCAGTCTTTCTCTGCCTGTCTGTCCAGCCTCATGTCTGGCCCCTACCATTTCCTTTTGTGGACCCCTTTTGTCCCCTCACTTATACACATCCCATGCCTCTGGCCTGAGCAACTTCTACCTAGTGCACACCCTTTCTTGTCTCTATACTCTTCCTTAGTCTCAAATGTTTTCTCCATCTATCCAGCACAATGAACTCAGCACGCATCCTTCAAGACCCAATTCCTTGTCTTTGTTTCCCTGTAGTACTAGGTCCGTACCTCCATTAAAATACATATCACAGTGTGTCACCTCTAATGTGTCTGCCTGTCTCTCCATCGTCAGCCTGAGTGATAAGGAGGGGCCATCTATTCATTTTGTATCCCCAGCACTTAGCATATCAATGACGCAAAGTGGCTGCTGAACAAATGTCCATGTAGATTTCTTTTTCTTTTTCAATTCTGGTGTATTTGTTGGGTAAACGATTATAGTCTGATCTTTTATTTTAAATAAAAGATTCTGTATCTTGAAATAAGAAGAGCTAAAACTATATTGTTTTCTCCATTGCCTCAAGGCTAAGTGTTGCTCTCTATACATTCTCTTCACGGGGAATATATGGCTCTGTTCCAGAGAGCCCGATCTTATTCTTATCCCCAAAGCCATGGCTTTTTCCTTTCTCATCTTTTCTCATGCCATTTCCCCCTAGCTGGAAGGTCCTCCACACCTACCCCAAACCTTCTCATCTCTTAAGTTTCATAAGCTTTGCTATTCAAAGTGTGTATATATGGCTCTGTTCCAGAGAGCCCGATCTTATTCTTATCCCCAAAGCCATGGCTTTTTCCTTTCTCATCTTTTCTCATGCCATTTCCCCCTAGCTGGAAGGTCCTCCACACCTACCCCAAACCTTCTCATCTCTTAAGTTTCATAAGCTTTGCTATTCAAAGTGTGTTCTGTGGTTAGCATCAGCATCACCTGGGAGCTTGTTAGAAATGCAGAACCCCAAGCCCCACTCAGAAACCACATTTTAATAAGATCTCCTGATGGTTCGTGTGTGTATTAGTCACTCAGTCGTGTCCAGCTGACCCCATAGACTGTAGCCCACCAGGCTCCTCTGTCCACGGAATTCTCCAGACAAGAATACTAGAATGGGTTGCCATGCCCTTCTCCAGGGGATCTTTCCAACCCACAGATTGAACCCAGGTCTCCTGCATTGCAGGCAGACTCTTTACCACCTGAACCACTAGGGAAGCCCTGTGAAGATTCATAGGCACATACATTTTGAGAGGTACTCATCTAGAGTAGGGCTCAGCAGAACTTTTCTGTAAAGGTTCAGACAGTAAATACTTTAAGCCTGCAGACCATAGGGTCTTTGTCCCAATGACTCTGCAATTGTTGGCGCAAACGCAGCCAGAGACCATAGGTAAACAAATGGGTATGTTGTGGGCCAATAAAACTTTATTTTAAAAAGTTTGTGGCAGGCCCTCTAGTTGTAGTTTACCAGAACTCTTCTAGAGTTCAACACCTTTGCTTACTGTAGTGGAAAGCCTTTGGGTGGCCACCTGTGATGCCACCTCCTGGTGTTCACCCTGCAGAACCCCAAGCCCCACTCAGAAACCACATTTTAACAAGATCTCCTGATGGTTCGTGTGTGTATTAGTCACTCAATTGTGTCCAGCTGACCCCATAGACTGTAGCCCACCAGGCTCCTCTGTCCACGGAATTCTCCAGACAAGAATACTAGAATGGGTTGCCATGCCCTTCTCCAGGGGATCTTTCCAACCCACAGATTGAACCCAGGTCTCCTGCATTGCAGGCAGACTCTTTACCACCTGAACCACTAGGGAAGCCCTGTGAAGATTCATAGGCACATACATTTTGAGAGGTACTCATCTAGAGTAGGGCTCAGCAGAACTTTTCTGTAAAGGTTCAGACAGTAAATACTTTAAGCCTGCAGACCATAGGGTCTTTGTCCCAATGACTCTGCAATTGTTGGCGCAAACGCAGCCAGAGACCATAGGTAAACAAATGGGTATGTTGTGGGCCAATAAAACTTTATTTTAAAAAGTTTGTGGCAGGCCCTCTAGTTGTAGTTTACCAGAACTCTTCTAGAGTTCAACACCTTTGCTTACTGTAGTGGAAAGCCTTTGGGTGGCCACCTGTGATGCCACCTCCTGGTGTTCACCCCCTTGGGTAATTCCCTCCCCTGGAGTATGTGCTGGATATCTTGACTCAGTTGTAACAAACAGAGTATGGCAGTAGTGATGGAGTGTCGCCTCCAAGGTTAGGTCGTAAAAAGTCTGTGGCTTTTGTCTTGGGGCTTTCTCTCTCTTTCTCTTGCTTTGCTTCTCATATTGCTAGCTCCGGCAGAAGCCAGCTGACATGTTGGAAAGCACCCCGTGGAGAAGCCCACACGACTTCCGATGACCACATGTTAAACACGGAAGCACATCCTCCTCCAGTGAGACCTTGAGCTGACTGCCGCCAAAGCTGAAAGCTCGACTGCAACCTCACAAGAGACCCTGAATGTAAACCCAGGAACTAAGCTGGTTCCAGATTCCAGACCCTCAGCAACTATGAGACAATAAATTTCTTGCTTTGCCTCTCATATTGCTAGCTCCGGCAGAAGCCAGCTGACATGTTGGAAAGCACCCCGTGGAGAAGCCCACACGACTTCCGATGACCACATGTTAAACACGGAAGCACATCCTCCTCCAGTGAGACCTTGAGCTGACTGCCGCCAAAGCTGAAAGCTCGACTGCAACCTCACAAGAGACCCTGAATGTAAACCCAGGAACTAAGCTGGTTCCAGATTCCAGACCCTCAGCAACTATGAGACAATAAATGATTCTTCTGTGCAGTCCCTACATTTGGGGTAACCTGTTAACAGCAATAGATAATTAACACTGTTTATGTGGTGGGCTGCTGTCTATGGGGTCGCACAGAGTCGGACATGACTGCAGCGACTTAGCAGCAGCAGCAGCAGCACGTGTTCCAAACTGCTCCCTCGTATCTCTCCCTTCTAATTCCTACAGCATCATTTCCGTGAGTCCTTAAGGAGAAATCATCTTATATTGTTTCCTAATGACATGAGTCAATCCAGAAGTAGATTACAGATTCGTTAAAGGTAGGGACTGTATCTTTTAAATAGACATTTTTCACAGAGTATTTATTGAACAAACTTCATAGAGTTTTTCTTGTTTTCTGTTGGAAAGGCAGGAGCCATTACTCGCTGGAGCAGTTGTTTATGTTCCCTGACATCTAGTTTTCTTTGACCCTGCATAGGAACTATGATTTTTCCTTCTACTAGTACAGTTTTTATTTGACAACAGTAAAAAAAAAAAAAAAAGTTAACCAAACACCTGAAAGCTTTTTTCAATTACCTAGTAAGTTTACTTAAGCCGAACTTTGCTGTAGAACTGATCCTTTTCACTTTTTTAATTCCTGGATGGAAGAGGAAATGGTCTTTGGATGATAAAGCCTGTTCCCAGGTTATCTTTGAGAAAAATGTAATCCACTGTATTCTTTTGCTTTAGTTTTTCTCCTACCTCTTGATTTTGTTGGCTCTTATCTCCTTTTTGTTATTTCACAGTTTCCTGGGCACTTAAAGAACTTCTCCCCCCATCACTTCCATTTTCAAAAGCCTGCTCATGGTGCCTCCACACTGCCTCACCTCTGCTGACTGACTCTGGGAGTAAGAAAATGGTGGGCACAGAGGGCAAGCTTTTAGAAAGGGATCTTTTCCAGTTGATTCAATGACTTGGCCCAACAGTAACCTGAAAGAGCAAATAATTCAATGTCTAATGTTGGCTTGAAGAAACTCTGACCAACAAAGAATGGATGCTTTGTTCAAAGTAGAGATCCCTGGATCAGGGCCCATCTTATACTGCATTTTTAAATTTTCTAATTTTTCCTGTGAATGGAATTAAAGCTTTCTAAATAGGGAACACAGCCTCTATGATGTGTGTGCATGTGTGTGTGAAATTTCTTTCAAAAATGTGTTTAGTTTTTCTCCCCTAAGTCCACTTTCTTTATTCTATCTATAAATTGTATCATTATCTCCAAAATGCACTTGATCCTAACAACTCTGAAGACTTTTGTCACAAAACTAAAAAGACACAAGTTACCATTCATAAATGCTAGTCAGATATTAATATTTTGGGTCATGATCCATAACCAGTTCACAACATCTGTCCTATGATAACTGTTACCTGCTTATGGTGGTCATCCACATCACCAAATTCCCATTTCGGCATAGAAGTCATTGTGCTAGGTTAGTGGTCATAGAAAGCAAGCAATAACTGCAGTCACATACAGTTTCTGTAACTATAAACTGATGGGATACTCTTAATTGGATCTACAAATTACTGATCCAGGAAGCTGTAAAAAGAGGAAACTGGTTTAATATCTAGGACTCCAAATTAAAACCAATATTATTTGGTCATTCCAAGTCATTTATTCTATAAATCTAGGGGTTAGCACTCTTTTTCATCAATGGCCAGGTAGTAACTTAATAAACATATCTATGACTTAGTTTCCCCCCTGAACTGTTAGTTTAGCATCTGATAACTAGAAGACTGTTTTTCTAGAAAGTTTAGGAAGGGATGGTGTTTACAATGCACTCAAAAAATTGTTCAGCTTAGAATTTATATAGAATGAGCATTGAGACTGATTTAGGATTACTAAAAGTAACTTTCTATGGCAAAAATGTCACCAGGGTGGAGGTGAGTATCTCACCCTTGCTTTGGAAGAGCAAATGTGTGGGCTTCCCCCGTGGTCCAGTGGTTAAGAATCTGCCTTGCAATGCGGGGGATGCTGGTTCGATCCCTGGTCTCGGAAGATCTCGCATGCTGCTGAGCAAATAAGCCCAAGTGCAACAACTACTGAAGCCTGTGTGCCTAGAGCCTGAGCTCTACAAGAGAAGCCACCACAGTGAGAAGCCTGCGCGCTGCAACAAGGAGTAACCCCAGCTTGCCACAACTAGAGAAAGCCCGCGCACAGCAGCAAAGGCCCACCACAGCCAAAATAGAAAATAAATCAAATAAGTAAGTCTTTAAAGAAAATAAAAGAGTGAATATGAGAGTTTTGTTAAAACAACTTCCTACCCAAACCCAACCAATTTTTAGTGCCAGTGGAGCCAGAGTGTGGGCCTGTGGGACCCTTAGAATTGGGTCCCCTTGGATCCCACAACTTCTGTTTCTTCACCAGCAAGTCTCAGAGCCCGGTACAGTTGACATATGATGTGACAAAGCTTGCCTGCTATCAAAACAGAGCACGCAGAGAAAATTAATTTAAATAAAGCATGACAAATATTTGCTTCAATTTAAATTCATAAAATGCCATTTCATTACATCGTGTTTTCATGTATGTCATGCCAAAGCTATTTTTTTAAATTACTTTAGAAGTTAGAACATGTAGGAAAACACATTTTTTAAATAAACTACACTGTCATGATATAGATATTTGAGGCTTGTAATATTGATTTTGTAGCAGAATGATGGATCTGAAGTCTAAGAATTTCTTAAACTGCAATTAAAGTAAACATTCATGAGGGGTACCTATTCTCTCCTCCCTGTGAGACCCTACAACTGCCAGGTGGCACTTCTGAGAAGTAACACTCTTGTTCTCATGACTCAAGCACATCTTGGAGTGAAGGGTATGGATTTGAATAGACTGACACAGAGCAGGAAGGCCATGTCCTTAGAAGGAAAAGAAGGTGCCTTTCTCCTAGGGGAAAGGAGGCCTCGGGGAAAACTTATCTTGTGAGCCATGAGGCCACCAGCCCTGACTCCTGGCCTGCTTCTCACAAAGTTCTCTGACAGTTTCCCTTTCCTTCCTCAAAACTCCCATTGATGTGATCATGAACTCTCCTCCTAGAAGAGCACAGCAAACCTGACTTTTGGAGCTGTCTCCTGGCATCATTTCCTGGCATATGTTGCTATCTCTTTAAGCATGATATTTTTATATTACTCTTTGAAGAATGATGACTCTCATTCATTCCTAAAGGCAATAAAGACATATTGAGTAGTCACTCTGAGCCAGGCACTGTAATAGACTCTACAGGTAGAGGATAAAGAAGGTGAAATCATGACGCTGAAGATTTTGTGGTCTGGTAGGTAGACATGTTTGTAGGCAATAATGACAAGATAAGTGGATCTGGAAGTCACTCCTAGAAAAGGTCTTCTGGGAGAAGAGCCCTCTTCACCAGAAGGGAGCTTGAGGAAGAGCTCTGAACTATCTGGGGAAGTGGACTCACTTAGAATGAGAAGCATCCTCTCCAAAGGAGTTAAGATCTCTGACCATTTCTAGTAAGAGGGGAATCATCATCCTGAGGAAGTGAAGGGGTGAGTCACTCAGTCGTGTCTGACTCTTTGTAACCCCATGGACTGTAGCCCACCAAACTCCTCTGTCCATGAATTCTCCAGGCCAGAATACTGGGGTGGGTAACCATTCCCTTCTCCAGGGGATCTTCCGAACTCAGGGATCAAACCCACATCTCTCATGTGTCCTGCAATGGCAGGTGGATTCTTTACCACTAGCACCCCAGGGAAGCCCTCAGGGAAACATGGAAGGAGGATCCACACAATTATATAAAGGATAATTTCCAGAGGCCCAGAGCCATATAAGCGTAGCAGGCAGTATGACAGCCCTCCCCACCCCACCCACCAAAGATATCATGCCTGAATCCTTGGAACCTGTGTGTATGTTACTTTATATAGCAAAGGGAAATTAAGGTTACAGATGAAGGGAAGGTTGCTGATGAACTGTCCTTAAAATAGGGAGATTATCCTGGACTTGCGAGATGAGCCTAATATTATCATGAGGGTCTGTAAAACTGGAAGAGGGAACCTGAAGAGGAGGCCAGAGGGATATGATATGAGAAGGACTCTATCAGCTATGGCTGCCTTAGAAGATGGAGGGAGGGAGCGTGAACCAAGGGGTGTGGGCAGCCTCTAGGAGGTGGAAAAGACAAGGAAACAGATTCTCTCCTCAAACCTCCAAAAGGAATACAACTCTGCTGCCTCTTTGATTTTAGCCCAATACAATGCATGTCAGACTTCTGACCAACAGAACATAAGATAATAAACATGTACTGTGTTAAGCTTCCAAGCCTGTTGTCATTCATCGTGGCACCCATAGGAAACGCATGCACAGATACTCCCTTCATGGCAGTCTCATCCCTAAGGCTGAGGTATTCCAACCAGGGAACCAGCCTGAGAGGTTTATAAGAGATGCTTGGTTAAAAAAAAACATACAGTGTCCCTTGATGAAAAATTCCAAAGTTTTAAATGCCAAAACTACCAGACTGAGTGAATAGGGCTGACTAATGCTCTGAACAGGCTTGATTTTAAGTTAAGTGAGCATGACGAGCACGTTGTTAAAAACTCAAACCTGATTAAATCTCTGATGAAGCACAGCTTGATAAATGCCAGGCGACCACAGCTCTGTGAAAGCAAAAGCAGAGTGCAGAGCCAGGAGATTTCCTGTGGGGGCTGGAAGCCTGGGCCCAAAGGAGGCGACGTGGCTCACCACGTGTTTCGTCCCGACAGTGGTGTCCTGCCGCGGGGAGGCGTCCTACCCACACCGCGGAGTCTCTATTTTTTTCAGGTATTTACTGAAGAGTGGGAGAATGAAGAAGTTGTGGTGGTATCACTTGCTGTAGGGAAACTCAGTTGTTCTGGGCCAAATCTTCACTGACTGAATTTCAGATTACAAAAATAAACTTTTCAGACACTTCTGCCCAGAGTTGGTAAATGGAAGTGTGGCTTCTAGAACTCGTATACATCTGTCATTGGGTTTATTCATTTGTTCGGCCATGAAGTCATTTATTTTATCACTGGTTCATTCACTCACCAGATATTTATTCTATATCTACCACATGCCCCGCCTTGAAAATGCAAGGTGAAATACTATGGAGTCAAGATGTACGTCTAGTTGGAGAGACAGACTTGTGTTTTCAGCTATTATTGTGATGCCATGTTCATTGAGCTGTGCTCCTGGGTGCTAAGGAAGCATGGGGGAAGGGCACTTAACTTAGTCTGGGACTGGATCAGAGAGGGACTGAGGAGGGGCACCAATCAAGATAAATTGTAACAGGTGAGGATTAGGTTGGAGGAGGGACTCTGATGGGAGAAACAGCATGATGCTATGAAAGAGCATAGAACTTTCAGAAATGATGAGAACGTGGGTGCTGGAATTCAGGATGTGTTCCTATAGGGAACGATAGCAGAAGAAGCTGGAAAGATAGCCAGGGGCCTGGTTATGAAGTCTCACGAAACGTGTTAAGAAGAGGAGGATGGTGAAAATGAGTGGAGGATGAGACGCAGGAATATGATGTAGTCAGATTTGTGTTCAGGGAAGGGCGCCCGGCAGCTCTGAGGAGAGTGTCCTGGAGGGGAGGGAGGCCGGATGCAAATGGGATGGGGAGGAGCCAGGGAAGATGACCTTAACATCTGAATGGGGCTATGGACAAAGATGCTCTTTTTCTTTTCACTTTTTAAATCGAAGTGTAGTTGCTGTGGGCTTCCCTGGTGGCTCAGCGGTAAAGAATTTGCCTGTAGTGCAGAAGACGCATGTTCAGTCCCTCAGTCAGGAAGATCCTCTGGGGAAGGAAATAGCAACCCACTCCAGTATTCTTGCTTGGAAAATCCCATAGAGAGAGGAGCCTGATGGGGTTGCAAAAGAGTAGGACACAACTTAGTGACTAAACAATGCAATAGTTGCTGTACGATATTATATGTTACAGGGGGACAATATATTGATACACAATTTTAAAGCTTATACTCCATTTATCATTATAAAATACGGGCTATATTCGCCGTGTTGCACAATATAACGTTGAACCTTACTTTCTACCTAGAAGTTTGTACCTCTTAATCCCCTACCTCTATATTGCCTTTCCCCGCTCCTCTCTCCCCGCTTGGCAACCACTGGTTTCTTGTCTATGAAAGGTGCTCTTTTAAAGAACAGACAAGCTTTGGGGAAAAACTAAGGTTTATTCTAAATTGCGTGAGAGCATTTCATAAATTCAGAATTTATTCAGTTCACCTGAAAGAAGTGTTAAGGAAATACTAGGAAAGTAGTAAACATGGAGGCTGTTGGTGGTGGCCGCAACACGTTCTCTTGGCTCCAAAAGAGTTTGTGGACTGAGAAGAGATGGAAACTAGGACTGCATTTAATATGCAGTTTTGTATTGTTGTCATCTGCTGTGATTATAGGCTTGGCTCCTGGCTTTTCATTCAGAGCCATTTATTCAGAAAATCTCTTATTCAGAATTTGAGTTCATTCCTCGTTAATTCACTGGCAATTTTTTGTAGCCCAGTGATTGAATTACCTAATCGCACCTGCCTGAAATGATTAACATAAGAGGAAGCCGTGGGGTTGTATTTGATATAAATGATTTGTTTCCTGAAGTTGTAATTTTATTAAAGGGGGACCCAGTGAACCACCTTCCCAAACAAAAGCAGAGTCCTGGCTTCTGGGGGGTTAATGAACGATTAGCAGCTGACAAATGGCAACATGGTAGGGGGATGGAGGTGAGGCTTAAGGAGGATGGAGGCACTCCTCAGGTGGTACATTAGCAGCCCTAGGAAAGTGGACCAGAGAGAGAGCGCGAAGTGCCCAGAAGATCCACGTGGGGCTCAGGAACTCATATTCCAAGTCAGCCTCAATTCTACTGCTTGGGTTATTTCCAAGTGGATCTAGTAGTGGTGAAAGTGAAAGTCGCTCAGTTGTGTCCAACTGTTTGCGACCCCATGGACTATACAGTCCATGGAATTCTCCAGGCCAGAATACTGGAGTGGGTAGCCTTTCCCTTCTCCAGGGGATCTTCCCAACCCAGGGATCAAACCCAGGTCTCCCGCATTGCAGGTGGATTCTTTACCAGTTGAGCCACAGGGAAGCCCAAGAATACTGGAGTGGGTAGCCTATCCCTTCTCCAGTGGATCTTCCTGACCCAGGAATCAAAT
Organism: Aepyceros melampus; assembly: GCA_006408695.1. Taxonomy (NCBI): domain Eukaryota; kingdom Metazoa; phylum Chordata; class Mammalia; order Artiodactyla; family Bovidae; genus Aepyceros; species Aepyceros melampus. The sequence goes on from SJXQ01005038.1 coordinate 103,942, forward strand.
CAGGGTCTCCTGCATTGCATGTGGATTCTTTACCAGCTGAGCTATCAGGGAAGCCTTAATAGAGGAGAAACTCCACTAACTCCCCTAAGGGGAGTTGGGATGATGCTCTGGGTTTCTGAGACAGGGTCAGGCAAGGCAGTGCTAACGGACCTGAGGTTTTCTTCTGAAGTGAACTGTGGCCTTTGTGCTAGGAAGAATGAGGAGATGGACTACTGTGAAATATCATTTCATTTTGTTCAGCAATTGGGAAAAAAAATGCATGTTCTTGATCACTCATTGTTTACTCATTATACCCACTTTCTAATGTAGGTTTAGTGTAGACATAAGTATACACACACAATTTACATGCCATTTAAGGAAGGAAATAATTTGTCCTTCTCCAAATATGAGTTGAATATTTCCATGGTACTGATGCTTTTTAATCCCAGAGAATCCTGGGATCGTCCACCAAGGGCCGGTCAGGGCAGACCTTCAAAAGACAGCACGGTGGTGCCAACCCTCATCCCTAGATCCACACTTATTCCCATAACTAAGGTACTAGAAACATCTTTTCTGGACATTTTCCTTTCTCCTTCCTTCTGCTCCCTTCACAGATACTTCAGTTCCTGTACTGCTTTATACCTTCTGAAGTGAAAGTGAAAGTGTTAGTCTCTCAGTCGTATACAACTCTTCGGATGATAATCCACCGGGCTCCTCTGTCTGTGGAATTCTCCAGGCTAGAATACTGGAGGGGGTGCCCATTCCCTTCTCCAGGGGAATCTTCCCAGCCCAGGGATTGAACCCACATCTCCTGCATTGCAGGCAGATTGTTTACCGTCTGACACACCAGGAAAGCCCTGCTTTATTCCCTCTATTCTAGTGGAAATTGGGTCTCGGTGGCTCAGCGCTGCCCGTCACCAGAGTGCCATTCTGGGAGTCCTTTCCTGGGACACAGCGTCAGTCCCTTATGTGACTGCTCACTGAGGGACAGGTACCTGTGCAGGTAGAGGGGCAGGCAGGTCAAGGATAATTTTCTATTGAGAAGAAAAGGCTTCTAAGTGCTACTCAAATCCCACTGTTAGGACAAGTGTACTGAAAAGAATGGTTTGGCCTCCACTCATAAAATGAGCTTTCCCCACATTTGACCTAACCTTCTCCATATAAGGTCCATTGGCTGACACTAAGGGTGCTACACTAGAACCATGGGAAACGTTCTGGGGGAGTTTTTACAGTACAGATTCACAGGCTCCACCCCTCACCAACAGAAGTCGATTCCCCATGAGGCGGTAGGAGATTCCCAGTGGTTTGGATGTAGTTGGTCTGAGAGGTGGTCCCTCTCCCCGTCGTACCCCCCTCTACCCCCACTGCCTCCCTTCTGACCTTCCAGGCTGAAGGAAGTTGGAGACTGGGGAGTTGAATGGGAGGCCACTTCCTGCCCTGGCCCTGCAGCCCTGGCCCCGCAGCCCTGGCCGCTGGAGCCCAGACTTGCACCCTGCGTGCCTCCATACCCACGGTTCCCTGGAGGGAACCCACTGCAGTTCTGCATGTGCAGGCTCTGGGTCAGAGCACGGACCTAGGCAAGGCCTGGGAAGAGGGTTTGGCTTCCACCCAAAGCCTTTCAGAGAACTGCCCTGCTGGCCTTCACCTTGGGACCCTTGGAGTCACTTTGCTAAGCTGACTGGTGGGTTCAGGGATGTCATAAGAGGACCCATTTCATGAACAGAGAATATTCTAGAGAGCAGAGGTCTATTCAGGGACCTGTGGGACTTCTACTTCTGGAGAAGTAGAAGATCCTGGGCTGAGTCGAGTGGGTACCCGAGGCAGAGCAGAGGGACCCATGTCTGTGGGTCTCCTTGTATAGATGAGGAGTCCACGTGGCTGTCTCTGCTCTGCTCAGGGGCTCCACATCTTGGCCAGGTCCCCTAATCCTTAATGGGTCTGGGATCACCTGTTTGTTTTCAGGTACACTGTCTGCACTCTGCGTACATCTCTAGGCTGCTTGATGCGGAAATAATAGCAGCATTGGGAGGCCTTTGTGAATGCCAGTTCCCAGGTTCCTTCGCAGAGCCCATGTCAGGACCTTCCTGATCAGAACATCAGTACAAGTGACTTTAGACTCTCTTCCCAGCTAAAGTTCCCTAAAGTTAAACAGTGAGCTCAGAGGATTAATTTCCCATTTCCCCACTTGGAAGCAGCATCCTCGGCTACAAAGTAAAAAAGAAATAAGTAATCCTCTGTATACATTCACTTCGGCTGCAAACTCATGCATTTCCCAGACATTTTGTTTACACATCTGCTCATGGAAGTACTGTATCTGAGCTAGGGTGCTGGCATGCCTAATTTAAGAACAAAATTTAGGTTGTAAGCTGGAATTGTTGCTGCAGCCATATCTGCTCATCCTGAACTTGCTTCACACACGACAAATGCCTTGTACAAGCAGGAGCAGCTGCACTAAAGCCAAATAACCCACAGGGACATGTCTAGTGAACAGCCCTCAGTAACCTCAGTCTAGAGACATACAGGTATGTACGGGCACCCCAGGCCACCCTCAGTCCCACCCCGCTGCCTCCTCTGGTCTCTCTCACTAAATAGATCATTTTAAATACCATCACAAGGCTCCTGATTTTCCTGGCCATCATCATCTTTTCCATTAACATCATTATCCTATTCCAGGGCCCATTAGAACTCCTACTGTAATGAGAACTTTGGGTGTAGCTGTTCATTACGTCCCTAGTCACCCAGGGCTCCCTCCAGCTGTCGTGATGAATGCTCTGCATACAATTCTCACCTGTTTCACATTGTCCCCCTTGCTTCCATTAAGATGATCACCTTCTCCCCCTCCCCACTCTGTAGTCATCACCTCATTACAACTCCATTACCTTTTAGCATCATCTACATTATAACTCCATTACCTTTCCCATCACCACCATTACCTGCCTTATCACCCCCTCCACATTTCGGTTGCCCTCGCCTTCTCCTTTACAGCCACCAGCTTTTCAATTACAGGTCCATTATCTTTATTGTTACCTCGGTTACAATCATAATTGTCCCCATAACAATTTCCATGTCTTTCTCCACCCTTCTGCAATGCAAGACCCTGGCCACCTCTGAAAAAGCTATTACATACTAGACACTCCAACATCTCAACAAATGTTAGAAGCCCCTTCCTTTCCTCCATCAGATCACCTGTGATAATGTTAAACACAAAAGATCTGCTCCTTTTCCATGGCAATTCACTAGTGTCTTTGTTCCTCTTATTTACAGCTCACAGCTCCATCCTCATTTCTCTTTCAGGAACTGCCAAATGGTACTAATCCTCCTCTGAAAGAGACACCAACATCTCATCTGTTCAGCCCTCTGTTACATTGCTTCTCTCCTATCCAAGTACTAACCAGGCCTGCCCCTGCTTAGCTTCTGAGATCAGATGAGATCGGGCACGATAAGGGTGGTAGGGCTATAGACTGTAGTTGCCTTTCTGACTCCACGCATCCTAACTACCAAATTCTTCTTCAAAGTAGTTCAAGGCACTATTAACATAACCAGCCAGGCATATTGCATTTCTGATATCCCAGTGTGTGTATTAGGGGGAAGTCAAGTTGTTTACATTTGTTTTATCCATGCAATGGTAAGCTCACAGTGGACTAGACCTCATTTCCTTTCCAGAGCACACAGCAGCTGGTCAGAGTTAGCATTCAAGAGAGTGTGGTTGATCAAATGGCTCTTCTTTTATCTTTACACCCAGAGTCTATTGCTGTCGCATTGATCACTATCAAAACCTCATCAATACACTCCTTATGGTTTCATTACCTCAAGCTCCTCCTCTTTGAGAACAGCTACATTTGCTCTTCCAGATCTGGCCATTATCTCAGTAATTATCATGGCTTCATGGCAGTAGCTCCATTACAACTCCATTACCTCTTCTTGATCATGGAGAGATAGGTCACTCCACCACGATGCCCTGCGCCCCTTCCAGAACAGCCCTCGGCCCCTCAAGAAATTACTGAGTCTGTGCAGTCTCTCTCCCTGGTAGTCATCCATCACTGTACAAGTGATGCTTACGGTCCTGCCTGAATGTGCCAAGGTTTGAATGACAAAAGGTGGCTTTTCCTTCCTGGTGTCTTACTGTGTGATTTCAGACACATCTTTCAGGGTAATGCTTATGTGAGGAACTCTGGATTCAGACTCCCTGGGTTCCCACCCCTAGTCTGCCACTTACTAAGTTGTTTGACCTTGTGTGTGTGTTAGTCTCTCCATTCGTCCAACTCTGCGACCCCATGGATTATAGCCTGGCTGTCCATGGAATTCTGTAGGCAAGAATACTGGAGTGGGTTGCCATTTCCTTCTCCAAGGAATTTTCCGAACCCAGAGATCAAACACAGGTCTCCTGCACTGCAGGAAGATTCTTTACCATCCTAGCCACCAGGGAAGCACTATTGTTTGACCCTGGGCAACTTAATTTAGCTTTCCTGTAGCTCAATTTCCTTATTTATAGAATGGGGTTAATAACAATACCTCAAGAACTGTGGTGCTGAAGAAGATGCTTGAGAGTCCCTTGGACAGCAAGGAGATCAAACTAGTCAATCTTAAAGGAAATCAACCCTGAATACTCATTGGAAGGACTGATGCTGAAGCTGAAGCTCCAATACTTTGGCCACGTGATACCAAGAGCCAACTCACTGGAAAAGTCCTCGATGCTGGAAAAGATGGAGGGCAGGAGGAGAAGGGAGTGACAGAGGATGAGACAGTTGGATGGTATCATCAGCTCAGTGGACACGAGTCTGAGCCAACTGCAGGAGATTATGAAGGACAAGGAAGCCTGGCATGCTGCAGTCCATGGTGTCACCAAGAGTTGGACATAACTGAGCAACTCAGCATAAATAACAACAATGCCTATTATTACTGGCTATTAGAAACAATACCTATTTATTAGGAGTAAATGAGTTAGTCCCTAGAAAGTAATCAAAACAGCACTTAGCAGATAGAAAGCACTCCATAAATCTTAACTCTTCTCAGGGCTCCATTTTCTCCTTACCAGAAGAAGAGGGTTAGACTAGAATAATCTCTAAAGTCCTATACCAAACATTTGATGTGTCTCTGTTTCTGGTAACAGATCATCAGAGTGCTTGCAGAGTTTCAGCATCATGGTTCTTCAATCATTTCCTACCTTTGCTGTTGTCTGCTGACTCAGCTGGGGAGCGTGGCACTCCCTTGGCCCATGGCCACAGTTATTCTGCAAGTGGAGTGATCTCTAGGCATTTTCTTCTCTGTGCTTAATGAAGACTTGTTGCGGTTTTGCTGTGGCTGAACTAGACTTAGCTGCACACACATAGGTTCAGCTACATGGCCTCCCAAGCCATCCTGCCTGCTACTCTTGTCCTCCTGTCTCTCTCTCCTCTTTGATCTCCCAAGCAATGGTGAGGGTTCACAGATGGCATCTGGATGCACCTGTCTTTTGCGTGGGAACTCTCTAATCAGCATGGGCTTCTCCAGGCCACACCACGAAGGAGACAAAGTTTGCTTCTAGCTTTGTTCGATCATGATTTTCTCTCTGTCTCTCTCCTGGCTCGATTCTCTACCCCTCCTCTGCTCATCAGCTAGCCAGACCATCTGCTGCTTGCACGGGATGCCCTCCTCAATCCTGCCTTTCCTAGCAGGGCCCTGTGTTCTAATATTATTTTTTCATCTTCTTCTACCATCATTTCTCCTTCTCTGCTCTGTACTTCCCTCCTCTAGTGACTTTTAGATAGAACACATGTCTTGGGACACATGCCTGCCAGAAGGTTCATTTGAGAAATGCTGTGCCTTAATAACACTATATCTTAGATGGTAGAATTTCAGACACATGGCAGAACTGAGGATTTTATATTTCATTTTATATTCTTAAAATCTGAGGTGGGTGAAGGTAGGGTTGGGGAGTGATTTTCAGGGCAAGGAGATTTCACAGTGCCAGTTAAAATACATTTTGTGGGCAATTTCTCCTCTCTCTCTCAAACCCACTTGAAATGCATCCAATAAATTATACTTAATTTACCAAGCTCTTTATTTCTCAGAGCCTACTGGAACCTTCAGCTAATGAAGCCATCTCATCTCTCATGAAGTTTCGGTGGGTTCTTTACACCCTGTTGTTAGTAATGTGAGAATTCAGTTGTCAAGGATCAGTCTGAAGTGTGCGAGTCTTTCTGTGTAAACAACATTCCTCTCAAGCAAACACAAGGAAAAAGATGCTTCACTTTGTGATTACAGAGACAACAAAAATTGGCTGGCTCTAGTCCAATTCTATAGAGACGTCTGGGATTACAAAACGTGTTCTGCCTCTAAATCGTTGGTCTTTGGCCAAGGCAATCCAAAGGTTGGCACAGGTGCCCAGAGAGATGTGAGGCAGCTGTGATGGCTCTGCCGTCACCATCAGCAGCAACTTTCCCTTCTCCTGTTCTCTTTTTCCCTCTTCTCTTGGTCTGACTTTTTTCCCTAGTCCAAGGAGTCGTTTATTTTGACTCCTGGCTTTGAACCACCTTTACTTAAGACTAAACTTAAGGACTTCTCTGGTGGTACAGTGGATAAGAATCCACTTGCCAATGCAGGGGACATGGGTTCAACCCCTGGTCCAAGAAGATTCCACATGACTTGGGTTGCTATGAGCCGCAACAACTGAGCCTGTGCCCCAGGGCCTGTGCTGTGCAGCTGGAGAAGCACCACAGTGAGAAGCCCAAGCACCGCAACTAGAGGGTAGCTTACATTCACTGCAATTAGAGAAAAGCCCAGTTTACATTCCCACCAACAGTGCAAGAGGGCTCTCTTCTCCATGCCCTCTCCAGCATTTATTGTTGGTAGATTTTTTGGTGATGGCCATTGGGACTGCTGTGAGGTGATAGCTCATTGTAGTTTTGATTTGGATTTCTCTAACAGTGAGTGATGTCGAGCAGTGTTTCATGTGCTTATTGGCCAGCTGTGTGTCTTCTTTGGAGAAATGTCTGTTTAGGTCTTCTGCTCATTTTCTGATTGGGCTGTTTGTTTTTTCTGATAGTGAGCTGTATGAGCCTGCACACAGCAAAGAAAACCCAGTAAGGGACAAAAAAAAAAAAAAAAGTAGAATTTTCTTAAAAAGACAGCCCAAAGCCCACTACCTCTTCCATGAGATCTTCTTTGCCCATTTCCACCATCCTGAGCCCTGTGACACTAATTCTCTCTTGGTTCTCAGTAGCTAACACAGTCGATGCCAGGGTGTTCTATTTAGTACTTACTTATATTGTTGTGCCTTGGTGTTTCACTAGTTTTCTGAGTTTAGAACTGTCCTCCTGACTCAATCCCAAAGAGCTTGAGGTGGGAACCAGTATGGGTGCTTTTGTGTGGCCCTTGTGCATATTTTTATACTTGACACACACACAGATTACTCTGTAAAAAATCACTAACTGGTTCTTCTGACCCTTTCTCTTTTTTCCTTATCTTCCCGGCTTGTCCTCTTAGCCACTGCATTTCACTTCTGTTTTTCCCAGCTGCCTAAGTGCCCCAGGCTGGTGGTGCTTGCACCACTGTGTAAGTATGTTGGATATATCCAGGTTTAGGAGATTTCTGATTCCTAGTTTCCTAGAAGCTGTGTGTGCTCTGTGCTCAGTAGCTTCAGTCATGTCCAACTCTTTGTGACCCTCGTGGACCATAGCCCACCAGGCTCCTCTGTCCATGGGATTCTCCAAGCAAGAATACTGGAGTAGGTTGTCATGCCCTCCTCTAGGGGATCTTCCTGACCCAGGAATCGAACCCATGTCTCCTGCATTTCAGGCAGATTTTTTACTGCTGAGTCATGAGGGAAGCCCTCCTAGGAGCCAGGAATTTACTGAGTGACCATCTGGATACCACACCTGATAGGACTAACTCTGGGCCAGTCCGAATCCTTTGGTTTGATGTGAGATGGCAAGAAAGAGGAGCTAATCTCTGGGTTATAAAAAGTTGCCCTAGCAAAAGCTGTTATGGGGCCAATCGGATCTACACATAAAAAATTCAATCACGAAATCATAAGTGCTGGTTAACTTCCTACAACATAGCTGTTAACAGTACTGTTGATGCTTTCATTTGGGGAGAAATCTGAACCATTTAAATGTGCTTTGATGACATACCAAAGGGTAACTTTACATAAATGTTTTCACTATAAATATGGGTCCTGCTTAGGATCAATTCTCATCAGTATGTTGGAAAGCAATTTCAGTAAGTACTTGGCTTAATCAATTCGTATCTACTCATTGACCTTCGGGATTCTGTGCAAGTCCCTTCATGCAGTGTGCTCTGCAATTCTCCGTCTCTTCAGATGGCATATTTCACCATTTTTGTTCACGGCTTTGATACTCAATCGTGCAATCATCTGTTCCCTCCTTTCAACTGCCTCCCTTGCCTGGGGAGGTGAGGGCCGAGTGGCACCTCTGCCACATGTGTGTTAGAGAACACTTGTTTATTATATCCCTAAAAATCCAGAGAACTAAGAAGACAGCGGGCATTCTGGGATAATAAAAATAATGAGGAAAAAAAAATTATCAGCTTGTTTATACAATTATGTAAATGCTGAGCACTTATACATGGCTGATTCCTCAATTATTCATGGTTTGAAGCTGGTGAAAATTCAATTAAACTAAATAACCTTTTCTTCAGCACTTATTCTGGGCAAGGTAGTGTAATTTGAGGAAGGGGAGACAAAGGCACAATTTGATAAGGAGAAGCAGAGAAATACACAGATGACTGTAGCACCGGTTGAGTGAGGACAATAAGAAAAGTACAGTAGGTGCCCTGAGGGTTTCAAGCAGGAAGAGCGGACATCTGTTTGGGTGGATCCAAAACAGGATTCGCGGAGGATGCCGGGCCTCGTGCTACCATCTCTCCTCCATCACCAGCACCACTCTTGAAGTTCAGGTCTCTCTCCTGCTTCTCTGGATGATGTTCCATGTCTGATTTTCCCCTTCTAATTGGGGCTTCCAGTGATCTTCCTAAAAGGCGGTCTGAATACTACATCACTCCCTGGCTTCCACCCCAGCATGGTCCACTAGAAAGCGTTAGTTTCTCAGGATCGCACATCCAAGACTAAGCGTCTGTCACTCTCTGTAGCCTCAACACAGAGCAGGTCTGGGGGCTGCCTACCTGTCGTGCTGCCCCAGGGGCCTCCGTGACCTTGCCCATGGTGCTCCTTCTATCCGGACGGTCCCCCACTTTTCTCATTTTCTCTTCTCCCTGCCTGGGCTCCGCATTTGTCTAGAGAGCTCCTATGGCATGCTCTTTGACACTCCCTGCCCCAAGACGTGGCTGATGATTCCCATCCCACCTGACTGTGGTACCCAGCACTTTTACCCACTCTGTAATTTGGCATGGAGGGATAGCCTGTTTGCTGCCTTGTAAGAGTGTGTCCCTCTTGTGGTCAGGATCCAGACTGGGTGTGGCACATAATATGTGCTCTATGCTCATTTACTGAATTCACTTGAATCTGTTGCACAGGGTGGCGGGGGTGGGGGGGTAGGATGCACCAGTTTCCATGAGATTAAAGAGTGACAGTATGGTGAGACGTGAAGGTAGAACATTTTTTTCACAGAGTCTGGAATAAAACAAAAAGATAATCATGAAATCAAGGAAAAGCTGCCTTTGTTTGTTTGCTGGTTTGACTGCAGACCGAGTCTGGTTTATAAGCAGAAGGGGAAGAACTGGCAGAAAGTGAGAGGAAATATGATTGAGGCAATGACTGGATGAAGGCTCTGGAGGAGGTGGTGGAAGGGGACTAAGAGTTCCATGGAAGAGTTAGCCTTGGCCAGGAGCTGGGACACTTTCTGTCCAGAGATACAGGACAAAGCAAGTCAGGGAGGATGACCTGCAGAGGCCTTATAGGAAGGAGAGGAGCAAAAGCAAGCTATGCCTTTTTTATGTGGCCGCAGGATTAGCATGGGTCCACATGTATGGATGTGAGAGTTGGACCATAAAGAAGACTAACCACCGAAGAATTGATGCTTTTGAACTGTGGTGCTGGAGAAGACTCTTGAGAGTCCCCTGGACAGTAATGAGATCAAACTGGTCAGTCCTAAAGGACATAAACCCTGAATATGCATTGGAAGGACTGATGCTGAAGCTGATGCTCCAATATTTTGCCTATGTGATGGGAAGAGCTGACTCATTGGAAAAGATCCTGCTGCTGGGAAAGATTGAGGGCAAGAAGAGAAGGGGGTGGCAGAAGATGAGATGTTTGGATGGCATCACTGACATGATGGACATGAGTTCGAGCAAACTCCGGAAGATGGTGAGGGATGGGGAAACCTGGTGTGCTACAGTCCATGAGGTCGCAAAGAACTGGACATGACTCAGCAACTGATCAACAACAGCAGCCTTAGCAAAAGGAGAGGTGAGCTGGAAGGTAAAAGGCCAATGGATACACCCAACATCAGTACATTTTGCCCACGTAAACTGCAAGACTTTGAGAGAAAACAAATATTCAAAGTACATTAATGAGCAGTGGCCTTTTAGATACTACGCTCTCTATGAAAGTTTATTACCATTGAATGGGGTGCTTAGTTTGCTCTGAAGTAGGACTGAAGGTGGAGGCTCAGTGGTGACTCCTCTGGCACGACATTCTGCCCTCCCCTAGGTCATGACTCAGCAACTGAACAACAACAGCAGCCTTAGCAAAAGGAGAGGTGAGCTGGAGGGTAAAAGGCCAGTGGATACACCCAACATCAGTACATTTTGCCCACGTAAACTGCAAGACTTTGAGAGAAAACAAATATTCAAAGTACATTAATGAGCAGTGGCCTTTTAGATACTACGCTCTCTATGAAAGTTTATTACCATTGAATGGGTGCTTAGTTTGCTCTGAAGTAGGACTGAAGGTGGAGGCTCAGTGGTGACTCCTCTGGCACGACATTCTGCCCTCCCCTAGGGAGAGCAGCATGGAAGCCCAGGTGAGCTCTGTCCTGCGCGAGGCTGATCCAAGGTTGAGAGAGAAATACACGCCTGGAGCTCTACTTAGCTGCTCCTCTTCATCTGCATTTTGATGAGGCAGTTGGAGCAGCCATTTGTGTTCAAACTGTAGTTTCTGTTTGAATCCACTCAAGCCACAGTTTACATGGATTACAGATCTTTTCCTCCTGAATCTCCCTCATGGCCCCTAAAGGCTGGGTGAGTTTGGGATTCTTAGGACCTGAGCTGGAGAAGTGGGTGAACCCACAGCTATGGCTGGGCCCAAGTTCTTGTATCCACTCTAGCTAGCCCTTTGCAATTCTTAGCTTCACTTGGGAAACGTGTGTGTCCGTGCTAAGTTGCTTCCGTCATGTCCAACTCTTTGCAACCTCATGAACTATAGCCCACCAGGCTCCTCTGTCCATGGAATTCTCCAGGTAAGAATACTGGAGTGGGTTGCCATGCCCTCCTCCAAGGGATCTTCTCAACTCAGGTATCAAACCCACATCTCTTATGTGCCTTGCAGTGACAGGTGGATTCTTTACCACTAGCACCACCAGGGAAGCCCTCATGGAAACATGGAAGAAGGTTTTTTTCCATTGGAATGCAAATGCAAGGTTTAAGCTCAAGGTTTGACTTCTTTAGAAAGGCCGTAAGAGCAGAAGGAAGCTTACATTCAGGCACTTCTGGGTTGACTACCTCTATCAAAAGTGCAAGCTGTGATTTTAAGAACCTCCAGCTTTCATCCTAAGGCCACCCATGGGTCTGGTTTGGTTGGGGAAAGATGAGTGGGAGAAGACAACTCAGTTGTTGTTTATCTGTTTATAAGAATACATTTACCCTAGAGTTAGTAGAAGGAAAGAAATCATAAAAATTAGGGCAGAAATAAATGCAAAAGAAACAAAAGAGACCATAGCAAAAA
>SJXQ01005039.1:6027-57668 GCA_006408695.1 Aepyceros melampus
AGGGGCCTCAAGGGGGGGGGGGGGGGGGGGGGGGGGGGGGGGGGGTGCAAAGAATGGGGCCAGCAGACAGCAGAACAGCACGTTGCTACAGGGGCCCCCAGAATTAAGGTAGCCAGTAAGATGCCAACTGGTATAGTCAAGTACTGGGCATAATTTGAATATTTACTGGCTGTGGTTAAAGTGTGGCTAAAACCAGAAGCTGTCTGGCAGATGAAAGGCACAGGGTGTGTGTGACCTGTCACAAGGTCAGCCCTGAGTGTGTCTGGTCTGAGCGTGGGGTCCATGGGCGCACATTCGCTATGCTGAGCACACCACACCTTCAACGTGGCAGAACTTATCCATGAAGACAGGGACACCAGGCAGGGCGTGGACAGGCCTGTTGTCCATATGCCCGGGCTTCGGCCACGAGAGGGCAGACGGCAGACGAACAGCAGGTGAGGAGTATGTGGTTAGTGGCAATCACTGATCGCTGACACCACCATGGCCACTGGGATTTCTCTGCATTCTTTTACATGCACAGAAGGTATAGCATCTGTGCCTTCTGTGCCAAGAGGTTAAGAGGAACAGCCCTGGGGTCAGGCTCTAGGGTCTCCCACCACTTTTCAGCAAATGTGTACCTAGACAAGTCATCTTGTGATTCAGTTTATTCATCCGTGAAGTGGGAATTATGGTACCCACTCCCATTGTATTTTGTGACTAAATAAAATAGCGTGTGAAAAAATAAAACAGAGCCTTGCATCTAGTCACTGTTGCCTTACTCTTACCTTTTATGGCTAATACTTCTCATTTCCTAATTTCACATGCCAAAAGGAAAATAACAATTCAAGTCAGGATTATACTATGGAAAATTAGCCATTAATGCATTTACCTAAATTACAGAAATATAAAAGTTAATTCAAAATTAAGAAATTCCACAAAAAGGTAAGGAAGACATCGCTGGCTCCAAGCTGTGAGGCTGGTACTTACTAATGCAGCATTTCACAAATCACAAACTACTGCTCAGCAGCACCCACTGACGCACATTTGCTGCAGCTGGCTCCTTGGGCTGACAGACCATTACTCACAGACATGAAGTAAGTCAGCATCACCAACAGGAACTGGTGAAGTCAGAGGCAAAGAATTTTTTTTTTCAAACCAATTTGTTCAACTGATTCACCTTGAGTCTGTTTTTACACGGTTTGCGTGCATGCTATGTCGCTTTAGTTGTGTCCTGCTCTTTGTGACCCCACAGACTGTAGCCTGCCAGGCTCCTCTGTCCATGGGATTTCCCAGATGAGAATACTGGAGTGGGTTGCCATTGCGTTCCTCCAGGGGATCTTCCCAACCCAGGGATGGAATTGGGAGGCGGGTTCTTTACCACCAACGCCGCCCTTTTTACATGGTTTACGTGTCTTTTTTGGCCTTCCCTGGTGGCTCAGAGGTTAAAGCGTCTGCCTGCAATGCAGGAGACCTGGGTTCGATCCCTGGGTTGGGAAGATCCCCTGGAGAAGGAAATGGCAATCCACTCCAGTATTCTTGCCTGGAGAATCCCATGGACAGAGGAGCCTGGTGGGCTACAGTCCATGGACTCGCAAAGAGTCCGACGCGACTGAGCGACTTCACTTTCACTTTCACTTTCACGTGTCTTTTAGGAGCTGACAGCAGGGGGCAGCAAAAAACTTCCTAATGAGTTTGTTTAATTAAACCTCTCATCCTAAATTCTGCATTGGGCTTCCCCTGTTGCTAAACTGGTAAAGAATTTGCCTGCAGCACAGGAGACCTGAGTTCGATCCCTGGGTTGGGAAGATCCCCTGGAGAAGGGAAAGGCTACCCACTCCAGTATTCTGGCCTGGAGAATTCCATGGACTGTATAGTCCATTATTTATCTTTTCTATTAAAAAGATGTTTTTATCATTTTGCTTGTGATAGAAGTGAAATTATTTATTTTGGATTCTATTTAGATGTCTTTAACCCACTAACCGTGGGAACAAATAATTATTTGTTAGAAATGCATTCATGTGTCACTCAAAACGGTTCCACAGGTTTTCAAACTGCACACGGCTCCTTGATGTTTACTCCAAAATAGCCCCTTCCAAATGTATTCAAACTGCACTCTGCTCCACTGACATTGACTCCAAAATAGTCCCCTTCTAAACATATTCTTAACAAAAAGTAATCCATTTACCCATCAAAGGATTAATTCAAGTGAGCCTACCATAACTTCTGTGTTAAAGTTCACTTAACCGTTTCATAATTTAGAGGCCATCCAGTTCAGGCTTCTGCCTTTTCTCCTTAGGGGAAGGGGAGAATTAATTTAGTTAGTAGCTACAGGATTATTAACTAGTTTCTCTTGTCATCTCCCAGTCTGCCAAAGCCCATGACCAATGTTAGTCATTAAAGTTGTGCCCTTCTAGAGTAATTAAGTTTCTAATGAGAATGCACCATTTTTTAAAGTTAGCTGGGTTGTTCTGTTATCCTTTGAGGGGCTTTTTTTAGGCAGAAAGTGTAAATATACATTGAAGTTTCTTAATCTCTGTTCCAAAGATCTTGGTCCCTGTGCCATGCATTTGCAAATGCACCAAATGCCTAAAACCTTTGCGCTCCTTGCCTCCATGAGAATTGGAGATCCTGAAGAGGAAACCTTCTTGGAAGTGAATTTTCTATAAGGAAGACAAATGTTGACAGAGAGGTTGCCTGAACCGGGGCAGTTTAGAGGCCGGCTCCCACTGAGTCCGTCAGGGGTCTCTGAACCCAACACTGGGCAGGCCTGGTGGTCAGCGGGCCACCTCCCAGGGCCCTGGAGCAGGTGGCAGGAGTTGTGGAGAACAGGGGTCCAGAGGGCTGGGCCCAGCACGGACAGAGGCCCAGAGACGCGCGGGGCTGGGAAATGGGTGACGTGCAGGACGGTGGTCAAAGTGGAGTTAGAGGCAGGCGTCCCACGAAGGCAGGGCAATGGGGACCAGGGACCAGACCAGGGGTTGCGCCTGGGGAGCAGGTCTGCCCTTCAGGACTCGAGTCACTGAAGGGACTCAGACAGGGCCAAGTGAGGGCCACACCATGACCAACTCCTGCAGGCTCCAGGAGGGGCAGATGGCCAAACCAGCCTGTGGCTCACCAAACTGCAGGCCTGGAGCTGCTTAGATTTGGCCCAAGTAGAGCCATGTGGACCCCGACCCTGCACCAGTGAGCTGTACAGAGTCGGACGAAGGGGCCCAGCTCCAGGGAGGCCTGAAGGACACACGGCTGAAGGCGTTTCCTCATCATATCCAGTCACTTCACCCCTCCTTGTCAAGTATAACCAGCACAAGGACCAGCTATAATCACAACCAGGAATGAAAAATCTCGTCTTCCTTCTTTACTTTTGCACAGTTCCACCAAAACCCCAGCAAAGCAGAGAAAAGCTGATGGAACTAAAGCTTATCTACAGTAACTGAAGTAACATAGGATTTAGCTACAACTTAAGTTATGTGCAAATTAATTGTCAACAATTTAACTACCTCACCTCAGATGTTCCCTATTTCTCATGCACAGCTGACAACAGGGCAAAGACATGATCCCTCACCTCCCTGACCCCCTCCCCCTCCACTCTCAACTTTTCAGAGTTGGCAAAAACTTCATGAAGAATTTTACTTCAAAGCACCTCTGGTATTATTAAAATGAGGCCTTACATTTTCACTTTATACTTTAAAAATATTTCATCATGGCAACCATTTTTAAACCATGTAAATATTAAAGAAACTAAGAAAGCTAGGTAATTTTTTACCTAGGAACAGAAAAAGAATCAATTGCTCCTAGAGAACAGAACCCAGGTCCTGAATTGCTGGCCATGCCCTGTGATGACTCACCTTGAACATCTTCAGCTTTGGAATTCAGACTTCACCTGTCTTTAAAGAAAATGGTACCCTGATGATTTCTGCAGTATTGATCTATATTTTTAAAACAGAGCTATTCCTGGTTATTCTGTCTTTTATTTTGCATTCAGTTAATACTGTTAAATAAGTCAGTCAACGTAAACCAAATATGTTGATATATGGCAAAACCAATACAATATTGTAATTAGCCTCCAATTAAAATAAATAAATTTATATTAAAAAACAAAACAAGAAAAATGACATTACTAAGCTGGAGAATAAATATTGATTATAGATTTAAAAATAAATAAATAAATAAAGACAGGGAAGGAAGATACTCTCTATCAACTACAAACAAGGCAAGTTATTCCCAGTTTCTGAACAGTATTCCAAACCATCCTCACATTTGAATTACATTGTAAGCTAAATGTGTGCAAACTCATAAGGAAAAACGCCAGTTTAGACACCACCTTAACTGCAGTGAAAGTAAGATCCAGTAGTAGTCCAGGAATATTCAGTCTTCTAGGCCAATGACTCATACCTGCTCATAATCATAAGATGCCTATTAGGTCATTATTAGCCTAATAAAATTTCAATTATATGCATAATTAAAAGTAATTAAATTCTTTCTTTTTACAGTCAAACTCCAGCACCTGCAGACCTCCAGTTAGTTTATATTAGCAAAACTTTGATTCATCACCAAAGCTGAAACAAGAGGGATGAGCTCTATGAAACCTATGCAGCGTCACTGGCTGCTCACTCAGCTGTGTCCGATTTTGCAACATCAGGGACTGTAGCCCACCAGACTCCTCTCTCCATGGGGTTTTCCAAGCAAGAATACTGGGGTAGATTGCCATTCCCTTCTCCAGGGGATCTTCCTGACCTAGGGATCCAACCTGTGTCTCTTACATCTCCTGCGTTGGCAGGTGGATTCTTTACCGCTAGCACCTCCTGGGAAACCCAACAGGATTGGTGGAAATTCCCACCTCCTCTGAAGAAAGCAGCCATGGATACAAGCTTCTGGCTCGCTCTTCACTCGAAGGGGTTCAGGTTGCAACGTGTCCCGTTTATTGGCCACTTTAGTTGAGAAAAACGTGGCAGGCAGGTAGTGACGCTGCAGTGCTTGCAAAGCCACAGTCCACACGGCTTAGCCCAGGGTTGCTGCTTCTGTTGAAGACGGCTGTCAACATCGACAGCAGGCTGTACCCTCAGAGGAGCTGCGTGACCACTGACCACTCAGGGGTCACTGAGTGTGACATGTGAGTGGGCACAGACAGCGTGGGATGATGCTAGGGCAGACAGGGAGTCAAAGCAGCAGCCTCTGGACTTGGTGCAGTACCCACCCGGAAGTCTGCTGGCGTCTCTGCCTGGGCGCCGGACAGGGCTTCTGTCTCCCTCCCACCTCGCATCTCCCCATCCGCCCAGAGAGTGCAGGGGCACCCCCGGAAGTCTGCTGGCGTCTCTGCCTGGGCGCCGGACAGGGCTTCTGTCTCCCTCCCACCTCGCATCTCCCCACCCACCCGGAGAGTGCAGGGGCACCCCCTCCACACCCAGAACCCTACCGCCTTCTGCCTCCCTCTCCCCCGACCCTGGGCATCTGCACCGCCTTCCTTATCTGCTCAGGGTTCCCACCCACCATCACAGGCGACACTGCGCCTGGCTTGGTTCTTTTTCATGGGCTTGTGATCACAGCACCGTGCAAAGCTGTCTGGTGCCTGCTGCTTGCTCTCAGAGACAAACAGTCACATATGCAGTGACAAGGCCCGTCTCTCCAACACCACGGCGACTCCCAGCTCTGCCTCATCCACTGCAGCTGCAGCAGCATCCGTGCTGGACTCTGCATGCCCAGGGCCTCCACACCTGCTGTTCCCTCCACTTGCAATATCCATCCCCAGGTGCATGCGGGCCTGGACCCTGCATCTCTCTCCTCGAATGTGGCCTCAGAGCCAGCCTTCTATGACTGACCTGGGGAAAAGAACAGGCCTGCCCACTCTTTGGTTTTGCATAGTTGAAGTAGAGTTAATTTACACTGTTAGTTTCAGGTGTCCAGTGAAGTAATTCAGTTTATACAGTGAATATACATTCAGCTCTGTATATATAGAGATTCTTTTTCAGATTCTTTTCTCTTACAGGTTACAAAATATTGAGTGCTATATAGCAGGTCCTTGTTGGTTATCTGTTTTATATATAAAATAGATATGCAATAGTCTGTGTATATTATATATAATTAGTTGCTTAGTTGTGTCTGACTCTTTGTGACTCCATGGACTATACAGTCCCTGAAATTCTCCAGGCCAGAATATGGAGTGGGTAGCCTTTCCCTTCTCCAGGGTATCTTCCCAACCCAGGAATTGAACCCAGGTCTTCTGCACTGCAGGCAGGTTCTTTACCCTCTAAGCCATCAGGCAAGCCTGTATATAAAGTAGTCTGTATATGTTAATCCCAAATTCCTAATTTTTTCTCCCCCCGCCTTTCCCCTTTGGGAACCTTGTTTGTTTCCTGAGTGTCTGTTTCCACTTTGTAAATAAGGTCATGTATCACTTTTTAGATTCCATTTTGGTTTTCTCCATAGAACTTACTGATACACTCTACACTTGTTTTGTTTATTTTATTGTTTGTCTCCCTTATAAACCCCTGGAGTGCTGGGACCTCCAGCTGGTTCTCGCTGTTGAGTACCTGGACCTAGAATGCTGCGTGTAGGTAACAGGTACTCAGTGAGCATGTGCTGAGTAAGTGAATGAATGGACCTCTCCTAGGTGTGTGTTTATGCCTGGAGGAAGTGACCATATGGATACGGATGGACAGATATGAATGGTCATAGCAGTGTAGTTTCCAAAATCTGGAAAGGACCTAAAGAGTCATCAAAGACAGTGGACCTGTCTATGAGAGTGGCTTCATCTCCTGCAGGCAAATGCCAGGAGCGGCACTCTGGCTTGTGTTGGCGTCTGTCATGTTTGTGGCACTGCCATGCTGTTTCAGGTTCCAAAGAACATGGGGAAAGAGAGTCTGGGGGCTGCGATCCTGCGGCGACATTCTGTGTCCAGGTGGGCTAGGCAGGCATGGGTGTAAGTCGCCTTGCTCGTTACTCACTGAAAAGCATGGTCTTTTTATCCCCTCTCCTCTCCCAGTGATGTGCTGGTGCTTTCCGCAGCAGTGTTTCTGACGGATGGCAGGTGCGGTCTGCAAGCACATCCAGAAAATGCCTCGAGTCTGAGTGTCAAACGGCGAGAATTAAACACATTGGTGGTTACCCATTTGCCCTCGTGAGACATGAGTGTTTTCTGGTTTGTTTCAGTTATATTTTAGAGCTTTTGAAAATGTTCTACTTTAAATTCATGGTGTTCCTAAAAATACTACATGTATTTGGTCTTATGCCAAAGATCTTTTATGGTGTCATCCACACAGTTCACTGGCTGCTGAGGGTACAAAGACTTGTCTGTGAGCCTCTTGTTCTTAAGAAAGAATGTGCATGCTTAGACATAAACACACACACAGAGTACCGTTTTAGAATTAGCAGACGTCTAATTAATGAGAATTGCAAAAACCAACTGTCTCCCCACTGGGTGACAAGGGCAAGCAGAATGGGACAGAATCCAAGGGAAATGACACCAGTTAGTTATAGTTTCCTGTTGTCCCATTCTTAATTATCATTTCCTTTCATTCTTTCCATCTTTTCCCTTTCTCTGTACATTTGCGCTGAACTGAAAATTTTCATCTTTTGTATTGTATCAGTACAATACATGTTCTGACGCTGAACTGCCAGTGAACCAGAAGCCAGAAGAGGTGAAGCGACAGGGCAGCACCTTCAGTTTCACCGCAAAGACACAGACTTGTCTCTGAGCCCTGCATTCCAAGAGCTAATAATTGACCAGGATACCGCTCGCCATGCTGTCTGTCCTCTTCCCAGCCTCTGCATTCTTTCTCAATCCCTGCTTCCCCACAGGATCAGCCCCCTTGTAATCTCACTTGAAAAGTTAGTCCTACCTCTGCAAGCCTTCACGCACTTGGAGACATCAGTACAAATCCTTCTGTGGAACTGTATGAACTCCTTAGCCCAGGAAACACTGCCCTCGTTGTGTGCAGCTGCTATCCTGTGGTTTGAACATTACAGAGTGACGGCAGTTGCCTGTCACCGCTCCCTGGTCGACCCATGGCCCATGATACTGTGACAGGCCCGCTGCACATGAGGACTTGCACGTCTGACATCCCAGTGACCCAAGAAGTCCCTTTGATGTCCGAGGCAAACATGGGGTATTGCCCTAGCCACAGCCTGAGTCCACTGTAAGTCATCAGAATGTAGCTGTACAGTAGCAGTAACCACTAGTGCTTGCTCTAAAGAATTGATTCATCATTTCAGAGTCCATTTCAGTGGCCGTTTCTGAATTTAATGAGAAAACCAAGCAATAAACAAACACTGATATAAATTTTCCTAAGAAATGAAGGTAGTTACAAAGAATCCCTTTAGAATTAAAAATATGCTTATGCATAAAGTCTCGTGCTGCTGTTGTTGTCCAGTCGCTAAGTCCTCTCTGACTCTTCGGGACCCCATGGCTGCAGCACATGAGGCTTCCCTGTCCTTCACCATTTCCTGGAGTTTGCTCAGACTCATGTCCATTGAGTCAGAGATGCCATCCAACCATCTTACCCTCTGTCACCCCCTTTTCCTCCTGCCTTCAATCTTTCCCAGCATCAGGGTCTTTTCCAATGAGTCAGCTCTTCGCATCAGGTGGCCAAAGTATTGGAACTTATGTTTCAGCATCAGTCCTTTCAGTGAATATTCAGGGTTAATTTCCTTTAGAATTGACTGGTTTGATCTCCTTGCAGTCAAGGAGAGAGTCCAGCACCACGATTTGAAACCATCAGTTCTTTGGCACTCAAGCTTCTTTATGGTACAGCTCTCTCTCACACACACATGCTGTGTGGAACAAACAGCAGAAGAGCTTAGTGGCTGACAATCAGATTCTGTGAATCTCCAATTACCTTGGCAAATCATTTACCCTTTCTGTGCCTTAGTTTCCTTATTGGTAAAATGGGAATAATAAAATTACTTACCTCTGGGGTTACGGGCTTCCCTGGTGGCTCAGACAGTAAAGAACCTGCCTTCACTGCAAGCGACCTGGGTTTGATCCCTGAGTAGGGAAGATCCTCTGGAGGAGAAAATGGCAACCCATTCCAGTATTCTTGCCTGGGAAAGCCCATGGAGACAGGAGCCTGGCAGGCTCACAAAAGTCGGACGTGACTGAGCAACTAAACCACCACCACCCTACAAGCTACCTTTTCAAAACTCTCTGGATCTGTTTCATCTTTTTTAAACTCTTCAAGCTGCAGTTCTCTTTTGTACTAAGAACCCACAATGGTGCAGAGCTTAGGAAAGGGAATGTGTAAACATCACAGGCTGAACAAACAATTCTTTCAGGAATACAATATTTCTTGGAGGTGTTCCTGACCCTGCTTGGGCAGGAGTCCTAGGTTAGTGTCTGGAAATCAGAATCACCCTCCAGAAACAGTGGGTTGTGGAGCCCTTCCCCTCTCTCTGATCTACTGTCACCTTCTAGAACCTTCACCTCATGTGGCCTTCTGTTCCTTCTTGCTGCAGGAATGGGCTCTCAGCCAAGGAAGGTGATTTCTTCCTATCGCCACCCCTCCCTCCCATGACTAATTATCTCCCCATCCTCTTTCCAAATGTCAGCCTCATTATGCATTACTGTCAACTTGGAGAGCCTTCCAAAACTCAAATCTCATCAACTATTGTTTTCTTCCTGCTTTTAAAACTCTTCAACAATTTTCCTGAGTTTAATTCACAGTTGCTTGTTAAATATTTGCTAAAGCCTGTTGAAAAAGGTGCCCCAACAATTCGACCACTCCCTGTTTTTGTATTCCAATAATTTCAGCAGGAAGAAAACTCCAAAAGCAATTTGAGTAACAAAGAAAGGCTTTTTCCTCAGCTAAATAATTGGCCTTGATTTTGTATTTTCTTCCTACTAAGTATTCTACCATACAGCAAGGCTCTCAAAAGGAAAAGGATGTGCTTTTTGGAAGTTTCATTTACTCTCATGCAAACAACTGTGAAGAAGTCGTCTTGAAAGAATCTGACTCCAGTTTCAGATCCTTTCCCTGTGCAAACCGCTCAGCGTCTGGAGTCCTCTCTGCCGTGCTGCTCTAAGGAGCCCTGCTGTCTCTCCATTTGCCGGGGGCAGTGCCACGCGTGGACTTCCGCACCTGCTCAGGCATAATTACAACAGTCCTCTGACTCCACCTGGAGGCTGCATTCTTTCAATGGAGTTACTTTATAAACACAACTGTAGCAAATACAGTGATCAGTCTGCGACTATGCTCCAGCTCTCAAGCAGACCAAGGTGCAGAAATGTGGCACCAGCTCCTGTGAGGCAAGGAAATGGTTCTTTCCTGTTTAAGTTTAGTTGCTTTAAGAGGTTCTGGAGACAGGATGATGCAGTAGAAGGACACTGAGCGCACCTCCTCTCACGGAAATCACAGCTAACTGCTGCACACTCACGGAAATCACAGCTAACTGCTGCACACTCACGAAAATCACAGCTAACTGCTGCACACTCACGAAAATCACAGCTAACTGCTGAACACACGAAAATCACAGCTAACTGCTGCACACGTTTGGGGAAACGCACTGACTGCAACAGCCCTGCCTTATCAGGCACCACTGTAACCATCTGCATGAGTCATTTTATGACAGGAGGCCCTGGTAAGGAACACGAAACTAACAAGCAACCACCAACCAAAGGAGTTTGGGAAGGGTCCAAAGGAGACACCAGGTATCCTACCACCTCCCAGAATCCTTCTCACTGGCATCCACTTTGGCTGAGCAAGGTGTGCACCACCAAGAAGGACCCTGAGTCAGAGAGACTGGCCAGAGACACCCCAGAAACTAACCACATCACCATAAAACCTGAGGCTGCGAGCCACATAAGAGCAGTCCTCCTGGGCTCCCTTGCCCTCCTGCTCTCCCCAGGCGCCACTTCCCAATAGTGTCCCTTGCTTTGTCAGCACGTGTGTCTCCGTGGACAGTTAATCTCCCAGTGTTTAGACAAGAGCCCCCTTTCGAGCCAGGCCTGGAAGGGGTCCCCCTTCCTGCAACAAACCGTAATTGATTAAAAATAAAAGATTGGAACCTACTTATAGTGTCGGGGGCCAGCGTGAGGAATCCCACCTGTGACAGGGTCATGTGGCAAACTCAGATGGCAGGGCAATTTGAGTCATCGGATTTCTCCCTGGTTTTTCCTGAACATGTGCCCCCCAAAATAAGAATTTGTCTGTTTTCCCATTATTTTCTAATTTTCTCTGGAAAAAGTTAATTCTGATCTTCCCTTTTTTCCCTTTCCCCCCCTTTTTTCCCTTCTCCCCTTCCCTCTCGGAGAGTCTTGCACTGATGCTGGGCTTCCCCCGTGTCTCCTATTTTCTCTAATTTCTGGCTGAATTCCCATCTGGGGCGTGGAGGCTCGCCATGTCTACTTACCTGTCCTGGCTGCCAAGATCTGTAAGAGAGAGAGAACCCAGGGCGGGGCACTCTCCGATATTCAAACAGACGCCGGTGGCCTAACGTAGATGGTGCAAACCTCTTGTCTCGAGGTTTTATTGGCTTTCCACGTAAACCAAGTTATTCAGCCTTCTTTTCTCCATCTTAATTTTCCTACTATACTATTTCTTCCTAATCTATTCTTATATTTCTAAATAAATTTTTCCTTGCCGACGCCGTCCCCCCTTCGAATTCCCTGGATCCACCGGGGCTGGACCCCGGCATATAGTCTGTTTGAGCCAAGAAATAGTGTCCTATTTAATATCTGCTGGGGAGTCGCACAGTTGTGTCCAACTCTTTGTGACCCCATGGACTGAAGCCTACCAGGGTCCTCTGTCCATACGATTTTCCACGCAGTAGTCCTGGAGTGGATTGCCATTTCCTTCTCTAGGGAAGAGGAGCAAGTCACCTGAGCATTGATAAACCCATCAGCATGTTCTTGGCAGAAAAATGATAGTTTCTAGTGGAACTTGGTTACAAGCTCTAACAGTGAAGTCTGGTTTTGTGTATCAGCATACAGCAAACTAGGCCACGTAAACAAGTTTCCAGTCACGGGTTATATAATCCACATGTGTGCCCGAAACCCTAAATAAAAATAACCTCGAGAATGAGGATTTTCCCCTAAGGTAACAGCTTTTAGCCTTGATTGCTGGAATTGGAGAAGTAGTCTCTGACGGAAAAATAGAAAACAAGTGTGGGGGAAGGATTTCCAAGTAACGAAGGAGAATCTCTGAAGAAGGGCGAGGGGATGAAGGAGAAAGGGAGGGCGCTGGAGTTGGGGAGGTAATTCGCAGTCTGAGGGAGTTGATTCTTCCTGTAAAAGCCAGGAAGCTCTCCAACATCAGTTTACCGTCATAGACGCTATCACAGGCCAGTTGCATCTTCAGAGAACGCTCCAGTCACGCTTCTGTGCAGAAAAGGCAATAGGTGTGAAGTCTGGGAGGTGAGGTGGCAAATGCCTCTGTTTCCCTTTTGGACTCTGAACCACTACCTACAGAGGTTAAGAATTCTCCAGATCACTGAGTGAATTTGGTAATGACGAAGGGACCAGGACAGAGCAGCAAGATGCCTGGGATGGCAGTACTGAGAAGGTACTCCAGAGACACGAGGATCAGGTCAGGGTCAGGGCGTCCCTCGGCCCACTCACTCCTGTCCGTGGCCTGCCAGAGCCTGCTCAGGAGCCCTGGGAAGTTAAGATGGAGACTCGGGGCGGCATGTGAGCAGCACCACACGTGTCTGTGCATCCTCGCGCAGAGATGTCACACCACCAAAGCGCAGGCAGCTTATGCTGTGACATCACTCTCATGCTTCTCAGCCCTTCACTGATCATCCTTAAGCCACCTATTAGAGCACTTCCTCTTCCTTTTTCTTACAGAGCTACTGATGTTGGAACCTCATGAAAGTTGTAGTCATTCCCCAGTAATAATAATAAATATAATGACATTAATAGTCAACACTCCTTGAGTACTTAGCGAATGCCAGACACCCCTCAGTTCAGTTCAGTTGCTCAGTCATGTCTGACTCTTTGCAACCCCATGGACTGCAGCACGCCAGGCCTCCCTGTCCATCACCAACTCCCAAGAGCTTGTTCAAATTCATATCCATTGAGTCGGTGATGCCATCCAACCATCTCATCCTCTGTTGTCCCCTTCTCCTCTCACCTTCAATCTTCCCAGCATCAGGGTCTTTTCCAGTGAGTCAGTTCTTTGCATCAGGTGGCCAAAGTATTGGAGTTTCAGCTTTAGCATCAGTCCTTCCAGTGAATATTTAGGACTGATTTCCTTTAGGATGGACTGGTTGGATCTCCTTTGAGTACTTAGCGAATGCCAGACACCCCTCAGTTCAGTTCAGTTGCTCAGTCATGTCTGACTCTTTGCAACCCCATGGACTGCAGCACGCCAGGCCTCCCTGTCCATCACCAACTCCCAAGAGCTTGTTCAAATTCATATCCATTGAGTCGGTGATGCCATCCAACCATCTCATCCTCTGTTGTCCCCTTCTCCTCTCACCTTCAATCTTCCCAGCATCAGGGTCTTTTCCAGTGAGTCAGTTCTTTGCATCAGGTGGCCAAAGTATTGGAGTTTCAGCTTTAGCATCAGTCCTTCCAGTGAATATTTAGGACTGATTTCCTTTAGGATGGACTGGTTGGATCTCCTTGCAGTCCAAGGAATTCTCAAGAATCTTCTCCAACACCACAGTTCAAAAGCATCAATTCTTTTGCGCTCACCTTTCTTTATAGTCCAACTCTCACATCCATACATGACTACTGGAAAAACCATAGCTTTGACTAGACAGACCTTTGTTGGCAAAGTAATATCTCTGCTTTTTAATATGCTGCCTAGGTTGGTAATAGCTTTTCTTCCAAGAAGCAAGCTTTTAATTTCATGACTGAAGTCACCATCTGCACTGATTTGGGAGCCCAAAAGAATAAAGTCTGTCACTGTTTCCATTGTTTCCCCATCTAGGAAACACCCCTGGGAGCCTTTTATTTATAAACTCGCTTATTCCTGTAAGATAGATACTATCATAATTCTTGGATTCTAAGACGTATTTTGTCACATTTTCTTGTCTTTGTAATCAGAACACATCTTGCAGTAAAGGGCACTTTATAGTCACTGCCAGACCACAGTCGTGTCTTTGCTTCTGCACACACAAATTTGGTCAGAGCTGTTTATTTTGTTGCTTTAGTTGAATTATTTGCATTCTATTTACTACATGCTCTTTTTCCTTCTTCAGGGTTTATAAAATAATGATGGCTTGTAGTGAGTGACATGCTGCATTCATGAACTGCAATATTATCTTTGGAACTAATGTTACAGGGTTTAAGCTCATACTGCTTGTAGGGTAAGGGAGTTAGAGAAGGCGAGGTTCGGAAAAAGAACCAGATCGGCACTGTACAGGAACAGATCCCCTTTAATGAGGCAGAAGGGGCAGCAGTCAGAGTAATGAGCTGCTGCGCTAACCCAAGAAAAGAGTAAGTATATATAGGCATGTATGTGGAAATCTACTGTCCTAAGGGGACCTGTTCTTCTCCAAGGTTGTTCGGAGTAGTTATTTCTTAAAAGGCTGGGACAAGGAATTCTGGAGATTGGCCAGAGGCTGGACCAGCTGGGAGCTGGGCGTAATCAACCTTAATGTCCATTTTTTTTTCTTTGAGTGAGAGAGTTCTTTGTTTTGCATAGAATGGTGGGGAGGACCCAGAGGGGAGTTTTAACTCCAGCCTATTTTGAACCGTGTAACTTTCCTTTACTGCTCATTTCAGGACAAGCCAATAAACTGAGAGATGACGAGTTGTTGGGGCAAACGAATAGTGACTTTAGTTGCAAAGCCAGCAGGCTGAAGATGGACTGGCCTCCCAAAGAACCATCCTCTCTGAGTCAGAGGTCAGGCTTCTTTTCTACCAGATGGGAGGCGGTGTAGCTGGTTGCTGCTTCTCGCAGTGTCCCAGTCCTTTGTTCTTGCAGCTCTCCTCATAGGTCAGGTCATGATGCTCCTGTAAACTTCCATCAAGACAAATGTTATTCTCTGTTCTGCAACTTTTTCTGTCTCTATGAATGGAAAGTGTCATAGCTTTAAAAGTCGGAGCCTTGAGGATGGGCTCTCCTGTGTCTCTCTGGCTGCAAGGAACAGTCTTTTGGTGATTGCTGCGCTGTGCCAAGTCTCTTCAGTCGTGTCCGACTCTCTGTGACCCCATGGACTGCAGCCCGCCAGGTTCCTCCGTCCATGGCATTTCCCAGGCAAGAATACTGGAGAGGGTTACCATGCCCTCCTCCAGGGTCTTCCTGACCCAGGGATCGAACCCACACTCCTATGTCTCCCATAGTGCCAGATGGGTTCTTTACCACTGCTGCTGCTGCTGAGTTGCTTCAGTCGTGTCCGACTCTATGCGACCCTGTGAACAGCAGCCCACCGGCTCCCCTGTCCGTGGGATTCTCCAGCCAAGAATACTGGAGTGGGTTGCCTTTTCTTTCTCCAAGTAGTGCCACCTATTAGCGATTAACTCATAGCAAAAGCAGCAGAATACAAAGGGTTAAGTAAAAGACAAAGATCAAACATGAGTTTGATTCTTCCTTAGTACATACAGTAAGAATAGTTTAGGGAAAATGCCCAATCAGAAAAGACTCTGATGCTGGGAAAGATTGAAGGTAGGAAGTGAAGGGGACAACAGCGGATGAGATGGTTGGATGGCATCACCAACTTGCTGGACATGAATTTGAGTAACCTCCGAGAGTTGGTGATGGACAGGGAAGCCTGGCATGCTGCCACCCATGGGGTCTCAAAGAGTCAGACACGACTGAGCAACTGAACTGAACTGTCCACTACACTATTCTGCCAGACAAAGCAGAGAGGGATGTACAACACTTCATTCACAAGGGCACCCCTAACAGAGAGAGATGAGCCCAAGTTTACCTTTACAAATGCCCAACACAGGAGTCGCTATTTCTCTAAAAGCTAAATTCCTGTGAATGGCTTCTTTCCACTGCCCCCAGATATGGTTAAGGAGACCTGCAAAGGGAAAGGGCCATGGTCAAAGGTCACTGGTCCTCCTGAGGAAGCCGTGGACAGTGCCCACTCCCAGGCCCTCGTGGTGTGGATGCTGTTGGGGGAGCACCTCTATGCTGATGCAGCATGGCGGGGGGTGGTGGGGGGTAGGCCGTAGTGTCCACTGGCAAAGCCATTTAGCCCAGTCTATGATAAACAGAGCGGTAATCCCCACAGAACAGACAGACGTGCTTTGTGACCCACTGTGACACTGTGCGGTTCCCATGCTCAGCAGCCGCACTTTGATCAGGAATGTGTCAGCATGCGTCAGCCAGAATCCTGCACTGGACCTATCTCTGCCCCAAGAGCAAGGACAGATCATCACTGCCTGAGATGGCGGCAGGCCTCAGGAAACCAGCCTGTTAGTTTAGTTAACTGCAGATCAGCCTCTTCTTAAATAAGGCCATTGTAACTTAACACACAGTAAGATAACTTCTTACAGAATCAGTCATTTAAACTTTGGACAGGCTGCTATTAAGAAGAGGGTTTTTCTGGTGGCTTAGATGGTAAAGAAATGCAGAAAACTCAGGTTCAATCCCTGGGTTGGGAAGATCGCCTGGAAGAGGGCATCACAACCCACTCCAGAATTTTTGCCTGGAGAATCCCATGGACAGAGGAGACTGGCGAGCTACAGTCCTTGGGGTT
Organism: Aepyceros melampus; assembly: GCA_006408695.1. Taxonomy (NCBI): domain Eukaryota; kingdom Metazoa; phylum Chordata; class Mammalia; order Artiodactyla; family Bovidae; genus Aepyceros; species Aepyceros melampus. The sequence continues at coordinate 22,594 of SJXQ01005039.1, forward strand.
GTAAAGAGTCAGACATGGCTGAACAAGTAACCCTTTCTTTTCACTTCATCCTTTTTAAAGAATTAAATGGACTTCTAGCAGCACATAGGATAAGTGTGGTGATTACATGAAAAGCCCATGTATACAACCAAATGGCAGATACACCTCAGCCCAGCATAAAAGCCTCCAGGGCCCATGTGGTGTGGGGACCCAGGCAGGATGGCATTCCCCGTGGAGCTGGGAAGTCTCTGGGAAAATGCCAGCTTCCTCAGGTTTTGGTCTATTTCATTTACGGGAAGTAAGTGCTACCCTGTTGTATACACTCCTCTCCACAGACATCTTGACCGGTACGCTTCCATCCTAGGTCCTAATGTTTGAGAAGAATGTTAATTGGGGGGGATGGAGCATTTGATTTAAGTGCTCCATTTGTCCCACTGTTTTGTATGGGAACAAGGTAAGGTGCTACCTCAGGTCAAAGATGGTGTTTTCACTTAAACAGCAGCTGCACCACAGGAAAACAACCTATCGAACCACTCCAGTATGAGAACTACTGAATTTGGATTGCATTTCTTTCCAGTTCCTAGCAGGCCAATGCCCGTAGAAAGATGAATCCATTAACAAGGCGTGTCTCTCCCACACCGAGTCAAAGTAGCTTTACTACCACCATATAATAGACAATGTATCCTGTAATACTTATGTGGCCAATTAAAAAATTACATACGCACCTAGTCCCTTTCATCTGTGATCTTAACGTCTTAACATGCATTCATCCAGCGTACTGTGTAAAATGGCTTTAGCTCGTTGGAATTTAAAGGTGCATCTTCCAAGGAGACCTGGAGGCCACCCGTAGCCTTCCAGTTCAGGGTCCAGCTGCCCACATGGCCCCCTACTTCTCTGGGAGCATAGCCCCACTCTCCACCAGCAGCCTCCTGACCGCCCCCGGGGCCTCAGCAGTCCCTGACTCCACTGGTCTCCCTCAAGTTCTCAACTGTCACACATGTGTTTCTCTTCTCCTTTTGATGGTTTTCTGGCTTCCAGATTGTGACGAATCATAAAGAGATTAAACCCAGACGAAACCTGTCTTTCATTACACTTTGCTCAGGTTGAAATGTTATTTTTGTGCGTCTGTGGAATCAGAGTAAACTATGACCCAAACTGAAGCTGAGTTGGGTCCACCCTCTCCCATGCCCACGCTGCACATCAGCTCTGTCTTTTGTCCCCTGGCCTCATGTTGGTCTCAGAGGCTAGCTTGCCCCCAGGTAGGTTTACAGAAACATGACTTGGTTCCCTCTCAGTGTTAAACACAGCCCACAGCTGAGCCAGCACCTCTGCTCAAGCTGCAGGGGACGGATGATGAGGACGGGAAACCCCGCCAACCAGGGGCTCTGACGTGGAGAGTGGTCCTTAACCCTCACCAGGTGGCTGTTTAGTCAGTCAGGCACAGTCCGTGAAGCTTAGATTAGCAGAGCACTGAGCAAGTTTGAAGTCAGGTTAAAAAATTACCATGGAAAATGAAAGCTCCAGAAAGAGAATCGGAAAGGGGCACCAGAAGTTGCTCCAAGGAGAAAGGAGCAGAGACAGCAAAGTTGGGGAGCAGAGTGCTGGGCCGGCAGGAGCGCTGGGGCCATGCAGGTCCAGCGAGGACCCCGGGGGTCAGTTAACAAACAGCCTCCCCTGGCTGCCCAGCCTCCCTGGGGGCTGCTCCCACGGCACTGAGCACAGCCCTTCCCAAGTGCAGGGCGACACTCATGGTTGGCCCTGTTGACTTACAGCTCAGGAACCAGGGATGTGGAGAAGCACCCCCTGGGGTCCCTGTGCCTTCATGGATCAGAAAGGAAACCTGCACACATCCCTTTGGCCCAAGATACCACTACACTGCAGCTGAGGTTATAAAAGTACAAGTGTTTCAACCTGAGGATCTGTTAGTCTGCTCCCGGCACTTTTGCCCTGTGTGGGAGGCCTTCCTTCCCCTCCTCCACCCTTCTCTCCTGCCCCAGGACATGGGCCACAGCAGACTCCAGGCTCTGGTGGGTGCAGCCCCCAGGGAGCCGTGGCAGGGGAAAGAAGGAGAGGAATTCAAGGTACTTAGAGCCCTGGCTTCCTCCCTACGAGCTTAGCCTCCATCCAGCGAAGGCCCTCTCAAGGTAATGGTATGTGCCTGGTCTCAGAGCTGCTCCTCCCTGCAGGCAGAGGGGTGTGACCATCTGCCCAGCAGTCCCCAGTGACGCATCAGCCCTGGGGTTTCCTGAAACGGACACCTTTGGATCCATCCTTTCACGAAACCCTCCTGTGTTATCTGGGATGTGGTGTGTCCTCTCCTCCTAGCTGGGACCACAGTGATGCATGCTCCTTCTGATGGCCCATTCCACTCTTAGAAGATGACCTATAGTCCTCTAAACCCAGATACGGCAGCATGAACAGGTCCTGAAACCCTGTACCCTGAGACTGCGAAGGTGAATTCTGGGCGACTCATGGCTCAGAAGTGATTTTTCCAGCTCTCTGCTCCCCATCACATCTCACTGTTTAGACTTTTTAATTAAACTTCCACTCCAGTTCTATTATTTGGTAAAAGAATCACATTGATGTGAAGGTGCAAAACACATTTTATGTCATTTGTGGAATGTCCTTGTTTGTACATTCTCTGTCAACTAGCAAAATAATGAGGAGCATGGAACTGAGCGTTATATATGCCTGGCATTTCTCCAAGGACTTTATATCCACTCTTTCAGACCTCACGAGAGCTCCCTGGGGTGAGCTCCACAAGTTCTGCATCAGCATCTTACATGGGGGGAAACTGAGGCTGGAGGAGGTGTATAATCACAAAGACCCTGCTGGCTAATGGTGTATTGGGGGTTACCAAGGCCAGAAGCTGGCTGTTCGGCAGCCTCGCTAATCCTTGGTGGTTTATGTATTGAATATTTGAAGCGGTGTTTTGTACACTTAATGGGGCATGACAGACCACCCCAAAACTCAGTGACTGAAAGCAACCATTTGTTATCTTCTTCCACTTGAGGACTTGGCCACTGCAGGCCAAGACATCATCTCTGAGTCTGTTCTTTGGACAGAGTGGACACCGATGCAAGTACAGGCTACAGCAAGCTTTCCCGTCCGGAAAATTAACCTGGCAAGTTGCTAATTCAACTTGCCTCTGATTTATTAAACCCAAAGAATTATCATGTAATGTGAAAAAAGTTGAGACATTTCATGTTTAAAAGCTACCTGAGGTCTAGGTCAACCACAGCTTCTCTGATGGAAAGTCTCAGGGTGCAAAGACAATCACAAAACTGAAGGAGGTGTTTGAGATTTTAGGTCAAATAATTATCAGAAAAATGACTGAGTGCTGACGATTTTGTTTTCCAAAATGAAAGCCAGATTAAATAAATGAAAATAAATCTTTAAAGAAATCAAAGCAAGATATATACCTTCTTTACCTAAAATATTGGCCCAGATGTTTATTTTCATTTTAAAGAAGACTGGCTTACATACAGGGTGTGTACTTTTCAAAGTAGGTCTTCCCTCATAGCTCAGTTGGTAAAGAATCTGACTGCAATGCAGGAGACCCTGGTTCAATTCCTGGGTCGGGAAGATCCACTGGAAAAGGGATAGTCTATCTACTCCAGTATTCTTGGGGTTCCCTTGTGGCTCAACTGATAAAGAATCTGCCTTCAAACAGGAGACCTGGGTTGGGAAGATCCCCTGTAGAAGGGAAGGGTTACCCACTCCAGTATTCTGGCCTGGAGAATTCCATGGGTCACAAAGAGTCAGACGCAACCGAGCGACTTTCAGTTTCATGCTTATCAATCATTTTTTAAAATATTTTTATCTCAGCAGCTGCTGATTCTGGTAAGAATAATTCCATTTTGGAAGAATCGAATGAAATCTTGGGTGATGATTTACTCTCCAGAAGAGTAAATGAATTTAATTGTACAGAATTGGAAAAGTAACAGTTAATGCTAACTTATCCACTGGGCTTCCCTGGTGATTCAGATGGTAAACAATCTGCCTGCAATGCAGGAACCTGGGTTCTATCCCTGGGTTGGGAAGATCCCCTGGAGAAGGAAATGGCAACCCACTCCAGTATTCTTGCCTTGAGAATTCCATGGACAGAGGAGCCCGGCAAGCTGCCATCCACGAGGTTGCAAAGAGTCAGACATGACTGAGCGGCTAACACACACACAATCCCTCCACTGCAGTCAGCAACAGATGACAGCTAGCTAAGATCTCAAAGATCGGGAGCCCAGCATCTTCAACAATCATCTCAACCTTCTCAGTAGATAAATGTCTCACTGCAAAAGGCCCAGTGGCCTTCCACGCTCATGTTACTGAAGGACTGTCGCATGGATTAGGAATGTGCTTTGCAAGAGATGAACATTTATAAACACACCCTGAGGGTCAAGTTCTGTTGAGTGTCTGAGGTACAGGACTCGGTCTGTCATCCAGGAAGCCTGGACTTTCAGGAGACAGACAGCACTGCTAGCTGTAATCGCGGGTTCTTGCCTCTCAAGAGATACGATCGTCTCCCTCTCTGGCCAGCTGTAGGGCTGTGGACGTCCAGAACATGCCCAGGGGCTGCCTCCACCTCTCTCCTCACTCCCTGGGCTCCTCTTTCTCCAACTGAGGCTTCTGTGCTGCTCCCAGGGACTCTAATGTGGGGATTCAGCATCTCTCCAGGCTCCACATTTGAAATGTTCTCCTTCGTGAGCTTGATCACCTTCATAGACGCTATTGTGAAACAGATGCGAGGTCACCAGAACACCACAGTGTATGTGAGTAAGAGAGCAGGTAACGCGGGGATGAAACGACACCACGGAACCTCCCCAGATGTGCCTCATCCTGGGCCCTCCCCATCCTGCTCTGGCCTCTCCGCACCCCTGCTCAGCCGCCCCTTCTCGCTTGGGTACTGACTTGTTTTCCTCCAATAGTCAGGACCACATTCTCCTCCTTTGAAGTTTTGGCACCATCTTTTTTAAAACTGAAGCATAGTTAATTTACAACTATGTGTTGTGTTAGTTTCAGATGTACAGCAAAGTGATTCATTATATGTATACATACATCCATTCTTTTTCAGATTCTTTCCCATTATAGATTATTACAAGATATTGAATATAATTCCCCATGCTAGATTGCAAATCCTCATTGTTTGTCTACTTTATACATGGTAATTTGCATCTGTTAATCTCAAATTCCCAATTTATCCCTCCCCCTGCTTTTCCCCTTTGGTAGCATGACTTTGTTTCCTATGTCTATGAGTTTATTTCTGTTTTGTAAATAAGTTCATTTGTATCTTTTCCTAGATTCCATGTATAAGTATTATCATATGGTATTTATCTTTTTCTATCTGACTTCATTCAATCTGATCACCTCTAGTTCCATCCATGTTGCTGCAGATGGCATTATTTCATTCTTTTTCATGGTTGAGTAAGATTCCACCATGCATGTACCATATCTTCTTTATCCATTCATCTGCCCATGAAAACTTAGGTTGCTTCCAGGTCTTACCTGTTGTAAACTGTGAACATTTGACTGCATACATCACTTTGAATCAGAGTTTTGGTCTTTTCTGGATATCTGACATCTAGATATTTCCAACTGAGAATTCTCTCCCTGGAAGAAATTCTTGTATAAGCTATAAAATATTATATATTTTATATTTAAATTCCCCAAATTTAAATATTTTATATTTAAATATAAAATATATTATATAATAATTATATATGATATTTATATTTAAATATTCTCTCTAGTATCCATACTCCTAATTCAAGTCATGAGCAATAAGAAATAAGATGTTTTTTATTAATGATTCCTTACAGCAGGGAAATTTATTGATTTAATATATACAAGTATGGCAAGTATACAATATATGGCAATATACTTATATACAATATATGGCAAGTATGTATACATATATATGAATGTGTATAATTAGAGGACTGTGTGATGACTTTTCTTTTTCTACTATCTGTTAATATATTTGGTAAGAAGACTGTTTTAGAATAACAAGTAACATTGCTTAAAAATACTAGATATAATTTTTAAATTGATGGTGATGAATCTAAAATTGATGGTTAGGCCCAGGGCCTTATGATTACTTTGTTTGAACAAGTTACTAGACTGAATGTTGCCTCCAGGTCTCTGGGGGCTTCCCAGGTGGCACAGAGGTAAAGAACTCATCTGCCAATGCAGGAGACATAAGACGTTAGAGTTCAATCCCTGGGTTGGAAAGATTCCCTGGAGGAGGGCACGACAACCCACTCCAGTATTCTTGCCTCGAGAATCCCATGGACAGAATCCCTGCAGCCATGTTACCCCTGGCCACAGTCCATGGGGTAACAAAGAACTGGACACGACTGAGCATGCATGCACACCAGGTCTCTGGAGAGAACGTCGGGTGTGGATGTCACGCCCCCTTGAGCAGAGTGATGACGCGGTGCCGCATGCTGACACGAGCACAGGTGCGGAGTCATGAGGGTGTGACTCTCGGTGGTACACCCCCTACCAGTCCAACCACCAGTGGCCTGAGAGCCTCCCCATATGAAGGCTGAACCAAAAGAACAGGCCACACTTTCGGAAAACTCACCAAACAATGAAGAACGCTGCGGGAAAGTCCTTCCTCAACTTAGTGCTGACACAACACTGTCTGCATAGACATCTTGCAAGCCATCCGGTCAACAGTGACAGCTGCACTCCTGAGGGTATGTCCACCAGGAAAACACTCCATCCCTGGGGGAATTCCTTCCTGCCTTGATGTGTTGAGGGGGTGGTAGGGTGTTTTCGATGGGAACCTCCCCTCCATAGCGCTGCTCTTACTGCAGGAGCCCACAGGAAATAAGGTCTTGTCTGCTGCAGGATAACAGAGTGCATTACTCATACCAGCCATCCTGGGTCTTGACTCAGTGTATGATCTAACACCGTGAGAATCGCCCTGTATTACAGGACACCAAGTGGCATGAAACAACTTTGCTTCTCGCTCATCAACATGAACAAACAGGACCTATCCCAAGAAGCAGCCAAAGTAGCTTAAGGAAAATTTTAAGATTTTTTTGTACTCCTAGTTACCAATAAGGAGATAGATCATTAGTAAAATAAAAATACATCCTTCAGAGGAATAAAGAATAGGACATAGTGACATCTGAAATAGAATTATGAAAATAAACATTTCAGTGGGTAGTCCAAATAATCAAAGAATACTAATTATCTCATATGAAAGGGAAAATAATGAAGGTTTTAAGAATGTAGATCACACACAAAAAAAGATAATAAATACAGACAAAAGGATATTAACTTCAGAGAGAGTCATGGGGCCACAGTCCATCCAGTTGGGAAAGGAGAAAACAGAGAAGATGCGGGGAAGGAAAACACTAAGAGAAATAATGGAAGAAAATTAGTCTTTGTTGAAGAAATGCAGGCATCTCCAGACGCCTGGGGCAGAATAAATCTTACAAGACTTACAGAGCTCTAAAGGAAGTCTCAAGGTGAAAAGAAAATTTTAAAAGCTTCTAAAGAATCAAAATCAGTTACCCAAAGGAAGACTCAGGCTAACACACAACCTTTCAACAGAAGCACTGGGGCCTGAGGGCAACCGTGTTTCTGTCCATGTGTCTCAGAGCAAAGTCTGGAAGAATATCCATCAGACCTGCGGGAGCTCAGGCAGTAAAGAGGAGACTCACTTTTTCCGTTCTATTCTGCTATTGTTTTAATTTTTACAATAATCTTTTATTACCTTTTAATTCAATTATTTCAAAAGAAAACATTAACCCTGGCAGCAGTGAATAGAATTAATTGCTGGGGAGAGACTTGAAGCTGTTAAATCAATTAGAAGGTCATTATGAAAGTTCCAGAAAGAAACAAAGGGAGAAGAAATCTAGAGCAATAGAAAGGAGAGGCCACATTCAAAGAACATTTCACAAATATGTTTGATGATTTGGTGAGTCACTGAAACTAAGAATAAGATCTCTCGAAAAGGCCTTCAGATGTTTACCTTGAATTTGAGCTCTAGGGAAAGCATTCTCCTGAAAGGTCTGGTCTGGTCCAACATGGAGGTGGAGCTGGGAAGGGTGTCGGTGCATGACAGCCGGGCCCTGGGCAGGGGCAGGCCAACAGAGTGTGGTGCCTAGTCCCAGGGGAAGGCCCCTGCTCAGGGACCAAGGGCCAGTGCCGGGAGAGGTCAGAGGGGGACGAGTCTGGGGAGCTTGATGTCACAGCTAAAGACAGGTGTTTTCAACAGTGGGGAAGGCTTTGCCACATCACAAGTGAAGTGAAGTTGCTCAGTCATGTCCGACTCTTTGTGACCACATGGACTGTAGCCTACCAGGCTCCTCAGTCCATGGAATTTTCCAGGCAAGAGTACTGGAGTAGGTTGCCATTTCCTTCTCCAGGGGATCTTCCCAACCCAGGGATCGAACCCAGATCTCCCACATTGCAGGCAGATGCTTTACTGTCTGAGCCAACAGGGAAGCTCACATCAGAAAGAAGAGTATAAATGCAAATTTGGGCCCCAGACAATGAGAAATTTCAGATGAATAAATATGTGAATGATCAAATAGTCTTTGACTCAACTAAACACAGAGTTTCAGAGAATAACAAGGAGAGACAAGAAGGCTGTCTTTAATGAACAATGCAAAGAAATAGAGGAAAACACAGAAGGAAAAAAACTAGAGATCTCTTTAGGAAAGTTGAAGATATTGAGGGAACATTTCACCCAAAGATGAGCACAATAAAGGACAGAAACAGTAGAGACCTAGTAGAGGCATAAGAGATCAAGAAGAGATGGAAAGGATACACGGAATAACGGTACAAAAAAGACCTTAATGACCCAGACGAACACGACAGTGTAGTCACTCACCCAGGGCCAGACATCTGGAATGTGAAGTCAAGTGGGCCTTAGGAAGCACTGCTGTCAATAAAGCTAGTGCATGCAATGGAATTCCAGTAGCGCTATTTAAAACCCTAAAAAAGGATGCTACTGAAGTGCTGCACTCAATATGTCAGCAAATCTGGAAGACCCAGCAGTGGCCACAGGACTGGAAAAGGTCTATCCTTATCCCAATTCCCAAGAAGGGTAGTACCAAAGAATGTGCTAACCATCAGACTTTCGCACTCATCTCTCATTCTAGTAAGGTCATGCTTAAAATCTTGCCTGGTAGGCTTCAGCATTATGCAAACCAAGAACATCCAGATGTCCAGTCTGGGTTTAGAAAAGGCAGAGGAACCAGAGATTAAATATCCAACATTCACTGGATCATAGAGAAAGGAAGGGAATTTCAGAAAAACATCTACCTCTGTTCATAGACTATGCTAAAGCCTTTGACTGAATGAATCACAACAAACTGGAAAACTCTTAAAGAGATGGGAATACCAGACCGTCTTACCTGTCTTCTGAGAAACCTGTATTCGAGTCAAGAAGCAACAGTTAGAACTCTGCATGGAACAACTGACTGGTTCAGGATTAAGAAAGGAGTTTGACAAGGCTGTTTGCTGTCATCCTGTTTATTTAACTTATACACTGAGTACATCATGAGAAATGCTGGGCTGGATGAGTTACAAGCTGGAATCAAGATTGCTGGGAGAAACATCAACAACCTCAGATATGTGGATGATACCACTCTAATGGGAAAGCAAAGAGGAACTAAAGAGCCTCTTGATGGGGGTAAAGGAGGAGAGTCAAAAGGCTGGCTTAAAATTAAATATTAAAAAAAAACTAAGATCATGGCATCAGGCCCCATCACTTCATGGCAAGTAGAAAGGGAAAATGTGGAAGCAGTGACAGATTTCCTCTTCTTGGGCTCTAAAATCACTGTTGATGGTGATTGCAGCCATGAAATCAGAAGATTGATTCTTGGCAGGAAGGCTATAACAAACCTAGACAGTGTGTTGAAAGGAAGGACATCACTTTGCTGACAAAGGTCCATATGCTCAAGGCTATGGTCTTTCCAGTGGTCATGTATGGTTGTGAGAGCTGGGTGGTAAAGAAGGCAGAATGCCAAAGAATTGATGCCTTTGAACTGTGGTGCTGGAGAAGACTCTTGGGAGTCCCTTGGACAGCAAGGAGACCCAACCAGTCAATCCTAAAGGAAATCAACCCTGAATACTCATTGGAAGGACTGATGCTGAAACTGAAGCTCCAATATTTCAGTCACCTGATTTGAACAGCCAACTCATTGGAAAAGACCCTGATGCTGGGCAGGGTCTTTTTGAGGGCAGAAGGAGAAGAGGGTATAAGAGGATGAGATGGCTGGATGGCATCACCAATGCAATGGACATGAACTTGGGCAAACCCCGGGAGATGGTGAGGGACAGGGAGGCCTGGCGTGCGGCAGTCCATGGGATCACAAAGAGCTGGACACAACTGGGTGACTGCACACAGCAACAAGTAGTCTTATGTAGTATACTGTGTGGTCCATCAGGCTGTCTGAATGTAGGCATCTCTTCAGGACTGAGGGTCTATGACCATCTTAAGACAGACAAGGGTAGAAACCTTTTTCTGGCTGACACACTCACCAGACTTTCAGTCAGAGGCAAACCCTGAGGGGTGGGTCTCCAGGTGGGCTCCTGGCTGAGGTCAGACCACATCCAAGGGTGCCAGGCCCCCTGGTGCAGGACCCAGGGACCAAAGCCAGCAGGAGAGGACCAGAGCCAGAGAGGGGCAGCAGGGGTCAGAGGACACTGGAACTGCAGCCCTGGGGTCCTCTCAGCCCTCCTCGGGCCTCCCATTGTAAGTGGTCACCCGCTTAATGTTTCCTATAAAAGGCAGTGTTAATCACTTATGTTCCTAAGATCTACAATCTACAAGAAATTCACATGGATGGATTCCTTTTATTTCTGTTTCTGCTCTGATTACTGTGGCCAAAACTTCCAAAACTATGTTGAATAGTAGTGGTGAAAGTGGGCACCCTTGTCTTGTTCCTGACTTTAGGGGAAATGCTTTCAATTTTTCACCATTGAGGATAATGTTTGCTGTGGGTTTGTCATATATAGCTTTTATTATGTTGAGTATGTTCCTTCTATTCCTGCTTTCTGGAGAGTTTTTTTTTTTATCATAAATGGATGTTGAATTTTGTCAAAGGCTTTCTCTGCATCTATTGAGATAATCACATGGCTTTTATTTTTCAATTTGTTAATGTGGTGTATTACATTGATTGATTTGTGGATATTGAAGAATCCTTGCATCCCTGGAATAAAGCCCACATGGAAGCAACCTAGATGTCCATCAGCAGATGAATGGATAAGAAAGCTGTGGTACATATACACAATGGAATATTACTCAGCCATTAAAAAGAACACATTTGAATCAGTTCTAATGAGGTGGATGAAACTGGAGCCTATTATACAGAGTGAAGTAAGCCAGAAAAAAAACACATCAATGCAGTATACTAACACATGTATATGAAATTTAGAAAGATGGTAATGATAACCCTGTATGTGAGAGAGCAAAAGAGACACAGATGTACAGAACAGTCTTTTGGACTCTGTGGGAGAGGGAGAGGGTGGGATGATTTAGGAGAATGGCATTGAAACATGTATAATATCATATGTGAAATGAATCGCCAGTCCAGGTTCAATGCATGATACAGAGTGCTCAGGGCTGGGTCACTGGGATGACCCAGAGGGATGGTACAGGGAGGGAGGTGGGAGGGGGGTTCAGGATGGGGAACACATGTACACCCGTGGCAGATTCATGTTGATGTATGGCAAAACCAATACAGTATTATAAAATAAAAAAAATAAAAATAAATAAAAATTCAAAAAAATAAAAATACTATGAAGATATTCCAAAATACAGTATCTATGCTTAAAAAAAAAAATTCACATGGCGAAGACCGACACTGTTCTATCTGTATTATGATGAAAGACAACTGTGTCTCTCAAACAACATAACAGGAGAGGTGGTTCCTTCATAGTTTTTAGGTTTTCTCATTTTCATTGAACATGTTTTCTCTTCTAAATGTCTCTAGTATGTGTTACTAACATCACATGCCTGGTTCTAATCATTTACTATCCCTGTGTTGTCATTTTTAGATCTTACACATTTATTCTTCCCTTTAGAGTATATACCATCCCTGGTGGCTCACATGGTAGAGAATCTGCCTGAAATGCAGGAGAGCTGGGTTTGATCCTTGGGTTGGGAAGAGCCCCTGGAGAAGGGAACGGCTACCTCCTCCAGCATTCTTGCCTGGGATATCCCATGGACAGAGGAGCCTGGCAGGCTACATTCCATGGGGTCACAAAGAGTTAGGCAAGACTGAGTGACTAACACTGGAGTATATGATCCATGCTTTATGCTCCTTTTAACCCTCTAGAGCCCCTAGAACAGTGTCTAAAACATAATAGGCTTTTTCCTGCTAATTGTCATCTATTTCATTACCTTAAGATAAAGACTGCTGAGAAATATTCATAATACTATTTCCCTATGGAGATTTTTATATTTTTTGACGTATTTTAATGTACATAAGAGCTCTTGATTTTTCATAAGGATTTCTTAATTGGAAAGTCTATTACCATTTAATAGATGGATAAACTAAGGTCCAAAGAATTCAATGACTTTTTCCAAAAATTTCAGTATTAACACACAGTCTATATTTCTTGCTTCACTGGCTTCTCTTCCTACTATCTAGCTGCTATTTACTTTCTGGAATAATTGAGATTCAGGAAACTAAACTTCATGTCATAGACCAAGGGTTCTCAGGAGGTGGGGGTCGGGGTAGGGTCGGGGGGATGTTGGAGTCTGTGCATATATCACGCTGCAGTGTGTCATCACAACGGAGAGAAGATGTTTGTGGCACACAGTGTAAACATCCCAACACTGGAGGCAGGAAAGTGAGGGACAACCGGGTGGGACATCCAAGTGCTGCTCATCCCCACTGGAGAAACTCAGCAAGGTTAGGCAAACAAAGGGATTATAGTCACCCTGCAACTACCTGACAATAATCTTCCCTATGATCTGTATCAAAATCTGCAAAATAGTCATTGAACACTTTTAGCCATTATCCTTTTTTTAACTTAAGTATAGTTGATTTACAATGTTGGCTAATTTCTGCTAAATAGCAAAGTGATTCAGCTATATTATACATTCTTTTTTATATTCCTTTCCACTGTGGTTTATCCCAGGATATTTAATATAGTTCCCTGTGCTCTACAATAGGACCTTGTTGTTTTAGCCACTATTCTTAAAAATACGGTAAGCACAGGAGGGCTTCCCTGTTGGCTCAGACAATAAAGAATCTGCTTGCAAAGTGGGAGACTACATATGAAAGACAAATGTCCAAAAACTGGTCTCAGAGAATGTGCGTTACAGGAGATGACAGAACAAAGGCAGTGGACTCAGCCCACAGTCCAGGCTCATGTTCTTTCTGTAGAAAAACACAACCAGTGCATCAGCCCGTAAATAAACCCATGAGCAGCATGTGCATAATTCACAAGACTTGAAAGACTTGCTCCTTGGAAGAAAAGATTTGACCAACCTAGGCAGGGTATTAAAAAGCAGAGACATCACTTTACTGACAAAGGTCTGTATAGTCAAAGCTATGGTTTTTCCAGTAGTCATGCACAAATGTGAGAGTTGGACCACAGAGAAGGCTGAGCGCCAAAGAATTGATGCTTTTGAACTGTGGTGCTTGAAAAGGCTCTTGAGAGTCCTTAGACAGCAAGGAGATCAAACCAGTCAATCCTAAAGGAAATCAACCCTGAATACTCATTAGAAGGACTGATGCTGAAGCTGAAGCTCCAATACTTTGGCCACCTGATGCAAAAGAGCTGACTCACTGGAAAAGAGCCTGATGAAGGCAGGAGGAAAAGGGGACGACAGAGGATGAGATGGTTGGATGGCATCACCGACTCAAGGGACATGAGTTTGAGCAAACTTCAGGAGGCAGAGAAGGACAGGGAAGTCTGGTGTGCTGCAGTCCATGGGGTAACAGAGTCAGACACGGCTGAGTGACTGCTGCTGCTACTGCTGCTGCTAATTCGCTTCAGTCGTATCCGACTCTGTGCGACCCCATAGACGGCAGCCCACCAGGCTCCCCTGTCCCTGGGATTCTCCAGGCAAGAACACTGGAGTGGGTTGCCATTTCCTTCTCCAGTGCATGAAAGTGAAAAGTGAAAGTGAAGTCGCTCAGTCATTTCTGACTCTGTGCAACCCCATGGACTGTAGCCCACCAGGCTCCTCCATCTATGGGATTTTCCAGGCAAGAGTACTGGAGTGGGGTGCCATTGCCTTCTCCGGCTGAGTGACTAGATGACAACAAAAGGACTCCAAGCACCTCAGAGTCAGTTAAAGACTTCACTTCATCCAGGTTGTTTGTGAGTCCCTCCTGACATGCCTTCATAAAAGGGGAGTCAGGTAGAACTGCCCTGAGTCTTAAGGGGAGAAGCTTTCTGCTCTTCTTTATTGGATGTTACATTCAGTCATTGAATTTCCCCAATATGCTTACTCTCCTGCTTCTCTCACAAAACACCCCTGACTTCAGTTTATCCTTTAACACAAATGAAGGCCCTTTGCCCTTTCAGCAAAACAAAAGGAAACCACAGGCTATAGAGGCTTTTCTTCCCATCCCTTCACCCCACCCCCACCCCCGGCCAGGTTGCAGGAAACCTTGCAGCAAGCACTCTTGGCATTTAAGGTGTGAAACTTCCCATCTGATTCCCTCTCCCATTATCACTCCCTGTATTCGCTTCTAAAATGCTTAGTGTTGACAAACATTTCCTAGAGGCTAGCATCTACAAACTGTCCTTACTGCAGACATTTCTTAAAATGAGATGCCTCTGGGAATTTTTCGTGCGGTTTAGGTGAGAATGCAAAAAGAAGGAGCATTTTGAGGCAGGAGAAAGCAGCCCTCACCTGCAGCCCTTAACATGTTCGCTGTGACAAATCTTTGACTCCATCAATTGATAAAATGTTTTCAAACATTGAAACAATTCTTCTACATTTAATTTTCACTTAGCAGTTCTGGGAATGTGTTAATTTGCTTTCTGCTCATCTGGATATGGAGCAAATTGTTTTGCTGGAATGCTTTATAAACCAACATGTATTGCTTTATATTTCCATTTAAGAAACCTTATAATTAATCTTCTGTCAACCAGCCAATAACAGAAATACCTCCAACTGAATCATACTGACACAAATACTGAGACCCTCAAGGTTTGGCATTTCTACTCACCTCAGATAGGAGTCCAAAAATTGTGATGATTACCCAAACTCTTGAAACATCTTGAGTCTGCAGAATTTGGCTAGCAATCTTGTGGGAACAAGCTTTTTCGCAAGAGCCCAGTACATCTGCTTCAATTCCTGGCTCAGAGTCAAACTACAAAGGCAGATGAAAATGAGAGAGAAAATGTTATCTACTTATTTCAAGACTTCAAAAATGGGTGTCGGTTCACACGGAGGAGAACTTTGTTTTCTTTAGAAACCAGTTCAGCATAATTTATGCTTATTGCCACATTCATGCATAACCTGTTTCTATTGTCAGAAATCCCCTTAAAGTGAGATTAACTGTTCAAGATACTTTCTGCGAGATATTTTATATTCTTGGATCCCTTTCATGTTTTAACACATGAGAGTGGCAATATCAAAGCTAGCTGCGTTTTTTGTTTGAATTGCTCTAATATATAGACTTTATACGTAAATACTTAAGTGAAATATTTACTTAAGCACAGTATTAAGATAAAGAAATATGTAAGTTGAGCAAAATGAGAATGATTGTGGATAATGTACACAATTGTGAAATGTGCCTCCTGATTAGAAGTACAAAACCAATTTTTTTGAGTCAGTTGACAATCCACTCCCTCTTTCCTACCTTAAATACAGTCAAATGTTTTAAAACCCTTGCCTTTAAAATGAAAAGGTGAGTCTACAAAGAGAACCTGAAGATTTCACAAAGAAAAAAAAGTCACGACATTCATAGTTCAGGTCAAATACATTTTAAAATTATGAAATTAATTTTAGCTCTAGACAGTCTTTGAAATGGCCCATGTGTCAGTCCTACCCACTGTCCTGTCACAGCTTGTTCTCGATCTGCAGAACAGAAGCTGTCACACGAAGGTGAGCATAAAACAAATCTTAGTTTCCTATTGAATTTAAAATTAGACTAGGGATATTTCTGGAATAATCCTAGTCCTTTAGGGAAAAATCTTCCTAATGTAAGCCATCCCCACTCTCACCAAAAAAAATCTCATCTTAGGGCTATAAGAAACAGACCTTTCCCGAAGATCTAGATAAATGTATAAAGTGCGCGGAAGCTATTAAGAGCTTCCAGAATTGACATTTGAGGTTTATGTCTTAAGCCTGCTAAGGCCCTACTGAAGGGGGGAAGGCTTGTACTGACCTCATTTGTCACATTTAACTTTCACAAAGGCTGTGCTGTCCCACTTTACAGCATGAGGAAATGAGGAAAACCGAGGCTCAGAGAAGTAAGGAACTTGTCCCCACGTGTTAGCTAGGAAATGAGAGTCTAGGTTCCACTGCCGCAGTCTAGGGCGTCAGGGAAAGTCTTCCACGGCCTCCAGGGAGAGCGAACTGACGGGACACGGGCCCTTGGGCGTCCTTCCCGAGCTCCTGCCTACTCTTTCGAACGAAACAGGCTGCATGTACTCGGGGTCGCCGTCCTCTGTGTGGAGGAAACCACGCTGCACCGCAGGGGCCCTAACGCTGAAGACCAAGCCCTTCCAGGGGGAGTTCCTCGCTCGCAGACGCTCCGGCCGGCCCAGGGCCTCCCCGCAGTCCAGGCCCGGGCCTCAGCAGCCGTGCACGTGCCGACGGGGCTGGGGATGAGCGGCAGGCGCGCCTCGGAGTCCACAGGGGCTGCCGGCTCTCAGCGCAGGGCTTCAGCTCTCCCCACGCCCCGCCTGAGCACATCCTGACACGTGACGGTCCGCCCTGAACGGGCCTCAGGAGGGAGCGACCCTGCCCGGTGGTGACCGTGCTCTGACCTGGGGCTAAAGACACACGGACAACTTAGAACGCGTTCCGGGCCGCCCTGGGTTTGTGCATTTTCCAGAGAAGAGCAGGTGTGTTTGCTTTTTCTTCACATTCTCCTTTCTTTGCTTCCTCTTTTACCTTTTAATGAGTCCTTAGTATTGAAGGGAAGAAGTCGCTCCCTGGCTCAGCAGCACGCCGGCGCTTGTGTCCCCACTTCTCAGCGCTTCCATGGGGAGAGGGGCTTGTGGTGGGAGGAGCTTCCTGCTGATGGGAGGAGCTTCCTGCAGGTCTGGGCTGTTGTGGTTCACTCGCTCAGTCAGTTGTGTCCAACTCTTTGCGACCCCAGGAAATGCACCACACCAGATTTCCCTGTCCCTCACCATTTCCCAGAGTTTGCTCCTGGCCACTGCATCAGTGAGGCCATCCAACCATCTTGTCCTCTGTTGCTCCCATCTCCTCTTCCTGCTGTGAATCTTTCCCAGCATCAGGGTCTTTTCTAACGAGTCCGCTCTTTGAATAAGGTGTCCAAAATACTGGAGTTTCAGTGTCAGTCCCTGCAATGAATATTCAGGACTGATTTCCTTTAGGATTGACTGGTTTGATCTCCTTGCAGTCGAAGGGGCTCTCAAGAGTCTTCCCCAACACAATAGCTCAAAGGCATCAATTCTTCACCACTCAGCCTTTTTTATTGTCTGACTCTCACATCCATACATGACTACTGGAAAAACCGTAGCTTTAACTATATGGACCTTTTTTCGGCAAAGTAATGTCTCTGCTTTTTAATATGCTAAGGTTTGTCATAGCTTTTCTCCATGAAGCTAGTGTCTTTTAATTTTGTGGATGCAGCCACTGTCCACAGTGATTTTGGAGCACAAGGAAATAAAGTGTGTCACTGTTTCCATTGTTTTCCCATCTATTTGCCATGAAATGATGGGACCAAATTCCATAATCTTCGTTTTTTTCATTGGCCTTCATTTTTGAAGGCCTTTGGCACCAGAATAATCTGGACTCCACAGCACGGAGCTGGAGTCTTTCTTTGGCCCTGCTCCTCTCCCCACCCAGCCCTCCTCCCCTGTTGCATTTTTGTGAAAGGACTGTCCTTGTTGCGGAAACTGTTGACTCATGGTGTAGTCTGTAGTTGTCTCTGTGTCCCAACTCCCTGGAGGCAAAGCCCATGGCACAGTCTCCCCCTTAGTGACTGTGTTAATTTCAATGACATTTATACTGAAAACAATGGAAAATGTAGCACAACCCACAGCAGCATTTATGCAGCTATGCAGACTCATTGTTACTTAGGGTGCAGTTCTTAATTCAGCAGGGATTTGTTGTTGTTCAGTTGCTAAGTTGTCTCCTACTCTTTGTGACCCCAGGACTGCAGCACACCAGACTTCCCTGTCCTTCACTATCTCCTGGAGTTTGCTCAGACTCATGTCTATCGAGTCAGTGATGCCATCCAACCATCTCATCTTCTGTCACCCCCTTCTCCTCCTGGCCTCAGTCTTTCCCAGCATCAGAGTTTTTTGCAATGAGTCTGTCTTTTCCAGTGAATCAGCAGGAATTAAGTTTCATCAATGTATCTGCCATTTTGACTTTTACTTTTTTCCTCTAGTTTTGCTTTTCTGCCATTGTTCAGATGAGCATTTCCAACAACAAAATCAGAGTCCTCTCCTAGAGCTAATGTGTGGCTTTCAGGAGTCCTTGTCCATGACACCTACAACACCCATCCTTAGAGCGTGAGCCCTGGTTTGAAGGGCACCCTTCCACCCGGCCGTACACGCACCACACCAAGGCGCCCTCCAGCCTTTCCAGCCTTGGGGACAGACCCCAAGTCTCACATGTGCATCACGGCTGACACTGCAAGGCTTGAGTTCTCAGCTGACGCATCAGCGCTGCTCAGGCTTCCCGTGCTGGGGGGCCAGGGCAACTTCACATCTCTGGGACTCTTTGGGTACAAACACGCCACAGGAGCCTCTGGACCACCACCATCCAGCCCAGCAGAGGCCAGGGTCATCAAGACAAATGCAAGTCTGCTCTCTCAGATGAGGCAGTCCAGGCCTCAGACAGTCAGGCTGTGAAAGGGAAGCAAGCGGTGATTTCCAGAAACAACCCACAGCTCCGACTGTCTCCCCTGGGAGTTGTTTCTTTTCCTTTTCACCCTCTCTCATTTCCAAAACTCAGAATCCTTCCCTAGAGTCTAAAGCCTGAGCACCTAGCCATAAATGACTATCTTCTTTACTTTCTTTTACTTGAGCTCAAGGTTGTCAAGTGTGTTTCTCTTCTGCTTCCTCCAGGTCAGAGGAAGCAAACTCTATCAAGCTCATGGCCACCTTCCTCTCCAGTCCATCCAAAGCCCTTTGTGAATCCTGTTCTCTCAGCTGCCCCAGCTCCATCCTATGCGTACGCCATTGCACTGTTCTTTTCTGATCTCAAAGATTGCACTGTTGTAACCCCCAGTGTTCATTTGTAATGACAGAACAACCAAGTTTACTCAAGATGCATTTTCCATCTTCAAAAGAAAGAACAGTTTCTATTCATACATGGTTACAATGAGGAAGGGGGAATGCTCCCACACACGGCAATTTGAAATGAGCTAATTGCTCGAAAGAACTTAAAAGTAGGAATTAGGAAGCAGCCATTTTCAAGCCCTTCATTTTCCTGGTTTATCAGTGGAGTAAAATGACACTTCAATGTCCAAGTCCATTCTGGAGAGAATGGCTCCTGCCTGGGAGAGTTGCAGCGGGTGGGGGAAGGATGCTTTAGTACTGCCGAGAGCGTGTGGGAGCAGCTTCAAATGTGCACAGGTTGGCAGGGCTGAGCTGAGGAGCCAGGCTGGAGGACAGTGGGCCGCCATGTGTGTGATGGGAGAAACATGTGGAGTCCCTCAGGAGGGGAGGGGAAGTGCTGGGAGCCCAGAGCCAGGGGCCTGAGAGCACATCAGCAGACGGAGGAGTTCCCAGAGGCAGGCCGGCAAGTAAAGCATCCTAAGAAGGGGATGTCTGGTTTTCAGTTTAAAATTCCTACTGCTCTTGCTACATCAACCCTCCTTGTCTCCCCAAACTATCAGTAACATCTCTTAGCACTGAAGAGCCTCGTGCAAGTGGGACTCTGCGGAAATCAGAACCAGAAGCCAAGTTCACGGGTTCTGCAGAAAGGAGACTAGGAAGAGCCCAGTGGGACCCTAGGATTCGACTCCAAAGAGGCAAGAGCTCAGAGCCAGAAGTGACGGGGAACGTTCCACCCCTGTGAACTCACAGCTGTTCTTAAAGGCCATTAAACTTTCCGTAGGTGCTGGGGTGGGAGGGGTGGTCCAGGAGGACCTGGGATTTGAGGGTGCCATGGGTGCGGGCTGACAGTGCTCACCCTCCTCTGAACAAGCGCCGGTGTGGTCACTGTCCTCTCAAATACGGTGGCTAAAGCAGAGTGTGACATTCTGATGGCTTCCCTCCAGCTCAGAGAAGAACATGCGACTTTTCTCAGCTTCCGGAAAGACCTCTCCTCCCATCAGTGCTAAGAAACTTCTTCCCTGAACCTACTAGACCAAGTACACCAGGGCTTGATGTACAGAAAACCTAAAGAGACACACACATCTCCCCTGCAGCCATTGATGAGGAATTCTGAAAGCTGAAAGAGGAGGGGAGAGTTCAGTCCCTAAGTGCTAATACTTACTATAGTTGCTCAGATTCAAAGGGAAAGAGCTGTTTCTCTGCTCTTATCAGATGAAAAAAGGGGAAAGGAATCATTTCCCTCTGACGCAGGAGAGAAAAAAAGAAAAACAGGGAAAACTTTAATGCTCTCAGCAGATCTTGTTTTTTATACTTCATTTTCTGGTGTATCCAGAGGAAAAAAGTGATTGTTTGAGATGATTTTTGAAGACGTAGTTCTTCCCAGTGATTCGTTTGCTCTAAAGAGAGACCCTGAGTGTGAGTCTCAGAAGACTCTCAGAAGAGGCTCAATTGGCCCCCCGCCCTAGAGGGTCTGATTGAAATGGCCTGGGTGTTATCCAGTGGGTGGCCCCAGTTGGGAGTCACTGTAGGAGAGAGAAAACCTCGCAGAAGTCTAAGGGGAGAGCTCTGTGGCAGGGAGTCCTGAGAAACTACAGGATAATAAAGGTCTAGTGAAATCACTATAAAACACTTTCCTCCATGTTGGTTGGGTTAAAGATTCTTAAAAATTATCTTAAATATTTGTATTCTTATAGTTAACTATTTAAATACAATCTGGGGAAGCTGGTAAATAAAGTGAAAGTTAGCGTTTAAGCTTGAGGAGAAAATAACTATCCCAGAAAAAAACACCCACCTGATGATTTAAACCACATGAATGCCACCTACTGTTTAATTAAACTGCCACATTCTATGCTTTTTGAGTGAATTTATTTTCTTTTGCAAAGATATTCCTGTAATACTTGTAAGTGATTGTAATATCACACCTCTTTTTAAAAAGTCAGTGTTACAGCATTCTAAGCCGAAAGCGGAGCGCAGTCAATGGAAAACAGATGTTCATCCTGGTGGGTGTGCAAACCATTTTTTAAAATCAGATGTTTCTGTGTAAGTGTTTGTACAGTCTCAAAACACAGATTTGAGCTAACGGTTTATATAGCTAAATGTGTGTTTGAGATGATAATGTCAATTAGATAAACACCATTTTTTAAAATAAACCACTTGACCAGTTGACCTTGTCTGTCCTTTATTCCCATGGACTTTTCAAATATCTAGTATTACAGTATCTTGACATTTTGAACCCAGTCCAGTCTTTCCCTCTTATTAAGATTTCACCCAATAATTTTTTTTAAAATGAGGTATCCTATTTCTAGGGAAAAATATATCCCACAATTTATTTCAATATTCTGGTGAGAGATGCAAAACCAAAGATATGCATCAAATGGTTATTCAGTTTAAGAGAGGCACCTATTAGACATTTGTGGCCATTTGTTCAAGGGAAAAAATGACAGTTGGAACTTAAAAACCAACTCACTAACCCTCAGAAAACCAAGAAGTTTCTAAATATCTTATTTTGTAGTGGCATTTGGCAAAAGACATAGCAATTCTATCCCCCAAATGAAGAAGCTGATCACAATGCTGATAATAACCCATGTATTTAGAATTAGACTATTTACAAAACTGTTTTATACATTTATTCCTCCCAATATTCTTGTGTAAGCATCTCATAAATAGAGAAAAATCAGAGTAATTATATAACTTAGCCAGAGTCAATGCAAAACATTGGGGATTAAAGTCCCCAATTTTTTCTCAAAGCATGGTACCTTTCCCTGGTCCAAAATATCCTGTTCAGTGCCCGGCATAAATGTGGAGCTGGGATTCATGAAGGCTTGGGAAAGGGGGAGTGATCATAAAAGAGAAAAGGAGGGAGGGAGGTCCCCAGCAACAATACTAACCCCAAAGGGATGTGTCAATACTAACCCAGTTTCCTGTGTCATTCGCTAAGTCATGTTCGTCTCTTTGCGACCCCATAGGTTGCAGCCTGCAAGCCTCCTCTGTCCCCCACTGTCTCCCAGAGTTTGCTGAAGTTCGTGTCCATTGAGTCGGTGATGCCATCCAGCCATCTCATCCTCTGCTGCCCCTTTCGTCACCTGCGCTCAATCTTTCCCAACATCAAGGTCTTTTCCAGTGAGACAGCTCTTCGCATCAAGTGGCCAAAGTATTGGAGCTTCAACTTCAGCATCAGTCCTTCCAATGAATATTCAGGGCTGATTTCCTTTAGGATGGACTGGGTGGATGTCCTTGCAGTCCAAGGGACTCTTTAAGAGGCTTCTCCAGCACCACAGTTCAAAAACATCAATCTTATGTCTGAGTCAAGTCAAACCACAAAATCTTCAACAAGGTAGAAAACAAAGAATAGTGCTAAGTACTCCAATCACACCACTCACCAGAGAGAATTCCCACACTCAAGTCACCTGAGCTTCCCGGCCTCAAATATCTTAGTTACTCTAGCTTTATCATCTTGGACAAAATAGAATAAAGCCTTTCAGGACACTGGGAAAACCAAATGTGGAATTGAAGGAAAACTGACTTTTCTGTCAAATTGCAACCATGAAATTAAAAGACGCTTACTCCTTGGAAGGAAAGTTATGACCAACCTAGACAGCACATTAAAAAGCAGAGACATTACTCTGTCAACAAAGGTCAGTCTTGTCAAAGCCATGGTTTTTCCAGTAGTTATGTATGGATGTGAGAGTTAGACTAAAAGAAAGCTGAGCACCGAAGAATTGATGCTTTTGAACTGTGGTGTTGGAGAAGACTCTTGAGAGTCCCTTGGATTGCAAGGAGGTCCAACCAGTCCTGATCCTAAAGGAGATCAGTCCTGGGTGTTCATTGGAAGGACTGATGTTGAAGCTGAAACTCCAATACTTTGGCCACTTGATGCGAAGAGCTGACTCATTTGAAAAGACCCTGATGCTGGGAAAGAGTGAGGGCAGGAGGAGAAGGGGACGACAGAGGATGAGATGGCTGGATGGCATCACCAACTCAATGGACATGGGTTTGGGTAAACTCTGGGAGTTGGTGACGGACAGGGAGGCCTGGTGTGCTGCGGTTCATGGGGTTGTGAAG
Source organism: Aepyceros melampus (assembly GCA_006408695.1). Lineage (NCBI taxonomy): Eukaryota > Metazoa > Chordata > Mammalia > Artiodactyla > Bovidae > Aepyceros > Aepyceros melampus. The sequence goes on from SJXQ01005039.1 coordinate 46,051, forward strand.
AGTTGGACACAACTGAGGGACTGAACTGAACTGAACTGAACTGATAAAACACAGTAGGTCCCTGGAATCAAAGTGAACTTCAAGTTGGAGATGTTTATGAGCATCCAGTTGTCTCCATGCCAGACACTTGCCTGGATTTCTGAGACTGGACTCATCACCTGCTAAGTGGGTTCACTCGGCTATGGGTTTACTAATCATGGCTTCTCAAAACCAAATGTGTGTTCTGCAAATTTCTCTCTCTTGTAGGAGGAGGTCAGTATTTAGTTGTGTCTGCTAAGAGGCACATGTCATGAATTCTTCAATTATTAATTTAGTCTTATTTTTCAGTTTGATGTTCTCCCCCAAATTCAAGTTCTTTCAATGAACTGGAATGTTTACTTCTATGCCACCATTACTTTGTGGAGGGAAAAATGGTTTCTAACCAAGTATCTTGTTACTAGGGCTGAAGTGCATGTTTTGAGTTACAGGATAATTTGTCAACAGTGGTGAGTAGCCACTACAAAGTCCTCAGACACTTGAAGAAATTTTACATTTTCTAAATTCAATGAAGGCAGTTTCACATTATCTCCACACTATAATTTGATTATGTTACATTGTTTGAATTTTTGTACCTCTCATAAACTTATTGCTGTTTTGCAAAAGGTTATTCCAGTTTATCTTCATACCAGCCAGTTCAAGAGACAGTTGAATCATTGTATTATTGCCTGAAGTGAAGAATCTTTTTTTCAGTCTCTATTACATTACTTTGCCAACAAAGGTCCGTCTAGTCAAAGCTATGGTTTTTCCATTAGTCATGTATGGATATGAGAGTTGGACCGTAAAGAAAGCTGAGTGCCGAAGAATTCATTCGCAAGAAGACTCTTGAGAGTCCCTTGGACTGCAAGGAGATCAAAACAGTCAATCCTAAAGGAAATTAACCATGAATGTTCATTGGAAAGACTGATGCTGAAGCTGAATCTCCAATACTTTGACCACCTGATACGAAGAACTGAGTTATTGGAAAATACCCTGATGCTGGGAAAGATTGAAGGCAGTAGGAAGAGAGGCAGACAGAGGATGAGATGGTTGGATGTCATCACCAACCATGAGGTTAAGCAAACTCCAGGAGATGGTGAAGAATAGGGAAACCTCGCATGCTGCAGTCCGTGGGGTCACAAAGAATCAGACACGATGGAGCGACTGAACTGAACTGATGAATTTGATAGATTAAAAAGTAAATCCATTTTTATCTGCATTCTTTGAATATTAACTGTATTTATAAATGTTTATCAATCTTTTTTGATTTTCTCTTTTGTGAATTGTTTGGTCAGGCTTTTCCCATCACATTAGTAATTTAAAGAAACTCAAGGCTAAAATTATAAGTGGTTAGCTACCTTTTTTTAATTGGCAGTAAGACCTATTCATAAGAAGGTTCTAAGATTGTACCTCAAACTATAAATCAAGAGTCACAATTTTTTGTGAGCAAGCTGAATTCTGAGTCTTCCCTGGTGGCTCAGAGGTTAAAGCGTTTGCCTCCAATGCGGGAGACCCAGGTTCGATCCCTGGGTTGGGAAGATTTCCCTGGAGAAGGAAATGGCAATCCACTCCAGTATTCTTGCCTGGAGAATCCCATGGACGGAGAAGCCTAGTAGGTTACAGTCCATGGGGTCGCAAAGAGTCGGACACGACTGAGCGACTTCATCTCATCTCATCTGAATTCTTGAGTACTTCATGCATTAATTATTAAAAGAAACAGGGTAGTGCAACTTCAATAACACTAAACTGTGACTGCTCATCTTCTCTTTGAGGGGCACAAAACTGAACATAAATTTATTCAGACCTTCAAGAGCCTGGACTGCAGTTTAGATAAACAAGAGTGATGTTTTGTTTTCACTTCTTTGTTTCGTGTGTGTGTGTGTGTGTGTGTGTGTGTGTTGTTTTGTTTTAATTGGATCAGGAACCTGTTGGCCACATTTTGCTGAAAAGCAGCCGATGTGAATGGGTTTAGAGCAGCCGTTCCACAGATAGTGAACTGGTTTGGAGGCAGGAAGCCAAGGCTCAATCTGTGTTACAGGATGGAGCATCAGGCAGTAATGTTCCCTCAAGGCCACTGCCAGAAAGGGAAGACTCTGAGGCTGCAGTTAGCACTTTGGAGGAGGATGTGCGCTGCAACATTTCCATCATGCAAATAACACTAAGCTACCCTGGGTTTTCCTTTTGAAGCAGGAAGAGATGGGAAGTTTGGTTGGTTTTTTAAGTTGGTGAAAAAGAGGGAGATAGATTTAACCACGGACAAGTGTGAGATTTTATGTTTAAGGTAGTTTAATACTGAGAGACAATGAACCTCTGGAACCCCGAGCTGTCTCGCCCCACCTGTGAGGTGCAGGAGCTCCAAATACTGACTGGCCAGTGGAAGTCCATCTAGTTTCATCTGCCCATTGCGCTATTTGGAAATGCAATGGCAAACGTTATCCTGCTTGGTACAAAATCGCAACACACCATAGTAAGAGAGCTGTGGACATCTTCAGGGAAATTTAAGAGCTAACACTCATTACGCACTAATGTTTAATAGATGTTAGATATCATGCTAAAGCAGGGCTCCCCTGGTGGCTCAGTGGTAAAGAACCCACCTGCCAGTGAAGGAGGTGTGGGTTCGATCCCTGGGTTGAGAAGATCCCCTGAAGGGATAAAATAAGCTACAAGGATATACTGTACAACATGGGAAAGACAGCCAATAAATTGTGAATCACTATATTGTATACCTGTAGCATATAATATTACTGCACATCAACTATACTTCAATAAAAATCAGTCAAATGGACCAATGACACTTGAGATTTACCTTGTGAATTGCTGTGCAAGTTTAATAAATTCCACACAATTTGCAGTTTTAGCATGATCGTTGTGAAGACACAATATCTAACTCTCAGACCTCATCTTGTCTTTGTGGCGTGTGGATGGAACAGCCTCAAGATCCTCCTATAGATTAGAGAGATGTGTGTGGCCTCTCAGCACAGCTCCCAGCATGTACTTTGTGCTCATGGGATGAGCACCTCTCAAAGAAGGAATGTCTAGGAAAGTGAAGGAGCTTCCTCTCTGTTCACATGTATTGTCCATTTCTTAAACACGTGTCTCCTGGAGGCAGAGTGCCTGAATGAGCACAGGCAGAGCATAGCAGCATGCCGTCAGTGTCTGCGAGTTCGTCTCTGGTAGCAGGACTCACCCTGGGAGAGCCAGAGTACACGGCCCACACGGGGGCTGCAGGATGCCCTCTGCCCTGGGAGTCACAGCTGAGAGGAGCACCAGCCTTCACATCATCACAGCCCAGCTCAGAGCCGTCCACAAGGACTCTGAGAAAACAGGGACAAGCAAGCATCAGTGCCTAGGAGCAGGCATGGGGAATGGTGTCAGAGCACGGGGCACTACCCTGGTGCTTTCGTGTCCTCAAAGGCTGGGGTGTCCCCCTCTCTTGGGACCACTGTGGAGAGTCTACAGGAAACGGGCCATTCAGCTTGTGGTTTGCAGCCTTGCTTCAAACACAGGCACCTCCCATGGCGTGCAGGGCAGGAGGACTCAGGGCACCCCTGCCCCCGGGGCTCTGCCTCCTGTTTCCATGGCTACCTGCTCACCACATGTGGCCCCATAGGGTTCCTTCATCTGAAAACGCTCAAGGTCACCCGAGTCCACTCCAGAACACTTCCCCCTTGGACTCTCTGTGCCGTGTTTCTCTGAGCCATTGCATCAGCCTTGGAGGGCCCAAGAGTCTTGAAATGACTTTTACTTATTTTCTTTGAAAACCCAGATAGGCAGATTTGTGACACACCCGCACTCGGATGTGACGTCCACCACCCTTGTGCACAGGAAGCTGAAGCCAGAAAAGCCCCATCTAACACTCTTATAGACGTGAACATGGAATTCCTCTGAAATGGCATCTGCTGTCACGACGCCAGGGGCTCATTGTAATCAGCCTTACAGAGGAAGTGCCAAAGGAAGCAATAATGGTCTGCCGCGTATTGTAAAACATGACCTAGGTGTGTCTCAGGGGTCAGTGTAACTCCACAGAGCAACCGGAAGCCACAGGCTGAGAGGTTCCCATGGGGCCAGCTGGAGGGGATGGGTTATCCTGTGATTTGATTCACTCCAGAGGAGCGCCACTAGTCCCAACACCACGCCAGAAACCCTCCCTCTAACTCACCCTAGATCATAAATGCCTCTGACAACACAAGCAGAAGTATTTTCTCCAGGAAAACACAGTAAAGTTCAAAAGAAACCCTGGGTGTTGAGCCATAACGAGTTTTTCACGCTTTATAGTTTTCGGTAAAGTACCTGCCTTAAGGTTCTTTTCATACGGGGTGTTTAATCCCCGAAAATCAAGTCACTTTCTCAGGTTAGTGAGCCAATGTCATAGCAAGACTATGAGAAAATGGAGATGCTCAGGGCGGTTTTTCTGAAAAGAGGGGTGACTGGGATACAGAGCATGACGTATGGCCCAACCCTTCTGACAAAGGATGTGAAAACAATTTGCTGTTGAACTGGGTAAACCACGGCCCCACCCTGACACTGGATTTTTATCACAAGAAAACAGAATTATATCAAAATTCAAACACAGCTGAAACATTGTAAGATAATGTGTTCAAATAGGCATGTTTCTCCTGAAGGTATTTATTGCCGTGAAAATATTAGAGCTACTTGTAGTGAACTTTTGAGTCTCTTGAAAACAACATATAAGCATTTTACCTGATACTTACTTTAAAAGTATGAGTCCATGTGAACTTTAAGTAGCGTCTTTTAGAAATTTCAACATGTATTTTATTGATGTTAATACAAGTGCCCTCAAAGTATAGTGTCAGGTGGAACTTGAAGGAGCATGGTTATCAGTGCAGTAACCTCAGGACAGGTGACCTGAACCAGGTTGTAGAATATTCTTTTGAAGACCTGTAACAAGATGTGTGGTTCCCTTTGACGTGGGGTGGTTAAAGGATCTGAATAGGTCATATTCACATGCAATCCAGGACAGACAGGGTTTGTTGTTGTCGTTCTTTTTGTGTTAGGGTACAGATGATTAACAATGTTGGGATAGTTTCAGGTGGACAGCAGAGGAATTCAGCCACGCATACACATGTATCCATTCTCCCCAAATTCCCCTCCCATCTAGGCTGCCACATGAAACGGAGAAGAGTTCCCCGTGCCCTACAGTAGGGCCTGGTTGGTTATCTGCTTTAAATACAGCAGAGTGCACATGTCCATCCCAAACTCCCTAATTATCCCTTCCCCTCTGCCCCCCTGCAACCATAAGTTCCTAAGTCTGAGTCTGTGTCTGTTGTATCATTTCTTTTTGGATTCCACATTTAAGGGATGTCTTACAATATCTCTGCCTGACTTACTTCACTCTGTATGACAATCTCTAGGTCCATCCGTGTTGCTGCAATATTTCGTTCTTTTTAATAGCTGAGTAACTTTCCATTGCATTAATATATATGTACCACATCTTTTTTACCCATTTCTCCGACAGATTTCTTTTGAAACTTCCTCTGAAAGGATTTCCTTATACTGGAGACAGAGAGTACAATTATCGGGACAGTGATTTTTAGTAACCAAATAAATGAAAAACACTCAAATGGTTTGGGCCATAGTACCTTCCCGAGGGGTGTCTGTGGGCTTGCTGTCGGGAGATCGGGGGGAATCTCACTGAACCCTTCAGACTTACATCCAATCACCATTTACTGAACATCCAGTAAGTGCCGGGCTTGCAGTGAGGACCAGGTGTGACCACGTTGGGCAAGGCAGACCCAATCCTATCCCCAGAGAACTTGCACTTAGATACGTTTTCACAGAAAGTGGTTTTGCCATTTGTTTATCCAAGCTGGAAATGGACACGGATTTTATTCTGTTGAAAAACACATGCACACACATAACTGTTCTGCCACAACTAGGCTGTCGGTTGCTGTGATGGTTGTTTTGCGTTGACTTGGCCGGGCTAAGGGAGTCCCAGAGTGCTGGAAAGGTGTCATATATAGGTGTGGCTGCTGAGGGTATGCCCAGAGGAGACCAGCACTGACTCCGTGGACTCAGTGGGGAAGATGTGTCCTCCCCAGGATTGGGGAGCGGGGTGGGGAGGTGACATTCAGTCTTAAGGCTCAGACAGAACAGAGGGGCGAGGAAGGCTGAACTGCCTCTCCCTCTTTCTCCTCTTGAGTGGATGCCCGTCTTCTCCTGTCCTGGACATCAGAGCTCCTGGTCCTCGGGCTGGCAACCTGTTGCCAGGTGGTGGCATGTCTCTGTATCCGTAATTGCGTAAAGCGATTCACATAACGAGCTTCCTCTTTCAATACATAGATGGATGAAGAGAGGGTAATGGTAGACACAGATATAGCCTGTTAGCTCTGTTTCTCTAGAGAACTCTAATAGATAGAGGGCTGTGATCTGAATGTTTGTGTTTCTCCAAAATTCCTGTGTTGAAAACCTAATGCTCAAGGTGCAGGTGGGGTCTGTATGGGAGGTGAGAGGTCCTGAAGGTGGGATTAGTGCCTTCAAAAGAGGCTCCCGTGCACCCCTTGCCCCTCCCACCACGTGAGGACACGGGAACAGGGGCCTGCACAGCCTGGGGAGGCCTCCTCAAAGCCCGGGCTGTTGTGCCATGGTCTTGGACATCCCAGCCCCAGGCAGTGGGAGTCCGCGTGTGTGTTGTACATGCCTCCAGTTGTGGCGTTCTGTTCTCACCCGGAGGGTGAGATGGCTGGTATTGTCCTGCCTGGGGAAGCGAGTTGCCTGAAGGAGCCGAGGACGCGCCATCAGTGGGGTGAAGCGCCTGGGGCGTCTGGGTGGGGTGCCCCTGTCCCCTGGGCCTCGAGCACAGCTGCAGAGGAGCTGGGGTGCAGGGCCTCACTCCCAGAGCCTCCCCAGAAGGAAGCTGGGAAAGGCCCTTGTGAACAGCTGGCCACCTGGTCAGGGTGGGCGGCCAAGTGACTGGTTTTCCAAAGTCATTTTTAAGTTAGAAAGAAATTGTTCAAAACATTTCCATAAGACTCTCCCTTAATTTTTGACAACTTCTGTCCCTGCTCACAGATCCCTCCCCTTCTTAATGAGGGGAGCCCAAGCCTTCCTCCTGGACTCAGTGGGGTCAGATCTGAGATTCAAGACAATTTCAAGGGGAAAACCAGAGGGGAGAATCAGATACCACAACCTCTCCCATCATGATTGACAGATTGCTCTACATAATCACAAAATCTCACTTAGAAGCCTGTTCAGCCTTCTCAGACCTCGCCTAAGCTCCATCATCGTAACAGCCAGGTTAGTTTATAGATGAAGAAGCTGAGCCTCAGAGAAGCTGATGGGAAGCTCCCAGGTCATGGAGACGATAAAATAGATAGGAATTTGGACTATAGCCCTGAGCACCCCTTCCTGTGCCAGGGCCCTCCCTCCACCTTGCCCTGAGGGACAGCTCCCTACAGACATCACACCTCACTCCAGGTCCTTTATGTTCTTGGTGCTGGGCTGGGTGATTTAACACATCAGTTCTGAACTTGCAGCCTGTCAGGTAGGAAGCAGAGGTGAAGAAGATGAGAAATATCTCAGATTCCTTCATTCCTTCACCCACTACTGATGGGGCTGTGGGACACCCAGGGGTCGTGTGGAACAAACCAGTTTGATTTCTTGCCTTCAAGGAGTTATGATCTGACAGAGGATGGGGACAGCAAAAAAAAAAAAGACAAGTAAGCAAGTAGCATCATTTCAGATGGTTCTGATGCTTGAGGGAAAGAAGGATGCTGGCTGAGAGAGAGAAGGGACGCAGGGTCCTTCGAGTGGTGTGTGTGGTCCAGTGGGGGAACACCCCCAGCGACCATGACTCAGCAGAGAGGAAGGCAGAAGAGGGGGGTCCTAGGTGGGGTAAGAGGGGCAGGGAAACAGCTGGACCGTGCACGGACCCGATGCTCTTGTTCTGGTTTCACTGGGAAGTTCTAAGAGAGATAAGTGACCTGTGGTTTCTCTCAGAAGGGACGTGTGGCTCTGGACTCTTAGGACAAACTATGGGAGAGGATGTGAGTGGAAAGAGATGGTCCAGCTAGAAATAGGGCTCGCCATGGCTGTGGAGATGGGGAGAGCAGAGCTCCTCCTGATTTCTGGCGGCAGAGCTGGGAGGACTTCTTGATGGAGGGCAGGTGGCCATCGGCAGGGGCAGGAGCAGAGCAGGAATCAGTGCCTCTGTTCAGATCCTATCAGCGATCTAAGCAGAGACCCCAGGGCCATGGAACTGGGGAACAGTCGGCAGGTGGCCACACGGTCACTTAAGGAGCCACAGAGGCACAGCTGCTTAGAAACAGCTGGACATCCTGCAGGGTGTCTATCATGACATCAAACAGCTTTCACCCCCTGTCAGTGATGGCAGCCACATCTCATCACACCCAGGCACACCCAGGAGCCCAGCACCCCTAGTTTGTAAGGCAGCTTGCTCGTTTCCTCCCTCAGCTTTCCCTTGTGCTATGTATGTGCTTGGTCACTCAGCCGTGTCCGACTCTTTGTGGCCCCGTGGACTGTAGCCCTCCAGGCTTCTCTGTCCATGGGATTCTCCAGGCAGAACACTGGAGTGGGTTGCCGTTTCCTCCTCCAGGGGATCTTCCCAACCCAAGGATCAAGGGATCCTGCATTGCAGGTGGATTCTTCACCATCTGAACCACCAGGGAAGCCCATGAATACGGGAGTGGGTAGCCTATCCCTTCTCCAGGGGACCTTCCCAACCCAGGAATCAAACCGATGTCTCCTGCATTGCAGGCGGGTTCTTTACCAGCTGAGCTACCAGGGAAGCCTTTATGTTGGTCATTTTAATATATGCGGAGATTTCAGGTGTGAAGTTCTAGCAAAAGAAGCCCATTCTTCCTCAGTTAAAATGCATGTGAGCAAGTGGGGGGTTCCCTGTCTGCAGATTCACACACGTGAACATTTTGCCTCCTGTGATGGAAATTACAATCAAGACCCCACGAAGGAGGCACTCAGCCCTCCCAAGGAAGGAAGCAGCTCCCTCTCCCAAGGCGCTGAGTTCCGCCTGTGTCATGCAGCAGCAGACTGACTGGGAGGTGACTCTAGACATCTGTGGGAGGCAAGCTGGCGCGGGCCCCCCCAGGATGAGAGGGGCCACGCTGTCCTGCCCAGGGTAGCGTGTAGTTCAGGGCCCTTCTCCCAAGAGGCCCGGTGAGCATCCCCGGGCCTGCTGTTCTAGTGCTGCTGCAGCCGGAGCTTGTGAGGTGACCAGGCCCAAGCTTGTCTAGTGTGTGTTGTCACAATCTCCTTATAATTCTTTCTGCAAAAATATAACTGCTTTTTTTTTTTTTTTTGGCTGCACCAGTGGCATGTGGAACTATAGGCCTCTGACCAGGGATTGGAGCCCTTGCCCCCTGCAGTGGGAAGTGTGGGGCCCTGACTGCTGGACCACCAGGGAAGCCACTTAACAGTTTATCACTCATTCGTTTGCTCACTTGTCTGCTCTTTGGGGGTCTGGCAGTCTCTGGAGCCTGGCACTCTGTTCAGCCCAAACAGAAATGTGATGAAACACACAGCTCTCAGGTTATGGAGACACAAGATGCAATCTGTATGTGGCCTATAGGGAATAAAAATACAAGCCTGCCCACGTTCTTGACGGAGACTAGTGACAGGAGTCCCTGCAGGGATTAGGCGTTTGGAGGCTGAACCCAGGAATGGGGATCAGTGAAAACAGTGGGCTAGATAAGGTTGTATACTACAACCCCCAAGATTCCACAGGGATTTATCTAAGTGCTAACGTGAGGCCTGAGTCTTCATGTTTTTAGAGAAAAGTCACTCCAGATTAGATTGAAGTCCTGGGGCTCTGGACTGATCAAAAACAGATCCAGTCTCGTGATCTTTGCTCCCCAGAAAAGCCATGTTTTCCTAAAGGCAGCATTGCATTACCCAGGGGAAAACACTGATCCTTCCATTGTTGCTGTTTTCCTGACCAATGCCACCAGCATAGCATCTACTCCTGCCCAGGCTTGTTCCTTAAACAAATATCTGCTGAGGGTTTACCTGTGCCAGCTGGACGTTATCACAGGTTCTGAGGATGTGGCCGGGGACGCTGACAGCCTGTCCCGGCCCTTTGCATGCAGGTGATGGCCCACGTGATGCATGATGTGAAGAGGAACCCCACGGGCTCTGGCAGCACAGACCGTGCACACCTCAGCTGAGGCTTGGAGGCCCGCAGACGAGATGCTCAGCCTCAGGCCTAGAGTCACGGGTGTGAGGCTGGAGGTGACGCAGGAGGTAGGGCCTTCATTCCAAAACCAGTCCAACTGGCCTGCAGCAGGAAAGCTCCAGAGAGGGTCTGGGTGAGGCTGGAGAGGCTGGTGGCCGGCTCCAAGGTCACCGAGAGGGTGAGGAAGCCACGGGCTTCCAGCAAGAAGGCCCCCGGTCAGGGTTACACCCTGCAAAGACCATTCCTAGGCTGCAGGACTGTTGCTTCCCAGCTTGTCTAGTGTATTACTGAGCCGTGTGTTTTGCCTTATCACCGTCTGCCACGGGGAACAAAGAGGAGCTCAAAGAAGAGAATCTGTTTCGAACTGAAAGGAAAAGCTGTCATAATCAAAAAGCTGACTGCTTGCTCTATTTTTGATGCTCCATGAAATTTTATAGCACTGAGAAAATTTTGTCTTGTAAATGTAGCCAAATAATCCTGGTGTCTGTTGCAGAGTTAGTGTGGTTTATGTTATAGAATGCTTTTTTTTTCCCTTTCATAAAATACCCATAGAACTTTTAACCCATCCTGTGACCAAATTCTGGACACAAAGGAGGTATTTTGATTATAATAGTGTGAAATAGATCAGAGATAAGGTAAGAGAAAGGCTCTGGCCTGTTAGCATTTAGCTAATCTGTTTGGCCATCATCCAACAGAAAATTTTCTCTGAGATTGCGAGTCTCAGTTATTAAAAGGTAATATATATTCAGAGACACCAATTTCAGCTCACACTCTTTTCTAGATTTAGACTTTGCTATAAACTTCTTCCAGTATTTATAGGGGGACATATCCATGTTAGTCACTCAGTTGTGTCTGACTCTGCGACCCCATGGACTGTAGCCCAGCAGGCTCCTCTGTCCTGGGGATTCTCCAGGCAAGAATTCTGGAGTGGGTTGCCATTCCTTTCTCCAGGTTGTAGGGGGACACTTACCTATAATGACTCAATTTAAGTACCTGTATTTTGGAAATTGTATTGACTCTCATGAGTCCATGAAAACATAAACATGTTCTGTTTAATAAATACGGTTCTTCCTGCAGACATAGGAGGATGGCAATCTCCATCTTTCCTTCCAACCCCAGTTTTACCAGGTGCTGTAGGAATGTGCTGAGCAAAAGAGTTGTATGTTCTTTTTAACAAAGCACAGTTGATTTACAGCATTGTATTCATTTCTGCTATACAGCAAAGTGATTCAGTGATACATACATATATTCATATGTAGTCATACCTTCTTTTTATATTCTTTTCCATTATCATTTATAATAGGATATGAAATATAGTTCCCTGCAGTGTACAGCAAGACCTCATTTATTCATTCCATGGATAACAGTTTGCATCTGCCCACCCCAGCCTCCCACCCCATCCCTCCCCCACCCTTGGCTGCCCAAGTCTGTTCTCTGT
>SJXQ01005039.1:61432-83125 GCA_006408695.1 Aepyceros melampus
CCTGTCTGTCCCCTGTCCCCCTGTCTGTCCCCTCTCCTCCTGTCTGTCCCCTGTCCCCCTGTCTGTCCCCTGTCTGTCCCCTGTCCCCCTGTCTGTCCCCTGTCTGTCCCCTGTCCCCCTGTCTGTCCCCTGTCCCCGTGCTGATGTTCCTTGAAAACAAACCCCTAGATGTTCTGTGGACCTAAAGTGAATCTTAAATATTAGATTAAGTTGCCAATTGCATTTTTCCATATTTATCTTCTGAGAGAGGAATAAAATTAAAGCGTTTTACCTTGGCAGCATCTGTAACATTTTATGAGACAAAAGAACCTTTTTTCCGCACAAAGATCTGAGCCAGAGCATTACCCATTAAAGAGAGTAGACCCAGCGAGCAGGACGTATTTCTACAGTCATGTCGTGGAAATACTGAAGACCCAGTGTCCTGAGGCCAGACTGCAGAGCACAGCTGCTCACAGCACCTCTGTCCTGGACTGATAATCTCCTTAATTTTGAACCTTGGTCAGTCCTTTCCCGACAACACGCCTCAAAGTGGAAAGCTCTCCTCTGCTCGCATTTTGGGGGCAACAAGGAGCCGAGCAGGATGGAGGCTTCTGGAGAACTATGCAGGCTTTCTGCCGGCTCTCTTTTGAGCTTGATTGCTGTTCCCTGGACAGAGTCTTCACTCTACTCTTTTAAAGTAGTGGCAGACAGAACACAGTGATCTTGGGCCTTGGCTCACTCCCCTCCCTGCAGCCTCCCATCCTGCCTCGTCCTTGCTGATCAGTCACCCCCTCCACAGTGTCCCACCACTGTCTGCTCTGCATGACATGGCCCACACTCCACACTCAGCCCCAGGTGCCCGTCCACTCCGCTTGGGTCCAGCCCCCTCCAGCAAGACACTCTCTGTAGACCCATCTTGCAGCAGGAAAACTTGTCTTCTCACTAAACACATATACACTCTCCAAGTCATCCATCAGGTCCATCCACTTCAAGAGTTGATCTGGTGCCATGAACATAATGTTAATATCTATGTAACTTCTCAACCAATTCACAGTCAAAACTATAGCTAAGGAAAAAATTTTAATGACAAGCCTTGACTTTATTTGAATTCCAGCTGACTCCAAAAATGAAACGTACCACTTTCCACAGACCCAGAATTTGGAAAACTAGACCAGACATGTCTCGCTGTTTTCTGTATTCTTCTTGTTACCCACTGACAATTTTTAGCATTTTTAGAAGTCCCATTTTGTGCAACAGAATGCAAGATTGAGGGAAATTTCACACCACGTACAACAGCAGCCTTGAAAAACTGCTTGCCAGGGGGGTTGCTGGCCTGAAGTGCCTGAAAGTTTCCCCTGTGGATTGTAGACCTGGAGACAAGCTCATGTTCTGAACAAGGCTGTCACCTCCTGAGAAAACTGTGAATGCTAAGGGGGTTACAGACCTTCGTGTAAGCATCGCACCATCGATGCCAGTGTGAGCATTGTACTTGGGGAGTGTCTGCTGAGGGAGAACATGAGTAGATGAATTAATAGCTAACTGAATGTATACACTACCTCAAAACTCGTCCAATGCGGTGCCCACGTTCACAGTAACTGACAGGTAGGAACTGTCTGAGTGCCCCTGGACAGGTGATGGGGAGGCAGCGTGGCCGGTGTGCACAGCAGAGGGTGGGGGTTAGGGCTGGGCTTCCTGGTGGCTCAGACGGTACTGAGTTCGATTCCTGGGTCAGGAAGATCCTCTGGAGGAGGAAATAGCAATCCACTTCAGTATTCTTGCCTGGGAAATCCCATGGACAGAGGAGCCTGATGGATACAGTCCATGGGGTCACAAAGAGTTGGACAAGACTGAATGGCTAACACTTAGGGTTAGGGTTGGGGTTAGGATTGAGGCTACAGGGAGTAGACCCTGAGACACCTGAAACCTTGGTGATGAACCTGGAGGTCACTGCGCTCAGTCAACTGTCAGCCGCAAAGGACAATACGGTGGGGTTCCGCTTATGTGCAGTCCTGTGAGGAGCCAGGTCGTGGAGACACAAGGGGTGGGCGGCTGGCTCTGGTGGAGGTGCAAGGGTAGGGGGAAGTGGAGTTTGTAAGATGGCCACAGAGTCTGAGTTTGGGATGATGAACATTCTGGAGATGGACACTGGTGACGGCTGCCCAGCCTTGTGAAAGCACTTCATGCCACTGAAGTTATACCCAAGTGGGCTTAAGATGGTAGGTTCTTGGTTATGCATATTTTAGGGAAATTTTTAAAGCCTCAGAAACAAAAAGAAGCATTTTGTTCATATTCATATTACACAAACATTTTAGTCACTTGGGGAAGAGGCTCGTGAGGCCTGAAAGTAATGGGACGCTAAAGTAGCAAGCGGAAGGCCCTGCCAGTGGGGACTCCCCACGTGGCCCGTGACCATCCACCCCACACAAGCCCGTCCTCACTGTGAGTCAAGCTTCCCCCAAGCCTATGTGCACAGTTTAATTCACATCATGGCTATTCCCCGGTGGGTATTCGCCAGCGAGGAAAGCAGAGATTCCAGGAGGGTGGTTATCTGTGGAGCCTCGTCTGATTCTGTAGGAAGCCAGGCTGCAGACTCGGGCCATCTCCTCCCAAGGCTAGATCCCACCCACACATCTGGGAAATATTAGGGGGCTCTCCTCCCATGGGTGAATCCTCCTCGAGCCTGCTGGGAGCTCTGGACACTTAGCACCCTCCAAACCACTTGTCCAGACAGAAACACCTGCTTCCGGTCTCCTCCTCGTGCGGTGTCAGCAGGAGGCTGCGCCATCCACACAGCCTGGGGCCAGGCTCCGATCAGCACCCCCGCCATCAACAGGGCCAGTGGGCATCCCCTCCGAGCCTGCCTCGTCCCTGTGCGACCCTGCCCCTCATCAGCATCGTGTCCCCCACAGCAGCAGACACCTCGGAAACAACAGCGTCCTTTCCTCTTCCTTGTGACCGTCAGAGGGGTATTCAGAGACTATGAATCAATCGTGATACCAGCCTGCTGTCGCCCATCAGAGGCTTTCTATAGCATTTAGACCAGAATCCATGCCAGGGAAGGCCGCCTGAGCCCGCCACTTAGCCTCGCCCAGCCCTCTTGCCCCACCTCTCTACTATAACAGCAGGGCTCTGAGTCAAGTCACCTCTTTCCCTTTCTCAAGATTCCCAAGCCCAGGAAGGCTCAGGGCCTGAGCATTCACAACTGCTTCTGCCCGAAAAGCCCCTGAGAGCCTTCCTCTTCTCGTGGTCACAGATCACAGCGCAAAGCGACTGCGGCAGGAAGGCCTGCTCGGAGCAGGCTGACTCCCGCTTCTGCCACTGCGGCTCTTCTGACGCATCGGCTCACTCTGCTGACTGATGCCGTGCATCGCGACCTGAAGCCACTGATCTCAGATGAGAGAGTCTGTGCACCTCCCTCCACTAGACCCCCCTTCACAGCCAGGGCTCCGTCTCTTCCAATGCTGTACCCCATGCCCACAAGAGCACCTACAACACGTGTGAGCGAGTGAATGGCTAATACTGGGGTCATATAAGTGAACCCTGGCCTTCATCAGTGGGGAGAAGGGCACCAGAGAGGTCACTGCAGTTCAGAAAGGTGTATGCGGAGCAGGTGGGTGCAGAGAGGCTCCAGGGATGTGGGAGAAAGTCCAGGGGAAGTCCTATTTCTAGAAGACCCTCCGCCTAAGATCTGTTATTTTGTAATAAGACAGAAAGACAAAACCAAACAATATCACTTCATGTAGAATCTAAAATAAACAAACAAGTTCATACATACAGAGAACAGGTTCGTGGTTGCCTTGCCTGAAGTGGGGGTGGGGGGAGGAAGGAGAAATGGGTGGAGGGGTCAAAAAGTACAGACTTGTAGTTGATGTCACGTACATCAGATGACTACTCCCAAGTGGCTCAGTGGTAAGTTTGTCTGCCAGTGCAAGAGATGTGGGAGACAGGGGTTCAATCCCTGGGTAAGGAAGATCCCCTGGAGAAGGAAATGGCAACCCACTCCAGCATTCCTGCCTGGAGAATCCCATGGACAGAGGAGCCTGGGCTACAGTCCACGGAGTCACAAAGAGTCAGACACATTTGAGCGACTGAGCACTGTGACTATAGTTAACAGCACTTCACTGTGTATTTTATAGTTGCTGAGATAGTACATCTTTAAAGTTCTCATCCGTCCAGTTCACTCACTCAGTCGTGTCCAACTCTTCGCCATCCCTGGACTGCAGCACACCAGGCTTCCCTGTCTATCACCAACTCCCAGAGCTTGCTCAGACTCATGTCCATCAAGTTGGTGATGCCATCCAACCATCTCATCCTCTGTCGTCCCCTTCTCCTCCTGCCTTCAATCTTTCCCAGCACTAGGGTCTTTTCCAGTGAGTCAGGTCTTCACATCAGGTTGCCAAAGTATTGGAGATTCAGGTTCAGCATCAGTCCTTCCAATGAATATTCAGGACTGATCTCCTTTAGGATGGATTGGCTGGATCTCCTTGCAGGCCAAGGGACTCTCAAGAGTATTCTCCAGCACCACAGTTCAAAAGCACAATTCTTCAGTCCTCAGTTTTCTTTATGGTCCAACTCCCACATCCATACATGACTACTGGAAAAACCATATCTTTGACTAGATGGACCTTTGTTGGCAAAGTAATGTCTCTGCTTTTGAATAGGCTATCTAGGTTGGTGATAACTTTCCTTCCAAGGAGTAAGCATCTTTTAATTTCATGACTGCAATCACCATCTGCAGTGAATTTGGAGCCCCCTAAAAAAAGTCAGCCACTGTTTCCACTGTTTCCCCATCTATTTGCCATGAAGTGATGAGACCAGATGCCATGATCTTCGTTTTCTGAATGTTGAGCTTTAAGCCAACTTTTTCACTCTCCTCTTTCACTTTTATCATGAAACTCTTTAGTTCTTCTTCCCTTTCTGCCATAAGGGTGGTGTCATCTGCATATCTGAGGTTATTGATATTCTCCTGGCAATCTTGATTCCAGCTTGTGTTTCTTCCAGCCCAGTGTTTCTCATGATGTACTCTGCATATAAGTCAAACAAGCAGGGTGATAATATACAGCCTTGACATATTCCTTTTCCTATTTGGAACCAGTCTGTTGTTCCATGTCCAGTTCTAACTGTTGCTTCTTGACCTGTATACAGATTTCTCAGGAGGCAGGTCAGGTGGTCTGGTATTCCCTTCTCTTTAAGAAATTCACAGTTTGTTGTAATCCACACTGTCAAAGGCTTTGGCATAGTCAATAAAGCAAAAGTAGATGTTTTTCTGAAATTTTCTTGCTTTTGTGATGATCCAACAGATGTTGGCGATTTGATCTCTGATTCCTCTGCCTTTTCTAAATCAATCTTGAACATCTGGAAATTTTATGGTTCACCTACTGTTGAAGCGTGGCTTGGAGCATTTTGAGCATTACTTTGCTAGCATGTGAGATGAGTCCAATTGTGCGGTAGTTTGAACATTCTTTGGCATTGCCTTTCTTTGGGATTGGAATGAAAACTGACCTTTTCCAGTCCTGTGACCACTGCTGGCATATTGAGTGCAGCACTTTCACAGCAACATCTTTTAGGATTTGAAATAGCTCAACTGGAATTCCATCACCTCCACTAGCTTTGTTCGTAGTGATGCTTTCTAAGGCCCACTTGACTTCACATTCCAGGATGTCTGGCTCTAGGTGAGTGATTACACCATTGTGATTATCTGGGTCATGAAGATCTTTTTTGTATAGTTCTTCTGTGTATTCTTGCCACCTCTTCTTAATATCTTCTGCTTCTGTTAGGTCCTACCATTTCTGTCCTTCATTGTGCCCATCTTTGCATGAAATGTTCCCTTGGTATCTCTAATTTTCTTGAAGAGATCTCTAGTCTTTCTCATTCTGTTGTTTTCCTCTATTTCTTTATTGGTCACTGAAGAAGGCTTTCTTATCTTTCCTTGCTATTCTTTGGAATTCTGCATTCAAATGGATATATCTTTCCTTTTCTCCTTTGGAGAAAGTTCTCATCACAAGGGAAAAAATATCTGTATCTCGTGAGGTGACGAATGGTAACTAGACTTACATAGTGATCATGTCACAGTATATACAAGTGTGAAATCATTGTGTCTCACACCTGAAACTAGCATGACGTCAGATGCTGATGATGCCTCATTTCGGAAAAAAGTCGCAGAGAAGTCTTTCTCTTCATTCATTGGTTCCTTTGCTAGCCATGTACGAGCATTGTCATCTTGAAGCTGCTCACATCATATTGTAGGAAAAGCAAATGATCATGCCCTTAGGAACCAAGATTCCCTGTAGTAGAAAAGGTAGACAGAGTTGAGTTAGAATGCCATAAGCTGAAGCTTCAGTTGGAAAAGGCTCCCAGTATTCTCTCTCACACAAAACTGCCCGTGCTTCCTAGTTCTGTGCACTTCAGAGGGCTGGAAGCAGTGGTGGCCCAAAAGTAGAAGGGCCCCAGCATCCTGAAGCAAAGTTTCTGATTCCAGTTGCCACAGAAGGATGAAAGCAGTTTTAGAGAGTCTGCTGCTTTCAACTCTGGGCCAGAAATGGACAAGTTTTAAATGTTGGTCTGTCTTTTGAGCCAGGAAGGAGGAAAGCTGTCAGGGACCAAGGGGATCTTCTCAAAGGACACAGAGCCGACTGGCAAGGCTCCCACTCAGCTAAGAAGGGACAATGTGAGCACTAAAAGACAATGACCCTGAGGTGAAACACCAAATACATCAAACACGCGGTTCTTAAAGGACAAAAACCAAGCAAAGAGCACAAGAGCGCTCCTTTCAGAACGTGGGAAGCAGCGTGAGGTTGTTGCCTGAGCGTGAACCCTGATGCTGACTCTACTCGCAGAGACACGGCCACTGCAGCCCTTCCCCTGGGAATAGAACCTCTCACCTTTGGATTTGCAGTCAGAGGGAAACGGGTCCTGGGAAACCTCTGTCTGGTCTGTGAGCTTTGTCCTCGGCTGAAGCATAGCTGCATTTTCGGATGGTCTGCGCCATGTCCTGCTGTGTGATCTTATTGGTGTTGTCAGGCACTTAATTAAGCATACTACTGGCATAAACAGCATAGTCACGGAGCGCTGGACATCATAAAGAGGCTGTGCCAAGAAGCCGCAGACATTTACCGGAGAACTGAAAATGTGGTTCTGATAAAACCTTCCGAAGTCAGAGGTTTTTTTCACGAATGATTTTGAATCGGCCGAGCCACTTCTCATGCCCAGTCAATTCAGTGGACACAGAACTGACTGTAAGACGTTGTGTTTAGAAGAGGCTTGTATGAGTGTCTGAGCCACATTTTGTCACTGGTAGCATCCTGCCTTAAACCCTCACGGCAGCTTTTCCCTGACTTTCTCTTTGCTCTTCTCACCGTCCTCATCTATCTTTGAGCTGCTGTTTGGCTGGGGTTGTATAGTCAATGATGGCCGCACACATTCGGCCCTCAGTGCATCTTATTGTGGTGAGATTATTTGCTGGCTGTGTCTGTCTCCCTAATTCTCTGTGTTCTCCTCGAGAGGAGGGGCTGCCCTTTCATCTCAAGTTCTCAGCACCCCGTGTCTCCGGACTGATGTGGGTGCTGACGACGATCCGAACAGTCAGTCATTCTGCAGACCCTGCACGTCGTCAGTGGTCTGCTTCACACAGTGGGGAAAGGAATGCTCAGGACCTACTCTTTCACCCTGAATGTGAGCTGGAGGTTGGCAGCATTTGAAAGTAGAAATTCTTAGGTTCTATAGAGATCTAGTAATAAGAAGACTTTGTCAAGTAGATGCTTTGAAGAGTCATGGGGAAAAATGCTAAAGCAAAAGATGAAACGTAAAAAAATTCCTCAGGCTTAGATGAATTCACTGACTCTGACTCACTTGAAAATGAGAGCTGGACGTTCACCAGTGTTTGATTACCTGTCTTTTCCCAAGTGTTCTATCTGCTGTGACTTTAACATCTGGGATCAAAGGCTTACTTACCCCTAGAGATGCTACTTAATGCCTCTTAATCGTCATGCCTGCAGAGCTGGCATCTGCCCCAGCCTAATCCCTCTGCCTTGACTTACCTTGAGCACTTGTCGTCAGGTGTGTGTAAGGCGTGGCTGGGTGACAGTAAGGGTCCCCCACTTTGTCACGCATCAGAATCACCTGGAGGCTTATTAACACACAGGGAACTTGGGCTCCACCCCACCCCATCCCACAGGTTTCTAAATGACGAGGTCTGGGTTGAGGCTTAAGAATCTGCACGTCTCATGAGGCCCTGGTGCTGCTGTTGCTGCTGGCCTAGAAACAACACTTTGAGAAGCCCTGGGGTCTGGGGCTTCTCTGACTTAAGTGGACCCATGTAGGTCACATGTGGGTTTGGCCTCAGTGCGTCTGGGCTGGGGGCTGAGCTTCTGCATGTCTCGGAAGCACCCAAGGGACACCATTGTATTGATCTGGGGCCACTTTCAAGTTCTCATCTCTGGCTGATTGTTAGAATCTCCTGAAAAACTTGAAAAATCATGCTGCCCAGATCCTGCGACAGATTCTGCTCTAGTAGGTCTGCATGGGGCCCTGAAATCTGCCCTGTAATGAGCAGCCCTGGGCAATTTCTATCACAGACGACCTGTGCTCCCCTGTGGAAGGGAAACTGGTCTGGAAAGAGCAAATCACTTGTGGAATTTCTGTATCACCACAACTGTCTAAAAAATAGGAGCTACTTGTAGGATAAGAAAATGCCAGTATGTTTAATTGGTTCTAAGATACGCTTTTTTCATATTTTAATGTCTCTCAAACTGGAAGACCTCTAGCCACCAGTGTTGCTTAAAGAAATCATTGGCAGTGTTTTATTCACGGAACATAAGATGATCGGTAGATAAAATATGAAAGGTCCTGTGCTGCTGCTGCTAAGTCACTTCAGTCGTGTCCGACTCTGTGTGACCCCAGAGATGGCAGCCCACTAGGCTCCTCTGTATCTGGGATTCTCCAGGCAAGAACACTGGAGTGGGTTGCCATTGCCTTCTCCAATGCATGAAAGTGGAAAGTGAATGTGAAGTCGCTCAGTCGTGCCTGACTCTTAGCGACCCCATGGACTGCAGCCCACCAGGCTCCTCCGTCCATGGGATTTGCCAGGCAAGAGTACCGGAGTGGGGTGCCATTGCCTTCTCCGATGAAAGGTCCTACTTTCTATGAAAGGTCCTACTTTCTATGAAATTCAGTAATTAATTTTAAATGATTTGAAGAAATATGAATAAACAAGTCTTATTCACAGAAGGTCAATGCTTTCTGGTACTCTTTAATTTGGGCTTTCATTATATGTATGAGAAGGTTTTAAGATATATAAAAAGCATTTGTAATTTCCCTCTTCTTTCTCCAGAACAGGGTTTTTTGTTGTTGTTTTGTTTTCTGCGATTTATTTGGCTGCTCTGAGTCTTAGTTGCAGCCTGCAGGATCTTCAGTTGTGACATTCAAACTCTCAGTTGTGGAATCAAGTTCCCTGACCAGGGACTGAACCCAGGCTCCTGCACTGGGATCTTGGCGTCTTAGCCACTGAAGCACCAGGGAAGTCCTTGGAAGAGACTGCTGTGTGAGGGACAGAAGTGAAAATGGAGAGGTAATTTGGGAAAAGAAAGAAGTGAAGTTGTTTTTTACTAAAAGAGACACCATGGAGGGCCCTGGACTAAGAGAGAAGGAAGTGAGGGTTGAAAGCAACAAGAGGCGATGGGAAGAGGGGCATGAATGATGAGGCTGAAGCAAGAGTGCCAGGCATGAGAAGCCCATACTTCCTGGAGAAACGGCTCCAGAAAACCACACTGCCTTTCTGAGTCTTTGAACTCAACGTGTTCTTCCTTTGGATGCCACACAGGAGACAAGGTGGCTGGAGTATTCACGAACAGCCTGGTAATTTGAAGGGTGAGTATTTTAATGACTAGCCTTGTTCAATCTCTGTCAAAAACCCCTTCAGGTAAAATTCTTCTCCTTTAGCGAATTTCTTCTTTCAAGTATTCCTTTCACCCTCAGAGGAACTGTAACGCCTTCATCTGCTCATTGACAGTAAGTTTCCACATTTAGATGAAAACTTGGAATGGATGCAGGAGTTTCTAGAAAGCCCTGAATACTGGATGTTTCAAGGGTAAAGCCAGCTGCTTTAAAGCCAGACACACCCTCACTGGCCCTCAGAATGGCCCCTTGTGCAGAAGCTCTCATCTGCCCCTATGGGCCATTCACGGTGGAAGTTGTTGTTGTTCAGTGGCTAAGTCATGTCCAGCACTTTGTAAACTGCAGCATGCCAGGCTTCCCTATCCTTCACTACCTTCTGGAGTTTGCTCAAACTCCTGTCCATTGAGTTAATGATGCCATCCAATCATCTCATCCTCTGTCATCCCCTTCTCCTCCTGCCTTCAATCTTTCCCAACATCAGAGTTTTTTCCAATGAGTCAGCTCTTTGCATCAGGTGACCCTTTAAGTATTGGAGCTTCAGCTTCAGCATCAGTCCTGCCAATGAATATTCAGGGTTGATTTCCTTTAGGATTGACTGGTTTGATCTCCTTGTTATCCAAGGGACTCTCAAGAATCTTCTCCAGCACCACAGTTTGAAAGCATCAATTTTTCAGTGCTCAGCTTTCTTTATGGTCCAACTCTCATATCTGTCCATGACTACTGGAAAAACCATAGCTCTGACTATATGGACCTTTGTTGACAAAGTAATGTCTCTGCTTTTTAATATGCTTTTTAAGTTTATCATAACTTTCCTTCCAAAGAGCATGTATCTTTTAATTTCATCACTGCAGTCACTGTCGGCAGTGATTTTGGAGTTAAGAAAATAAAATCTGTCACTGTTTCTACTTTTTCCTCATCTATTTCCCATGATGTGATAGGATTGGATACCATGATCTTTGCTTCTCAAAAGTGATCTCCCCAGTCCCTACGGGGAGCAGCCTGGGCAGGGTTCTCGCTGGTTCAGCCCTCAGGGCCAAACAGCGTGGGCCAAGTCCTATCAGGTGGGGGACCCCCCCCAGGGAAAGCCCTGTCTGTCAGATGGAAGACCCCCAGGGAAAGCCTTCAGGCAGGGGACACCCAGGGAAAGCCTAGGTGCTTCTGGAAGCTTCAGGATGAGGTCACAAAGTGGCTCAACTTTCTCACAGAATTCTGAGCCAGGGTTTTAAAGGCAGTTTCTTTCTCATTTCCTCCTGGGACTACAGGAGGGTTCTGAAGGCCCAAGATCTTTCCTGGGTGAAACTGCTTCCCTCCCTTCAAGCCCCCTCCACTACCAGGGTGGACCAGAGTCAATGTCATTGTCCTTGAAAGCTCAAGAGTGAAGGCAAGAAGTTGAAATTTCTATGCAGTATCATCACCTGGGGTGAGGTACAGGACAGAGAAGCTCAGGGAGCTATTCAGGAAAACAGGTTCCATGCAGTTGTGAGTTGTGTTGTAATCCAGATATGAGCCAAACCTTCCTGCAGCCAAGAGGATCGCACTTCAAGGGCTCCTGGTGCCAGGCCTGTGGAGGCCAACACCCCTGGAGGCATCTGACAACCCCCTTGCTTTTCTCTCGTGATCCCCTTTGCTTCTGTTCTGCACACATGCGTGCCGCTGCTGTCTGGACCCTTGGCTGTAAAAGGCAGCCTTTCACGAGTTTTTACAAGGACATCCATGAGCACCAAGTGCCATCCAGGGGAGAGCTTGCTGACCTTTCAGGAGTGGAAACCTTCGCTCCTGGCTTTCTCCAGAAGTCTTAACCCCTCCTCACAGTCTCCATATCAGTTGGCCTCCACTGTATATTTTAAGCTTGTCCAACCAATAGCACTCTTCCCTAGAGAAATTCTGAGACTGTCACTGCCAACTGGTATAAAATCATCAGGGACCCCATGAGGGTAGCACTGACTTTCTGTGCTTTAATGGCACAGCACTAATCCATACCATCTGTTACCCGTCACATGGTCAGCGCCTTCCCAGGCAGGTGCCAGTGCCTTCCCGGTCAGGTGATCAGCGCCTTCTCGGTCACGTGGCCAGCGCCTTCTTGGCCCCAGGGCACGTGGCTCTGAGTCATTTCCCAGGGGGAGTCAGGGGTGGTGCCTGGAGACCATGCTCCAGGACGGGACGTGCCAGGGGCCAGCTAGGCTGGTAAGATATGTTTGTAGCACTCTGAACTGGTGATAACTAACGTAATTGCTCATTAAGCAAACCAGACTTCAGTGAAGAAGGACCATGCTTACTGGAGCAAAGTGTGGGGCAAAGGAGGAGATCCCTCTCTTCAGCCGGAGGGATCTAGGAAGGCTTGCTCTCCATCATGTCATAGCCTCTGCCAGCAGAATCACTGCAACGTTGCCTCCACACAAGGGCGTCAGAGAGATTCAAGTAATAGTCTGAGTCTGCATCAAGGTACAAAAAGCACAGGGTATCATAGTCGGGTGATGAGTTTAAATCCCAGTGAGTCAGATACCCTCCATGGAATTCTAAGTGTGTCCTTATTCCCTCTAAGCCTGGATTTCCCAATTTATGAAGAAGGAGCATAACCTCTCCCTATAAACCTGGGATGAAAAATTGGAGGTACAGGTTTAAATAACAATGTATCTCGGGCTATGGTAGACACTCCACAAAAGGCAATCACAAGCATAGCTACTGTAGAATCCTTCTCATCACCAGTATAAACAATCTTTCACAGAACCTCACCTCATCCTTGAGTACAACCTGGGACATTCACTCAACAACATCAACCCTACATTTGTGTGTGATTACTTGCTTAAGTTGATCTGTTCCAAAATTCAGGAACTCCACTGCTTGGAGATGGCCCAGTTGCAGCGAAAAAAAATCAGGTTAATATATCTTACTCCATTTCAACATCTGGCATTAGCCCATCTATCGTGGCTTATTCCTTTGACATCAGATCACTACTGTCGACATAGTAATTATTAAAATTCATTTTTATCCAGAATGTGTGTCTCTTCTAACTTCATCTGATCTGTCTTGAAGCCAAGGGTTAAGAACAGTGCTGGTGTGGCATGTGAGGCAATGCCCTGCAGGAGCAAACTTGAACAGGACTGTAGGCCACTGTCCAGACAGAGCTGAGCTGTAACATTCAGAAGACTCCCCACATCTAGAAGGGTGGACTACACCACACCAGCACAGGCACAGAGGCTCTGCTTCTGAGATGTTCAGCTGAACGAAATGCAATATTGTTGCCCTCTTCCTTTAAAACATAGTCAGCCAATCAAAAACTACTGCAAGAGACTCAGCATAATATAACACACAGTGAAACGACTGCCTCCCTGATAATCTGCTCTGTGAAGTTTACTTTATAGGCTCTGTTGGATTTTCAAAAATCATAATATCCGTTGTTCAGGGCTTCCTTGGGGTGGCTCAGATGGTAAAAATTCTGCCTGCAATGCAGGAGACCCAGGTTTGATCCTTGGGTGGGGAAGAGCCCCTGGAGAAGGGGATGGTAACCCACTCTGGTATTCTTGCTGGAGAATTCCATGGACAGAGGAGCCTGGGGTGCTACAGTCCATGGGGTCACAGCATCAGACATGACTGAACGACTCACACTGCAATGCATCCAGTGTTTAAATGTTTATGGCTAAGGGACTCTCACACCTTCATAAGGTTTTCTGTCTCCTCGCTAGCAGTGTCTCTTCTAACTGAGCTTTTTTCCAACCACAGTTGAAAATTCCTGGATTCTTCCAGACACAGGGGCCTCCTCTTGCCAGCTCCCCTCCCTGAGTCTGCTGCAAGTCTAGGGAGGGAGCACGATGGCTTAGCATATTTTCCTCCCCAGGGCAATTCTCAGCCCAGAAAAGTGCTCTGTGTAAGAAAGCGAGGAGCAGTCACCAAGCAAGAGCAAAGGAAAGATGGCACAGATAATACCAGGATAATCAGAAGTTTAGATCTGAAAGAGACAGCCAGAGCCCATGCTGGCTTCCGTGTGCCCCTCAGCACTTCCCTGCAGGGCCCTGTCGGCAGCTTATCATCTTCCCAGAAACGGTAGGAGGAGGTCAGGGGCAGAGGAGCTTGAGAGCAAATCAGTCGTCCACAGACCATCAGAATGGAAATGTGAATCTCTGCTGAAAGACGACATATGGGTCCCCGATTTTAAAACCTAATGTCTTAGTTTACTGGTCTCTTGGCTCTTTGGAACCAGAATATGCTTTCATTAGAAATCATGGAGGGACCTCCCTGGTGGTCCAGTGGCTAGGACTCCACCTTGCAATGCAGAGGACGCAGGATCAATCCCTGGTTGTGGAACTAAGATCCCACATGCTGTGGAGCAACTAAGCTCACGCCGCAGCTATGAGGCCCACACGCCACAACTAGAGAGCCGGTGCGCAGCAATGAAGATGCTGCATGTTGCGACCAAGACTCAGTTCAATTCAGTCGCTCAGTCGTGTCCGACTCTTTGCGACCCCATGAACTACAGCACGCCAGGCCTCCCTGTCCATCACCAACTCCAGGAGTTCACTCAGACTCACGTCCATTGAGTCCGTGATGCCATCCAGCCATCTCATCCTCGGTCGTCCCTTTCTCCTCCTGCCCCCAATCCCTCCCAGCATCAGGGTCTTTTCCAATGAGTCAACTCTTCGCATGAGGTCGCCAAAGTGCTGGAGCTTCAGTTTTAGCACCAAGACTCAGTGCAGCTAAATAAATAAAAGAAATCGTGTCTATGGAGCAGGTGCATCACAAAAGCCCACCTTATTTGCTATGCTGGGGCCTCTTTATGGGCATGTGAGTTTGAGATGAAAAAGTAGATGCAGGGAGAGGCATTAAAGATCATAAGACATGCTGCTGCTGCTGCTAAGTTGCTTCAATCGTGTCCAACTCTGTGCGACCCCATAGACAGCAGCCCACCAGGCTCCCCCATCCCTGGGATTCTCCAGGCAAGAACACTGGAGTGGGTTGCCATTTCCTTCTCCAATGGGTGAAAGTGAAAAGTGAAAGTGAAGTTGCTCAGTCGTGTCCGACTCTTCGCAACCCCATGGACTGAAGCCTACCAGGCTCCTCCATCCATGGGATCGTCCAGGCAAGAGTACTGGATGGGGTGCCATTACCTTCTCCTCATAAGACATAAAGGGGACTTTTTCAACTATTTTTCAGAAATGCTACACTCCTGGAAAGATGCTGAGCTAGATGGGTGTAGAACAGCTTGGAGAGTGGTGCTGTCTGAGTAGGTTCAGAGTGTGGGCTGTTTGCAGCCCCTGGTTTTAGGTGGGTTATTCTTGGCTCTCCGACATTTCTCAGTCACCTGGGGGAAACTGGTGGAGTGATAGATGAAAATATTAGAAGCAGAAGTTACAGGAACAAGAATTGTGTGTTTATTCCCAAAGAACTGCAGAAGCTTTGACAAAAGAGCAGATAAGGAAGGAGTTACTTGCTGGGGTAAGTGGCAGTGAAGAAAGGTGCTGGGTGTAAGCAAGGGAGGCCGAAATAGGAAGAGTGGGGCGAGCCCAGCCCTGATCCCAAAGGGACCCTTTGTTCCTGGCTGCTTAGTTGCTATACCGGGCAAGCAGGGTGCTATTTAAGGAGTCATCTTAAAAAGCAGGGGTCTGTGAGGGGAGAGGGATCCACCATCCTATAAAATATCTGCAGATGTCTGTAACACAAGAAGGGATACTCTATCAGCTTGTATAGAATGTAATGAAACCTGCGTAGTGGGAAGGACAGGCATTTGGGGTCAAACCAGCTTGGCTTTGAATGCAGGCTCTGCTCTGTAACCTTCGATGAATGGACTGACCTCGCTGGTCCTCGGTTGTGCTGTGTTACCAGGGAGCACACGGACGTCACTGAGATCTTATGCACAGCTGGTGTCGACTGGACAGTCAATAGCTGACACTTAATACGCTTCTGAAATCTGTCAGTAACAACTTACAAGTTGTGTGTCCTGTGATGTATCTGTATCTGAAGCTGTCCCACACTGAATGGACAGTGTTAATCTCTAGCACATTCAAGTAGATCACAACAGAGGAAATCTAACTAGCTCTCTGTAGAAACTTTGCTGGACTTCAGACTTTCAAAGACGAATCTCAATGAACAGAATCTTCTTAGAGAGTTGTCCATTCAAGTCTGTGAATTATCTATTCCTATGGCTAGAGGTTGGATACGTTTGAACTTGTCATTGTGGGGCTCACTTTCCCAGGTGAATGACGGGTGAGCCGAAGGTGCGGATGGGCAGAGTGGACGAGAAGCTGTTACAGAACTAATGACTTCCTTCCTTCCCTGGTCTGCGTTGGGAGGCTTCTGAGAAATGTGGGTTCCTCAACAATCACTGTCAGTGGGCAGGTCTAGAACCAAGTAATACCAGGTTATTTTAACCTCCCCAACTCCACTGTGCTCCGCAGAGGAAAGCAGGTAAGAGTAAGGCAAGAGTAAATGAGAAATTCGCACCTCTAGAGCACAAGGATTTACTAAGAAGGACTGCATGGGTGTGCGTGTGTGTGTGCACACTCAGTTGCCCAGTCATGTCCAACTCTTTGTGACCCTATGGACTATAGCCCACCAGGCTTCTCTGTCCATGGAATTTTCCAGCTTGCCATTACCTTCTCCAGGGGAATCTTCCCAACTCAGGAGTTGGACCCGTGTCCCTTGCATCTCCTGCATTGGCAGGCAGATTCTTTACCACTAATGCCACCTAAGAAGCCCCACCCCACCCTGAGAAGGTCTGTACTGGGAAATAAACAGATGGGATGACACTAGAAGTATGTGATGTGGCCCCCCACTCCCAACTCCCACTGGGATCTGCTTTCCTCTGCAGATACCATATACGGTTCAAAGACTTAGAGGCCTTTATCCAAGACATTTTCTATGTGTAATTATATGATTGAGTGTTTATTAAAGTATGTGTACTGTTATTTTGATGCCAATATCATGCCTTTCTAGATGTCAGCAGTTTCACTTATGTAAAAGATGATTGTATTGGAGTAAACGAGTTTATAGTGAATAAGCAGTGAATTTCCTGTTTAGAGTGAATCGAGTCTATGTCTCCAGATTCTGGGGGATATCCTTGAGCAGGAGAGAGAATGCGGGTGCCCTCAGTCCTGGGACACAGGGCTGAGACACCTGGGTGCAAGATTCTGCCCTGCAGTTTTACTTCCACCTCCTCAACAGAGCATTCTGTGGTCAGTCACCACCACCTGCCCACACCCACTTACACAGTGATAAACGTGCCTGCGGTAAGATTTCCTGGTGGTTCAGATGTACCACTTGATCCTCCCTTTAAATCATATTTCAAGATCTTGTGCACATGCCACAAGAATGTCCTGTTAGCGCCAGACCCCACACTGGGCTCTGTGGATTTAAAGATGGACGAGTCACAGCTCCACCTGCAGAAGCTCCTGCTCTAACGTGGTGGAAGAAGCAAACACAGAAGATATTACGCTGCAATGTTGTGTCACACTGTGGGGGCGGGGGCACTGTGACCAAGTGCTGGGGACTTACCAATAGGAGGGAGGTTCGCTGCTCTGTGGGGAGCCTTTGAAGGAGCCTTAGGAGTGAGAAGGAGCTCACCAGTCAGAGTGAAAGGTCTTTACAATTTGACTTAAAATAGCATATTCCCAACTCAGCTTCCTTTAAGCCTGGCCCCAAATGCCCCCCAGTTCTCCCAATTCCACCTGCCAGGTGAGGGGTATGATGGCAGGGGAATCACCACCAATTATAGCTAAAATATCTTACTTTGCTAATTTCACAAAAATAATAGAAACAGCTACACATTTCAAGATTCCAGGCTTTGGGAGAATCCTGTGGAAGTGAGGGATCTGAGCTGAAGTTTGATCAGCTGACCGTGGACAGAAGTGCCGGTCGTGTATTTGGAGGAGACCTTGGCAGGACTGGCCACAGTTATGAATCATCTCACCCTGGAGCTGACTTTTCCACTCCCAGTAATTCACTCGGAAGGTGGACTCCCACAGGGATGAAAATTAATATACAAGAATGGAAGAGACAAAAAAAAATGGAAACATTCCAAGGACCGGTAGAGGACTAGTAAAATCAGTTATGGATAGTTGTACCGTGATCAGCATAAGTTATGTGTGGATAGCTAGATAGAGAGAGAGAAATGGGTGGATAGATAGATAGATAGATAAGATAGATAAATGGGTGGATGGATGGTGGATATTTAGATAGATACAGAGATAGATGTACAAATTATATTTTAATTGAAAAAAGGCAGTTGTGAAACAGTACATGTGTGGCACTACCGGTAGAGAACCCACCTGCCAATGCAGGAGATGCGGAAGACTCAGTTCAATCCCTGGGTTGGGAAGATCCCCTGGAAGAGGAAATGGCAGCCCACTCCCATATTTTGCCTGGAAATCTCACGGTCAGAGGAGTCTTGTGGGCTACAGTCCACAGGGTCACACAGAGTCACATGTGACAGCACACACACGTCCATCCACATGTAATTCAGCCACAATAGAGTTTATACATAAATACATTTACGTAGACAGTTTCTGCATAAGCACATATCATCCTACTTATAGAGGCCACTTCTGCAGCTTGGACTAAGAGGATAGAGGATTTCTACTTATAAATATTTGCATACTTTAATACTATTTCCTCCCTTAGCAAAAAAAAGCATTTGATTTTTATAATAAAAATATTTTAAATCTCTGCTCAAACACTATTTCCATGTCTTCTCTTACATAAGTCACCACTTTCTCCCTTCAGGCACATCTTTTTTAAACATTAAATGGAAGCTCATCCCCTGGAGAACCTCCACTTGGAAACAGCCAGCCCCTCTTCTGACTCTTCTCTGTCATTTGGGGTTTTGTCTCTGCTCACTCTGTATTCATCTCAACCTTGTGACCCAACTCGAGGACAAGAGTAAACTCAGAATTTGTCGGGGTTTCTTGAATAATGACTGAGCAGAGTAAAAAGCCATGACGGTTGGGTGGGCAGGAGGCGTTAAGGTCTTCTGTTCAGAAACCAGGATAGTTATTATGTCGTCACAATCCAGCAGGGGGTATAAGGAAGATCCGCCCTGTGACTGGTGGCTCCTGCGGGACTGGAGGCTGGGAGCCTTGGGCTGTCTCGGGAGAGCAGTGGGTGTATTCTGGAACACTGGAGGGGGTCTTCCTTGCAAAGCAGCAGTTGACTCCTGAGCAAGGGTGTAGTGTCATGGTGCAGAGTCACTCCGCCTGGGGAGGGCCTGGCCAGCAGCGTCCTTCCCTGACTCCCGTGCATGACGCAAGGGTATTGAGAAATCATGATTTATCACCGCTTCCTTTGTCTCACTCCTTCTCCCTTCTGCAAGTTTGGATTTGCCATGAACCCTTTCTTTCCTTCCTTCTCCGTTTTAAAATATGCTTAGCTGGTCACAACCTAGGTCCAAAAATTCTAGCTTTTTGACACATTATTTATTTATAAACAATAAAAGATCCAACACATAATGTGTCTATAGCCTGACAGACTGGAGCATACAGGATGGGTTGTTTCAGAGAAGGGCTGTTCGGGCACCAGCAGCCGCAGGTCAGCAAGGCGGCTTGTGGCCACTGTGATCCAGAGCATCTCGGGAGTGTCAGCTCAGTCCAAGTGTGTTAGAGGCAGTGGCCTTTCTTTTTTTCTTCTTATTGGCATGTACCTGATTCCCAATGTTGTGATATTTTTAGGTGGGTAGCGAAGTGATTGTTTTATATATATATATAAAATAATTTTTCATACTCTTTTCTTCTATAGGATATTATTTTATATCTTTTATAGGATATTACAAAATACTGAGTATAGTTTCTGTTTCTATACAGTAGGTCCTTGTTGATTATCTATTTTGTATGTCGTTCATTCGTTTAGTCGCTCAGTCGTGTCCGACTCTTTGCGACCCCATGAATCGCAGTACGCCAGATCTCCCTTTCCATCACCAACTCCCGGAGTTCACTCAGACTCACGTCCATTGAGTCCGTGATGTCATCCAGCCATCTCATCCTCTGTCGTCCCCTTCTCCTCCTCCCCCAAATCCCTCCCAGCATCAGGGTCTTTTCCAATGAGTCAACTCTTCGCATGAGGTGGCCAAAGTACTGGAGCTTCAGTTTTAGCATCATTCCTTCCAAAGAAATCCCAGGGTTGATCTCCTTCAGAATGGACTGGTTGGATCTCCTTGCAGTCCAAGGGACTCTCAAGAGTCTTCTCCAACACCACAGTTCAAAAGCATCAATTCTTCTGCGCTCAGCCTTCTTCACAGTCCAACTCTCACATCCATACATGACCACAGGAAAAACCATAGCCTTGACTAGACGGACCTTAGTCGGCAAAGTAATGTCTCTGCTTTTGAATATACTATCTAGGTTGGTCATAACTTTTCTTCCAAGGAGTAAGCGCCTTTTAATTTCATGGCTGCAGTCACCATCTGCAGTGATTTTGGAGCCCAAAAAAACAAAGTCTGACACTGTTTCTACTGTTTCCCCATCTATTTCCCATGAAGTGATGGGACCAGATGCCATGATCTTCGTTTTCTGAATGTTGAGCTTTAAGCCAACTTTTTCACTCTCCTCTCTCACTTTCAACAAGAGGCTTTTTAGTTTAGGTGGTCTGTGACCATCTCTTTCAGAATTTTCCACAGTTGATTGTGATCCACACAGTCAAAGACTTTGGCATAGTCAATAAAGCAGAAATAGATGTTTTTCTGGAAGTCTCTTGCTTTTTCCATGATCCAGCGGATGTTGGCAATTTGATCTCTGGTTCCTCTGCCTTTTCTAAAACCAGCTTGAACATCAGGGAGTTCACGGTTCATGTATTGCTGAAGTCTGGCTTGGAGAATTTTGAGATTACTTTACGAGCATGTGAGATGAGTGCAATTGTGCGGTAGTTTGAGCATTCTTTGGCATTGCCTTTCTTTGAGATTGGAATGAAAACTGACCTTTTCCAGTCCTGTGGCCACTGCTGAGTTTTCCAGATTTGCTGGCATATTGAGTGCAGCACTTTCACAGCATCATCTTTCAGGATTTGAAACAGTTCAACTGGAATTCCATCACCTCCACTAGCTTTGTTCGTAGTGATGCTTTCTAAGGCCCAATATAGTATTTGTTAATCCCAAACTCCCAGTTTATCTTTCCCCTTCTTCCCCGTGGTAACCATAAGTTTGTTTTCAAAATCTGTGAGTCTATTCCTTTTATAAATAAGTTCATTTGTATCAGTTCTTTAGATTCTACGTGTAAGTGAAATCATACGATATTTCTCTCTTACTTCACTTAGTGTGATAATCTCTCCACCCACCCATGTTGCTGCACATGGCATTATTTCATTCTTTTATGATTGAGTGATATTCTGTCATATATATGTACCACATCTTCTTTAGCCGTTCATCTGCTGATGGACAGTTAGGTTGTTTCTATGTCCTGGCTGCTGTGAACTGCTGCAGTGAGTCCTGGGGTGCACGTATCTTTTGCCATTAGAGTTTTCTCTGGGTCTGTGCCCAGCAGTGAGATTGCTGCATCATACAGAAACTCCGGTTTTTTGATGAACCTCCACACTATTCTCCACAGTGGCTGCACCAGTTTCTGTTCCCACCAGCTGCAGGCGGGGTCCCTCTTCTCCCCACACCCCCGGAGCAGCGACTCTTCCTCCACAGGAGAAGCGGAGCCATGCCCAGCTGGTGAGGAAGAGCCAGGCCTCGGCACTGCCAGCACTGACCAGGGGCCACGCTGAGGAGCCCTGGAGCTGAACACGACCCGGGAGAAAGGCCCCCACATCCGTCCTCTGTTTGGGTTCACTCGGGCCTCAGTTGCCTGATCTGAACAAAGAGGAGGATGCATTTGTGAAACTGAACAAGCTTCAGTCAGCACGAGC
>SJXQ01005039.1:83313-113132 GCA_006408695.1 Aepyceros melampus
CAGCATGAGCAAGAGAAGGTCCATGCAAGAACACAGCGGGTGCGCAGTGAAGCACGGCCTCAGCCATCACGCGGCCTGGCCCGGGGTCTTGCCTGGCTCCCTTCCTGGCGACGGGGGCCTGGCCACTCCCTGCCCGCTGGCCTGGGGCGCAGCACCTCCCTGTCTGCACAGCCTGGGCCTCCAGGCGCTCAGTCCTCCCTCGTTTCTGCCCCCAGGTCTCCAACGGCAGGAGGAGCAGAGACAGACAGTGGGGACGTCAGAGCCCAGGACAGGGACCCTGTATGCCAGGGCGAGCCTGCAGGTGTCTGTGCAGCTGCCTCGAATGTCTGCAAGCGCTGAGACACGCTGCACAGTGAGCCCGGGAGAACACACATCCTCCCACTGCACGGTGCTTGGTGTCCAGGATGGGCAGTGGGCAGGGGGACACACAGGTGTGTCCAGGTGACAAGTGCCATGAGGGACATGTGTTCAGGAGCCAGAGAAACTGAATTCTAGAGGAGTGTCTGGAGGCTGTTCCAGCCATCTGGAGACACTAAGTGAGGAGGCAGCCCCACCAGAAGGGGCTGCAGGAGTGGAGGCGCAGGTGGGTCACCCCTGACTCAACCTCAGCAGCTCAGCTCTGCTCCCCGCCCTGCCTGTATGGGCCTTCTCAGTCACCTAGGATGCTGGAAGAAAAATTAGAGTGAGGAACTGTTAACATCCATGGAGCCGCAGAAAAATGTGGTTCCTGGAGGGCAGCTTCGGGGGTTCCGTGTTAAAACCAGGCTGTGACGTGCAGGTCTTCCTGAGCCACCCTCGGTGGGGACTCTGCTCCCATCAAGTCCAGGCTGGCCTCCAGTGACATGCTGACTGAGGGGTGAGAGCCTGTGCAGCCCAGAGCCGGTGGCACACTCCTGGTTTTCATCCACCTTCTTACAGACAAACCTCCTGACCTGCCTCGCTACAGTTCACAGGCTCTCAGGACTGATTTTCCTGAGGGAAAAAACAGCAGCAGTCTGTTCATCATGCAAGAATATTTACGTGGGGGACTTTGTGTCCTGAAGTCTTTTTAAGGCTATCGATTTGCTCCTGAGGAGAGTTGCAAGAGAGTAACCACCTGTCCTTCAGATGAAAATGTGCCCAGTTAATTATGAATTAGTAATTATGTACAATTTTATCAATAACATTCTATCACAGGTTATCAATAATTATAGGAAAGAACTTTTTTTTGTAGAATATAAGAAATCTCCATGTTAACTCTGTGTAGGTTTCCCTTTGTGTTTTCCTTAGGGTGTTTCTTCTGATTTTTAGAGTAATTCCCATTACAAGCTAGGATTATTTCTTCATTATATACGAGGCCCATAGATTCACCAGCTTGGGGGGCCTGTTCAGTGTGGTGGAGCTGATCTCCTGCAGTACTTCCCCAAATGTCCCAGGATGCCAAAAAGTAACCAAAGGTCAAAGTATTGAGTTGGCCAAAAAGTTCATTTGATGTTTTCCAGCTAACAAAAATAACGAACTTTCTGGCCAACCCAGTAGTCTGGGAAGTACTGGGATTAAAGGCAAACAGTTTTTGTTTTTCCAATTGCTGACATTTCAGAGAGTGGATTGTGCTGATGCACCCTGTAAATCCCCAGCAGAGTGGAGACTGCAGCATTCCCCACACGTCCTCAGGCAGGAAATCCTCTGGATCCAGAGCCACCTCCTGGAGTTACTCATGGAACACAGTCTGGTGAGCGCTACTCTATGTTAGGCGCCTCATGCTATTCAGTCACTACGTCCCGTCCAACCCTTGTGACCCCATGGACAGCAGCTCGCCAGGCTCCCCTGTCCATCACCAACTCCCTGAGTTTACGTAAATTCATGTCCATTAAGTTAGTGATGCCATCCAACCATCTGATCCTTTGTCGTCCCCTTCTTCTCTTGCTCTCAATCTTTGCCAGCATCAGGGTCTTTTCCAATGACCTGGCTCTTTGCATCAATGGCCAAAGTATTGGAGCTTCAGCACCAGACCTTCCAATGAATATTCAGGATTGATTTTCTTTCAGAATGACTAGTTTGATCTCCTTGCTGTCCAAGAGAATCTCAAGTATCCTCTCCAACACCACAGTTCAAAAGCATCAATTCTTTGGCACTCAGCCTTCTTTATGGTCCAACTCTCACATCCATACATGACTACTAGAAAAACCATAGTTATGACTAAATGAACCTTTGTCAGCAAAGGTATGTCTCTGCTTTTTAATATACTGTCTAGGTTTGTCATAGTTTTTCTTCCAAGGAGCAATCATCTTTTAATTTCATGGCTGCAGTCACTATCCACAGTGACTTTGGAGCCCAAGAAAATAGTCTGTCACTGCTTCCATTGTTTCCCCATCTATTTGCCATGAAGGGATGGGACTGGGTGCCATGAGCTTCACTTTTTGAATGCTGGGGTTATTTATTTCTGGCTAGACTGGGGCTTCACTTCTGCGCAGGCGTCTCTGCAGTTGCCAGGAGCGGGGGCTACTCCCTAGCTGTAGTGCACGGGCTTCTCCTTGTGGTGGCATCTCTTACTGCAGAGCACAGGCTCTAGGGCATAACTGTGGTGCCTGAGCTCAGCTGCTGTGACTCCTGGACTCTAGAGCATAGAGTCAGTCAGTGGTTGTGGTGCACGGGCTTAGCTGCTCTGAGGCATGTGGGACTTTCCTGGATCAGGGATTGAACCTGTGTCTCCTTCACTGGCAGGCAGATTCTTTACCACTGAGCTACCAGGGAAGCCCTCATGTTTAGCTTTAAGCCAACTTTTTCACTCTCCTCTTTCACCTTCATCAAGAGGCTCTTCAGTTCCTCTTCACTTTCTGCCAGTAAAGTGGTATCATCTGCATATCTGAGGTTGTCGGTATTTCTCTCAGCAATCTTGATTCCAGCTTGTGGGTCATCCAGCCCAGCATTTCGTATGATGTTCTCTGCATTTAAGTTAAACAAGAAGGGTGACAATATACAACCTTGATGTACTCCTTTCCCAGTTTTGAACCAATCTGTTGTTCCATGTCCAGATATAACTGTTGCTTCTTGTCCTGCATTCAGCTCTGTCAGAGGCAGGTAAGGTGGTCTGGTATTCCTATTTTTTCAAGAATTTTCCACAGTTTCTTGTGATCCACACAAAGGCTGTATCTTAGTCAATGAAGCAGGGTAGATGTTTCTAACCCTACACTAAAACTCCTCCTTTAGAAACAAGGTCATGAGACTTGTGATGGGAGCAAGGAGGGGAGGAAGGTCAGGGCAGCTGACAAGTTCCAGGGAGCTGAGGGTGGGACAGTGACCCCAGCAGAGCCATGGAAAGCCAGAGGGACAAAGATGCCTGCAGATACCAAACCAGACATCCCTGTCATCTGGGACTGTCACAGGGACCAGAGCAAACCCCACATCCACCATCCACATGCTCCTGGGTTCTAATTTAGTTTAGACAAGACTGGCAGCCAATCAGAGGAGGAGTCTCAGAACCAGAGAAATCTCATTGTTGTTGTTCAGTCGCTCAGTCATGTCCAGCTCTATGCAACTCCATGGACTGCAGCACACCAGGCTTCCCAGTCTATCACCAACTCCCAGATCTTGCTCAAACTCATGTCCACTGAGTCAGAGATGCCATCCAACCAGCTCATCCTGTGTCATCCCTTTTTCCTCCTGCCTTCAATCTTTCCCAGCTCAGTGTCTTTTCCAAAGAGTCGGCTCTTCACATCAGGTGGTCAAAGTATTGTAGTTTCAGCTTCAGCATCAATCCTTCCAATGAATATTCAGGGTGAATTTCCTTTAGGAAATCCTTTAGAGGAATCTCATAAAATCTTATTAATTGAAATCATCACACGGCTGGCTTAACAAGCCCAGCACTCTGACAAAATGATGGACGAGCTTCTGAGTCATAGCATCTCTAGACATGACAAAAGAAGATCCCATCACTTCATAGGAAATAGATGGGGAAACAGTGGAAACAGTGGCTGACTTTATTTTAGGGGGCTCCAAATTCACTGCAGATGGTGATTGCAGCTGTGAAATTAAAAGATGCTTACTCCTTGGAAGGAAAGTTATGACCAGCCTAGACAGCATATTCAAAAGCAGAGATATTACTTTGTCAACAAAGGTCAGTCTTGTCAAGGCCATGGTTTTCCAGTAGTCATGTATGGATGTGAGAGTTGGACTATAGAGAAGGCTGAGCACCGAAGAATTGATGCTTTTGAACTGTGGTGTTGGAGAAGACTCTTGAGAGTCCCTTGGACTACAAGGAGATCCAACCAGTCCTGATCCTCAAGGAGATCAGTCCTGGGTGTTCGTTGGAAGGACTGATGTTGAAGCTGAAACTCCAATACGTTGGCCACCTGCTGCAAAAAGCTGGTTCATTAGAAAAGACCCGACTCATTAGAAAAGACCCTGATGCTGGGAAAGATTGAAGGCAGGAGGAGAAGGGGATGACAGAGGATGAGATGGTTGGATGGCATCATCGACTCAATGGATATGAGTTTGAGCAGACTCCAGGAATTAGTGATGGACAGGGAGGCCTGGTGTTGTGTGGTCCATGGGGTTGCAAAGAGTTGGACATGATTGAGCAACTGAACTGAACTGACTGACTGTGCATGATTAATAGGGAAGAGGTTGAAGGAAGTGTGTGTCTCTGAGAATTCCTGTTGTGGCGACTGGGCAGAGCTGTCCTGGGGCCGCACCTGCTGCCAACTGTGTCCTTGCTGGTGACTCAGCCGAGACTCAGGCATGGCTCAGCGAGGCTGCTGGACCCCAGGCAAACAGAGGATGAACCAGCTCTCAGCTGACTTGCTTCTGCAGAGCTGTGCTGCTCCTGGAAGTGGAAACAGCCTCACGCTGGTCAGATGTCTGCGTGGCTGCCAGTGTCCACTCTGGCCATCAGGAGAGAGAAAAGCAGCCCAGCGCTAGTTTTATCCTATGTTTATTTGAAATCTTGCATTGGATGCCTTCTGAAGCTGAGAACGTTTGTGTTGGAGATCAACAGGACATGACCCACCCTCTGGGATGTCCAGCAGTCATCACAAGCCCTTCAAGAATCTCCCTTGTGCTCCGGCCTGGGCCCTGTTTTCAGGTACTCGGGCCTGACTGCTACCGGATTCATCTGAGAGATGCCTGCCCCTGGCTCAACCAGAGGCAGAACCTCTGGGAATGGAAAGTGTCTCTGTAACAAGTTCTCCAGGCAAGTCCGCATGAAAGTCAGAGCCTCCCAGCACGGCCGCTCCCCCCAGGGCTCAGGAGCCAGGCATCTGTCCGCTCTCCAGGGAGGGTCCCAAACCTGCAGGGAGCTAAGTGTGAAGTCAGGGCTTCGGCCAGGGTGGAGGCAAGCGGACCTGAAGACCGGCGTGGAGGCCAGTCTTGGGATCTAAGAAAATGCGCGGCTGTCTGCTTGTCTAGCAAGGCCGCTGCACCACAGACGGGCCTGTGGAGCGTGGGGGCTGCACAGCGCCCTCTGGGCCCTAACCACCCCCGCTCTGTACCTGCTGCCGTTCCCCCCAGGGCTCAGGAGCCAGGCATCTGTCCGCTCTCCAGGGAGGGTCCCAAACCTGCAGGGAGCTAAGTGTGAAGTCAGGGCTTCGGCCAGGGTGGAGGCAAGCGGACCTGAAGACCAGCGTGGAGGCCAGCCTTGGGATCTAAGAAAATGCGCGGCAGACAAGCAAGGCCGCTGCACCACAGACGGGCCTGTGGAGCGTGGGGGCTGCACAGCGCCCTCTGGGCCCTAACCACCCCCGCTCTGTACCTGCTAACATTCGACCTCAGCACCACTGTGCCCCCAAAACTGAAAAAATACTTTTTACCTCATAAAACATTTTAGGTAGCTTAAAATATATGAAAAGGGAACCCCTGCCACCAGAGGCGTTTCCTGCTTATAGTTTGGGGTTCGGACTTTTTGCTGTGCAAATACTAACATAGGTTGTGGTACATTTTGAAGGTTTTGCCTTTTTCTTAGGACAGACCTCTAGGAATGTAATTTTTTCAGTGAAAGAGTAGATACATTTTAAACTCCTGTAATAATTGTCACAGTGCCCTCTGTGAAGATTGTACTAGTTCTTACTGCTGGAAACAAGGCTCTTCTGCCCCCTTCCTGACTGTAAGGTGGAAGTTGTCTGAACCTTTACCAGTGAGATAGGCAGAAGTGAACACGTGTTTCAGTTTGAACACTTGTTGTATTCGGTTTCTTTGAATATCAGGATGGACGTGCTGGGTAGACTGTTTCTGGTTTTAGGGTTTTTTCCTTCTAACACTTTTAGTATGCCACCACTCCCTTCTGGCTGCAGAGTTTCTGCTGGAAAATCAGCTATTAGCTTAATGGGGTGATAGTTGACTCTTTGCTTTTTACTGCAGCCTTTAAAGTTCTGTCACTTTTGCCTTTTTAATTACAACATTGCTTGGTGTCCATCCCTTTGAGTTTATCCTGTTTGGGACTCTGTACTTTCTACCCCTACACGTCTGCTTCCATCCCAGTCGGGGAAGTTTTCAGCCACTCTTGTGTCAAATGTGTACTCTGCCTTTCCTACTCTCTTCTCCTTCCAGGAAGCCCATCATGCTGATGTGAGTTGCTAACGTTGCTCCTTAAATCGTCCTCGTTGTTCTTAAGTCTTGTTCTCTTTTTGCTGTTGTGACTGGGTGTTTCTACTCTTTTCCACTGATTTCTTCTCCTGTATCATCTAAGCTGCTCTTGATTCCCTGCAGTGTATTTTTCATTTCAGGGACTGTGTTCTTCAGCTCTGATCGGGTCTTCTTTGTGTTTTTTCTTTTTTAAAATTAATTTTATTTGTCAGTGGTGCTCAGGGCCTTGTTGAAAGCTGCATAGGTGTCCTCTAATTGTGGAGGGCGGGGGCTACTCACTAGTTACGGCACACGGGCTTCTCTGTCCAGTGGCTGGCTGCTCTGGCTACAGAGCCTGGGTCCAGAGCTCATGAGCTTCAGCAGCTGCAACTCGTGGGCTCAGCAGTTGCAGTGAGCAGGCTCCAGCGCTCGCAGGCTTCAGTAATCCCTGCTCGTGGGCTCACTAGTTGTGGCTTACAGGCTCTGGAGCACAGGCTTAGCAACTGTGCCACTCCAGATTAGCTGCTCTGAGGCATGTGGGATCTTCCCAGACCAGGGATCCAACCCTGGTCCCCTGCATTGAGAGACAGATTCTTTACCAGGAAAGTTTCGTATTTTTTGATGCTTTGTTGAAGTTCTGTGTTCCTCTGTTCTTCCAAGTACAGTGAGCGTTTTTATGATTTGTTGAACTTTCTATCAGGTAAATTACCTACCTCTGTTTCATTAGGGTTTTTGTTGTTGTTTTTTTTTTTTTTTTTCTGGAGTTTTATCTTTTCATTTGGAATGCATTCCCCAGCCCCCTCATTTAGCTGACTTTCTCTGTCTCTGTGGACAAGGTAGGCGGTCACCTCTCCCTGTCTGAGCGTGTGTCCTTGGGCAGGAGCGCCCTGTGCAGACTGTGCGTGCCGGTGGCTTTGAAAGGAGGCCGGGAAGTGAAGCGAGTGCAGGCCAAGTGTTTTTCATGGCATTGTGGCCACCGCCTTGATGGGGGCCAAGTAGGGTCAGAGCTGGAGCCCAGCAAGGCAGGGGCCTCCCCAGATCCACAGGGGCTTCCGTGGTCAGGGTGAGGGGCTGGCAGGAGCTGGGGGGTGGGGCACCAGGTGCTTCTCTGCTGCCCCCATTCTGGGACTCAGGAGAGTGAGCCCGTGCCTGGCCTTTAGGAGTGAAGTCCCGGCTTCCCACCACCCTCTGGTTTTCCTGTCCTGAGCCCTGCTGCTTCTCAGGCCCAGCTGAGCAGCTCATCATCCTGGTGCAGGTCCCAAGGGCTAGGGTGCCCGATGAAGGGCTGGAACCCCTCGCTCCTCGAGGGGGACTCTGCATCTGTGACGTCCCCTCCCGCTGTGTGTCACCCGCTGGGGGCCTGCGCCCGGGTCAGATCATGCTCTGCCCCTCCTCCCCATCTCCCTTCCTTTACACCCCTGATGCTAGAAGAGCCATCTGCTCTTTGACGTCTTCCCCAGAGGGAGTGTTCTCTCTGTTGTCATGACTCTGGTGCATCCTTGGAAGGAACTGAGCTGAGGGTCTTCCTCCTACACCTCCCCACTCCTGAGGGTCGAGAGAGAACTCAGCTGTGCTAGCACCAGCGAAATAAAACCTTGCCATTAGGATCAGAGACCCTAAAGACAGGGATGTAACAGGGCCTCCACGCCTCCTGGTCCACTGGCATGAAAGCACGGCCCACAGGCTGCTCTCAAGTGTGGGCGCTGTGGGTCCTGCCACTTGAAGAGCTACTCCCTGCCCATAGGCTCACCCCACAATTCCCAGAGGACTCTGTCCTCCCCACCAAGGGGCCAGCCTGTCCCTCAACATAGGGTCCCAGCAGGAGCAGCATCCAGTAGTGTGTGGTCTGCACCAGGGGCCCCGCACACACAGCCAGGCTGCGACCAGCTCCGTGCCCTGGGAGCACAGGGGCCTGCATGCCTGGGGCACATCTGAAGCATGCCCACTGCCCTCCGCCTCACCCAAGACGTCTGACGTCGTCGACGTTAATCTTCTCCCAAACACTGTGATATTCGTGGGGTGTCACCGTGTGAGTCTCCCTGAGACCTAGCCCCTGTGGCCGGTATCAGCACAGCCTCGCTCCCCAAGAAACACAAGCCATTACCAAAGCCTTGAGCTACAACCGCAGCAGCAGGAGGAAGGTCGTCACAGGAGAACCCTCGGCAGACGCTGCTCCTCTTCAAGCCCTTCTCCTATCTCAGAGCTGCTGCTGCTGGATTTTTGGTTTTTGGGCCCCAACTTACATGACGTGCTCTGGCCTCTTTGGTATCTGTCCTCCTCTCCGTGCTCTGATCCATGAAACAGGTGCTGGAGGGTCAGGAAGGGGCAGCCTTCCCAGGGTGCGTCCTCCTGAAATCCCTGCATTCCCACCAACTATAGATCGTGCTTGGGGCCTGGGGCTTCTTGGGCCTGCCCCAGCGCCCACCCCCGCTTCCTTCCTGTCCTCTGTTAAGGGCGTGGCATTCTCTCCAAGGTGCTGAGAGCAGTGCCTCTCTGCGAAGCTGGGGGATCGAGAGACATCCCTCCGGCTTCAGCACAGGCTTCCTCAGAGTAACGGTGGTAACTAGCCCGGAGGAAGGTCCGCAGTTTCCTCTGATTTGGACACGATGCTCCAAGGACCACCACAGTTTGTCTCCCATCGAGGCCTCGGTCCGTGTTTCCATAACTCAGCGGGTGAGCGTGTTCTGGGGTGATCATTCCATCCAAGTTGCAGCTGTGCGTGGCGCTTTGGGTCCACACTCCGGGGCATTTGCCCCAAATGGAAGCTGAATGGAAGCAGGCTCTTTAATTCAATTCACCTCTGCTTCCAAGTCCTTCTCAGCAGGTGACCCGTCCACAAGAAACAGACACATGTCACCAAAAATATCTTCAGAAAAAAAAGACTTTCCTGTTTCACTGGCAACTCTTTAGAGGCTGAACACAAGGGAATCACACCACGCTTCCTTGAGCTGAGCTCCCTGAAAAGTCTGCTCCGGCCAGCAGCCAGACAGCACAGCACTGAGTCCTCTTTAGAAGGAGCACGTGTGGGGGAAGGGGCGCTCAGCCTTGAGAAGGGGTCTCCAGAGCTGTCCTGGGCTGTAAAGACTGTGCCGCGTCCTTGGGACAGCTGGGCTACCAGCATCAGGAAGTCCCGCTGACTGGTGCAGGGACCGAGGGTGCCACTTTTGAAACGCCTCTTACTCCTGCAGTGACAAGTGGAGAATAACATACACATGTCCTGGAAGAAGGCACAACAGAAACATTCATTCTTAACATCACTCTTTGAAATGCACCACGTGCACTTAGATCTCCAACGCCTATGCACCCTGGAGGGTAACCAAGCCTCTCATTTTTATTACGACTGAAGGGTCTCCTGGGACGCAGGGTGTTCGGTGCTGAAACCAAGAAAGGTCAGGACAAACAGGTGAGTCGGCCACCCCAGCTCCAGCCCAAGATGAAGAGAGACGCTGCAACACTGCTAAGATCAGAGGTTTTGGCCGGCTGCGACCGTCAAAGCGCGTCTACTGTAAGTCTTCTCAGAGTCCCCAGTCTTCAGCACTGCCTATCCGCATAAACTTTCCCTCATCTTTGGATGCCTGTCAGTGCCCTCTCAGGTTAATTGTGCTGCACCCTGAATTCCAGATCTCAGTGCCAGAGATGGACGCAGGCTTTAGGGATTGGTTGCCAGGGTCTGGTTGTGAAACATCCGTATTTATGTTCGAGAGAAAGTGGGGGAGAGAAGACCCCTCCTCCCTTTGGCAGGCTCTCGGATCTGAAGTCATTAGGAATAATGAAGGCGTGGCTGAGCCGCGTCCTCCAAGAGACATTAGTGTGCCTCTGGCCATGCTGGCTGCGAAAACACGAGGACTCATTACAGACAAGAGCGGCAGAGTCAGACTGAACTAATTCGTGGGCAGAGGTCCAAACATTATTTTAAAACGCAGTATCGGAACCACCTAAGTAATACGTGGGTCACCCAAAGTCAAGCCGGCATTGTGCAAGAAAGCTGAGCAGAACAGCTCTGTTCTCCCACCCCCAGAAGCCCTAGCAATGCGAGTCTCCTGGTCCGTAGCTGGGAACTCATTTCAGGGCTGCAGAATTCGGAGAATCTGCTTTCAGCCGTTCTTCCTCCACTCAGGGAATCTCGTAAGGAACATCAACCCGATAAAGCTGAGGATGGCGCCCCACGTAAGCCGGCTGAGAGTCTCCCGTCTCATGAAGGAGATGGACAATCTCTGATCTTGTGATGCTACATTGGTCTTAATCGATTTTTCTTAAGAGTCCTCGACTTTAATGTTATTTAAAAAGACACTGCAGACTCTGTTACTCATATTTAGAAGTAATCACGGCAGTAAATTAATGGGACAGTCACAGTGCTGCCCGAGGGGGCCCTGCGGCCCCCACAGGGCCCAGCCAAGGGGCAAGGCCGCTGCCCCAAGAGGCTTCTGCCAGAGATCTTTTCCTCTCTGGGACGGCTCACGTATACCATATGGGTTTGAAATAGCTTTGTCTAAGGAGCAATAAACAGATGGAACTCTGGTGGAAAAAAGCTCTGTAAGTCCCACGCATGCTTTTACATGTGTTTATTGAGGAGTCTCATCTTGCCTTTATTTTGTGGGGGCCCCTGTTCAGGTCACTTCCAGATGTGTCTGGACCACTCTTCTGTCCACTTGGCTGGGGTGTAT
The DNA here is from genome assembly GCA_006408695.1 of Aepyceros melampus. Taxonomy (NCBI): domain Eukaryota; kingdom Metazoa; phylum Chordata; class Mammalia; order Artiodactyla; family Bovidae; genus Aepyceros; species Aepyceros melampus. The sequence continues at coordinate 94,515 of SJXQ01005039.1, forward strand.
GGGGCGCTATTCATTGTTGTTTTTAAAAGATCATGAGAAAATGTAAGAGGTACCTAGTAGATGCCAGGGGGCTGGGGATTCAGGGGAGGGGGCTTAGTGTTTAATGGGGACAGAGTTTCAGTTTAGGAAGCTGAGAAATTTGGGAGACGGCTGATGGTGAGAAGGGCATAGCAATGTGAATGTATTTAGCGCTAGAGAACTATACAGTTAAATACAGTTAAAACAGTAAGTTTTATGTTATGTGACTTTTACCCCAATAAAAAATATTTTTTTTTAAAGATCATAAGAAAAGAACCTAACGCTGGAAAAGGAGCCAAGAGGATAATGAATTAAGTGGATCCTTACAACCCGGGCCCTCTTCTTTCTAAAGGGTCGTCCCTCTGTAGTCCTGCAGGGGGGCCCCACGCCGATGGGCAGTGCTGTCTTGAGGACCTGCTAGGGTCCTGCAGAACCAAGTGAATGTAGGCATGAAGAGCCGTGCAGGGCCATTCTGATGGGCTCTGAGCACCATTCTGATGGGCTCTGGATATTTAAGACAGGAGGCAGCAAGGTTCCCAGAATAGACAACCCGGCCCGCCAGCACGAGTGCCCAGAAGGAAGACACGGATGGGCTGCAGTCTCTGCCCGAGGCAGTGAACCCTGTGTCTGGGGTTGGCCCATCCTTCCTGCAAGACATTTTCTGAGGACTTTTGCCCTCATTCCTAGGGAGAATGCTGAATTAGGAAAAGAAAAAAAAAAAAGAAGTTCTTACAAACATTACTTTAAAATTTCTTAAAATTCATGTAAAAGACATTGAGAATAGATACGTATTCACACTTCAGATTCACACACCTTCTGTCCAAATATCGTGAAAACAGACACATGGTTTTTATTCTTTTAAAGCTATGTTGTGGCCTGTTCTGCAGGGTTGAGGTATCAAGCGAAGAGAACATGATTTGTGGAGATTACGATCTAGCCACATACACTTTGGGGTCGTGAAGATCGTCTCCTCACATTTCACACGGGCAACAGTGGAGTAGGGGCCTCATGGGTAGGTGGCAGGCTGAGTGCATTTAGTAGGACGGGAGTCCTGAGGTTCTGAGACAACAGTTCAGTGGGCAGAGGCCGGGCTCACATTCCTCTCTGCGTGGGGTGGGGTTTTCCTCCACGTCCACTCTCTGCTGATATTCAAGAGCATATACTGCCAGCTCGCAGGCTGTGGCCGGACGCCAGCCCCAGGAAGGACCTGGGGTCCTCAGGCTGAGGGCCGTGCCCTTTGAAGGGCCTGTGTCTGCACCCGGCTTGGGGGCGCCGCGGGGCTTGTGACTCCTGTCGTGTTTTCCATGGGGTGTCTGCCCCCAAAGCGACAAACATCAGTTGTTCTGAACCCCACAGGGGACTCACTCTGAAAAGCACATCAGCAGGAGCCTTCACTTATAAATAATCACTGCCTTGTGGTCAAACCAGGATGGAATATCCCAGTTAATATATGAGGTCTCTGCCTTCAGGCTGTGGATGAAAAGAGTTTGCTGCTGGCTGGGGGAAGTTATTTATGATGTGATTGTTAAGGAAGGAATGATGGTGTTACCATTTTCCCTCTCTTTTCTGTTTTTCTTTAACAGGCCTTGTGCTTTGAGGATAACCTTAGCATTTTACTTTTGCTCTTTTATTTTACATGTGCCTTTAGGCTGTGAATTTGAACTGGGACGTATTTCAAGGAGTCGACCTTAATTTTGTGACCAAAGAGTTTGTCACCGTAGACCTCGTGCCTTGCTGTGGCACTCTGCACACCCTGGCTTCTTTCTGACTTATTTTAAATCATGAGAGAAGCAATTCTAATGACCGTGTGGTCTCTTGAGATTGTTAAACCTTTTCTCATTTCAGGCTTTGAGGGTTAAAAGCAAAACTACATTAGCTATACTTTTTAAAGAATGAATCCTAGATTAGAAAAATGTCCCAAATTAATTCAGAGGACTGTTCACAGAATTAACAGGCTAGTTTGCAGACTTTATCCCTGTTTCTTACAACAGAGAACTGACTTGCTTTCTTTCACGCCACAAATCCCACAGTGGGGTCAAAGAAGCAGGTTAGAATCATGTTATTTCACTAGAGGAGAAACAGAGGGGTTCGCATTCTTGAGTGTGAGTTGTGCAGGTTTCCCCAAACACCTTGTCTCTCCTCCTGGTTTCTGACTGGAGCCCAAGAAGCAGGTGGGTCCCTAACCCCTTGATCAGAATCTCCCAGATGAGAAGTAAGGGCTGCGTGAGCAAAGTGGGGGCTCCTGGACCCTGCCCCAAATCTACAAAACAAACTCTTTAACCATGGCTCCCAGAATCGGAATCTTTCACAAGCTTCCCAGGAGAGGCTTCAGCCCCTAAATACTTAGGGGGGTGACTGCCACGGGATGCCCAAGAGGCTCTCGGAGTGAGCAGGCAGCCTAGTGCATTTCTCAGCCCACAGTCGCACCTCCCTCCTTCCCCACTGAGAGAGCCCTCACGGCTCCAGCCACCAGTGGCCATGGAGCGCGCCCAGGCCCCATGGAGCCGGAGGCGGAAGCAAAGGGCAGCTGCCACGTACCATGCTGCCTCTCCCTTCTCCCCAGAAGAGGGGCGCAGTGACTAGCACCCAAACACTCACCTTAGGAATGAGGCCACGGGGCAACAGAAGGAGCCCACATCCCTGATGTCACGGTGCTGCTATAATATCGCAATCAGACGTCTCTCCCCATCGTAAGTCATCCGTGTACGTGGTTCACGTTGCTTTCGGCCAGGAGGTAGGCAGGGTCAATGTCGCATACAGGCACCCTCATCCTAAAGGACACAGATGCTAAGGAGAGCTGGCTCCTCTCCTCAGAAACCCCAGAGCCTGCCCGAACAGAGAGGCTGGTCTCCTAACAAATGAGCCAAGCCAGGGAAGCAGGCTGGGCCTGGGTGTGACCATCTTCCAACCTGAGAGAGAAACACTGTGAAAGGCCAAGTTCTGGACACAGAGAGATGTTTAAACAGGACCCTGAAGTCCCTACTGTGGCAGCATGAAGAAGTCACCAGCAGCGTCCTTTATTGATCTTGGAGAAGAAAAGGCAGAGACTGCAGCGAGAGTAGGGGAGGGGATGGGGGACAGGCCAGCTGTTTATGGGTGGAGAAGTCTCCCTCCTGCAGGATGGGGACCCCAGCGTCTGCCTCCCAGGATGGCTGCGGGAGAGCATGGCAAGCACACGGCAGGCTGAATGTAGTGCAGAGAGTGGGAGACGTGCAGGGCGTCACCGCGGACTCACATGGGGGCTCAAAGCGGGGAGCGGGCACAGAGGGCGTGTGTGTGCCCACCTCCGGGCGCTGGCATGCGAGGGCTGCACTAGCCGTGTGCTTACAGGGGGTCCACCCAGTGATGCCCACACGGCTCAGAGGCACTCCAGGTACCCACTCCTCTTGTGTTATTCGCTAGGTCACGTCCGACTCTGTGACACCATGGACTGTAGCCTGTCAGGCTCTTCTGTCCGTAGGATTCTCCAGGCAAGAATACTGGAGTGGGCTGCCATTCCCTTTTCCAGGGGATCTTCCCAACCCAGGGATCAAACCCGGGTCTCCTGTGTTGCAGGCAGATTCTTTACCGACTAAGCCATCCCTCTTCAGTGCAGTTCAGTTCAGTTGCTCAGTCGTGTCCGACTCTTTGTGACCCCATGAATCACAGCACACCAGGCTTCCCTGTCCATCACCATCTCCCAGAGTTCACTCAGACTCACATCCATTGAGTCTGTGATGCCATCCAGCCATCTCATCCTCTGTCGTCCCCTTCTCCTCCTGCCCCCAATCCCTCCCAGCATCAGGGTCTTTTCCAATGAGTCAACTCTTCGCATGAGGTGGCCAAAGTACTGGAGCTTCAGTTTTAGCATCATTCTTCCAAAGAAATCCCAGGGTTGATCTCCTTCAGAATGGACTGCTTGGATCTCCTTACAGTCCAAGGGACTCTCAAGAGTCTTCTCCAACACCACAGTTCAAAAGCATCAATTCTTCGGCACTCAGCCTTCTTTGTGGTCCAACTCTCACATCCATACAAGACCACAGGAAAAAGCATAGCCTTGACTAGACAGCTTAACCTCTTCACTGTGCAAACAGGAAGAGTTTTGCACAGCCAGTCAAATTCAACTGTTAGGAGGACAGGCATCTCTTCTGAATGTAGTGTGTGTCTGTGTGTCTGTGTGTGTGTGTGTGTGTGTGTGTGTGTGTGTATCTGTGTCTGTGTGGGTGTGTGGGTATGTCTGTATGTGTGCGTGGTGTGTCTGTGTGTGTGTGTCTGTGTTTGTGTCTGTGTGTGTGTCTGTGTTTATATCTGTGTATGTCTATGTGTGTGTCTGTGTCTGTGTGTGTGTGTTTATGTCTGTGTGTGTGGATGTGTCTGTGTTTATGTCTGTGTGTCTGTGTTTATATCTGTGTGTGTGCATCTGCATGTGTGTGTGTGTGTGTGTGTGTGTCTGCACCACGGTCAAGGCCCCAAGGGGCCTCATCAGGGCACAGAATGCCCCAGCCGTCCCGGCCGGCCACAGGAGTTCTTCCTGCACGAGGGTGGCTGGGGTATGAACACAGTGGGCCTACTTACAGGAGTCACCCCGTGCCACACCTCGATGCGCTGTCTGCTGGGCCTTGATAAATCCACGCGCAGCGAGTCCTTCGTGCGTTTTCACGTGGCGAGCCCTCGCACGCTCATCCTCAGGTTTCTGGAAGGCACAGCTCTGCTGGTCGCACGCGCCAGCCAGCGCCCTGCACACCTGCATCCTGTGCCTGTGTGAGGGTGTCAGGAGGCTGAGGCCCAAGCACGCCGGGCCTGACTGCCCTCCCTGGGGGGCGCCGGCCCTCTGCTGGGTGGTGGGAAAGCGCCCACTAAGTCTCTGAGCAGACAGTGACTTAGGAGCTGGGCCGGCGGTGGGCAGGAGCAGGCGCTGCGCCTCTGATGGGACAGGCCGAAGGGAACCAGGAGTGGGGGATGGGGACCGACGTGGAGCGCCCGGGGGCTGTGCAGGGGCCTTGTTCCCGTCCAGCTGCAGTGGGAGTGGCTTCCTTACTTGACCAGGATGGCCTGACCCACCCCCAAGTTGAGCTGGCACCCCGGCAGTCTGGGGCTGAGCTGGGGACGTCTGGCTTCTGCTGCTCCTCGCTTGCAGTGGGGCTCTCTCCACACGGCCAGCTTGGATTAGGGGCATCTAAGGAGGTGAGAGGACCTCCCTGGTGGCTCAGATGGTAAAGTGTGTGTCTACAATGCAGGAGACCAGGCTTTAATCCCTGAGTTGGGAAGATCCCCTGGAGAAGGAACTGGCAATCCACTCCAGTACTATTGCCTGGAAAATCCCATGAACAGAGGAGCCTAGTGGCTGAAGGAGCTGTGCTGATCATTTATCGCAGGCTTTAGGGTTATCTCCTCATGGTGTTGGAGAGGTCTGCTCGGAGTGAAGCTGACGCCATGGGTCTCGCTGCTAATGCATTCCTGAGAAGAACAGGATCCATGGGTGTGGGCCACTTCGGGCCTCTTCAGCCGCCCTTCTAAACAGCAGCTTTTCCTGTGGCCAAAGCACGTGGTCAATAAGACCCCAGGACCTGGGGGCAAAGAGTAGAGACCTCACAGGGCCAGGGCAGGGCGTGTGCCCTCAGCGTTCTCACCCATCCACACCTTCCCCGGCTCTCAGCCTCCACACACAGCTGCCGAGGAACAGAATGGACCCAGGGAGTCCAAGCCATCACACCCCACTCACGACACCATCAGCACTCCTGATCAACGACACTCCATTTCTCTTTCGCTTGAAAGGCATCTCCAAAATCAGTGTCCTCCCGTGGGCCGAACATCAGGAAACCAAACCAAAAAGTGTCTCAGAGACCCTGCCCACGGACGCAGACTCACAGCGGTGCACGTGGACTGCCACGGACAGGGCTGTGTCTGCTGGATGGCACTGGGGCTTCGGGGACGGGCCAGGACGGGCTCTCCCACCCGGGGGTGCCATGCCACCTGGATGCCCTCCCACCCCGGGGAGAGCACACGCTCCTCGGGAGAACAGTCCAGACCTCAAATGCTGAGCCTGACCACATGTCCAGCTGAATATGCCTCTGAATCATAAGGGACAAGAGTGTGCCCATGGCCCAGGTAGTGAGATCTCAACTGGATTCTAACCCCTACCTCTTCCGTAATGAAATCACGTCAGGCCCGGGGGTCTCAGGGTCGGGCTAGTGGACCATGCCCAGCAGCTCGCCCAGGAGGCAGGTTTAAACCCCAGATCACCAGCCTTGCCCTCCAAGTCCCAGTGGAGGGCCTGGCAACCTGCATTTCCTCAAGAACCTTTGATTTGGATGCACACGACTTCAGAACCACATTTCAGAGCCGCACAGGGGGACTCAGTCATCCTGCAGCTGTTTCAAAGGCACACGGGTTCATTTTTTCTGTGCTTTCTCTGCCTGGCTCTGGCTAAACCTCTGAAAGCCTGGGGATGGGTTTGCCTCAGAAGAGCCTGCAGAGGCCCGTTCTGCATAAGCACAGACTGAACACCGGATCAAGCTGAGGTGCAGAGGACATCATCCCGTGAATCTTCCCTCCTCACTGCGAGACTCAAACCTGTCCCAGCATCACTGCCGCCCTATAGATCCCAGTCAGGAGCTTATTTCTGGGGAGAGGGAGGGGTTCATTACTGTCGTTCAGCGGCTGAGTTGTGTCCGATTCTCTGCGACTCCAAGGACTGCAGCATGCCAGGCTTCCCTGTCCTTCACCATCTCCCAGATTTTGTTCAGACTCATGTCCATTGAGTCAGTGATGCCACCCAACCATCTCCTCCTCTGTTGCCCTATTCTTCTCCTGCCTCCAATCTTTCCCAGCATTAGGGTCTTTTCCAATGAGTCAGCTCTTCCACTCCAGGTGACCAAAGTATTGGAACTTCAGCTTCAATATTCCAATGAATATTCAGGGTTGATTTCCTTTAGGATTGATGGTTTGATCTCCTTGAAGTCCAAGGGACTCTGTTTCCTTTAACATGCAGCAATTTGAAGCTGATTATAATCTCCTTGTCTCTAACCCCAAAGAGAAGTAGCATTATTGTGCTGAGATTGGGCGCTGACCTCAGTTTCTTCATGAGGTAGCATCTTGTTACATAACCCCTGGGTGATTTTCAATATGAATGTCGGTAATTACCATCTCCTGGCAGATCATTCTTCTGGGGCCTAAGTTTGGAAATGAAATGACATATCTGGACCCTGAGATGTCCTGCCTGAGCATTCCAGTGTAAAGGGACTCTGGAGGTTACCCAGAGCTGGAGGACAGGACCATACTCTCACTGACCTCAAGAGACAAAGCTTTTCTGTTAAAGCTTCCTCAGCAGAGCAGATTCCACTAAGAAAACCCTCCAGAGTTTCAGCAAGGTTAGCATTTTCAGAAGAAAAATAAACCTATGCTTACTTTACCTCTTATAATCTGAAGCTCTGCCTATGGGGCCTCGAAAAGCATCCATCCCCACATCCAGGCCCCTCTGTGGTATATCTGAAAGCTGCATTGTCTGACTGCTTGTGTAAGAAAGGACGAGGAACAAAGTATTGAGAAGCCTCGCCTCACCCTCTCCCATCTGTATGAGGGGCATCCCTGCTCTGCACACTCAGTGCGATGGGAGGATCAGAGGGACCCTCTATCAGGCTGCCCTGGGGGGAGTCACCTGTACCACCTCCAAGATCACTACTCTAACCTGCATCCAAAAGCTCTCGCTTAAAGTCATTCTATTATAGAAATAGTGGGGACTCCTGAAAAACAATGGTGCAAATATAAACCTAAGTGACAGATACAGACATTTTGTTCAGTATGTAGGTACTCAAGAAAGCCCACTAGCTGTGGGGGTCTCACAGAGCACCAGGCTCTCCCTGAAGATGAGGGGTCCCCTGGAAAGGAGGCGCAGCAAGTTCCAGCCCACCAGTGGTGAGAGCGGCTGCCAGAGGCCTTGAGGAGGGGGGCGGCCGGGATCGCATGCAGGAAACATGATAGACACAAACAAATCAAGGCGGCTCAGGACAGAGCGAAAGCCTAAGGCAGGGGAACTGAACACAAAATGGGGCTGTGCCCGCACCGTCAGATGAGGCGGAATGCACGCCGACGGACGGACGTAACAGGAGACAGGGCGCCTCGGAACGCCAGATGACACAACTCAAAACGAAGCTGTGACAGGAGACAGGGCGCCTCGGAACGCCAGATGACACAACTCAAAACGAAGCTGTGACAGTTACGACGACACTGTTGCTGCTGTGCAGTCGCTGAGTCCTGTCTGACTCTGCAACCCATGGACTGTAGCACCCCAGGCTCCTCTGTCCATGGGATTCTCCAGGCAAGAATACTGGCGCAGGCTGCCATTTCCTCCTCCAGGGGGTCTTCCTGACCCAGGAATTGAACTCGAGTCTCTTGCTTTAGCAGGCAGATTCTTTACCACTGAGCCACCAGGGAAGCCGCCTATGAATGTATACTCACCAGATGATGGAGCATCCGCATCATAAAGCGGAAATTACAGTGGATGCAAGGAGAAACATGCATAAATGAAACTCACTCCACTACAAGTTCAAATCAAAGCATCTGAAGTTCAAAGAAGACATAAATAACCCCATTAATCAGATATATGTTATTCAGGTCTATATCCTGAAAATATCGACAGCACTGCTTTTTCAAGTGACCCAGGAGCATACTGAGAACTTCCCTGAAACCTCAGTTGGTAAAGAATCCACCTGCAATGCAGGAGACCCCAATTCAATCCCTGGGTCAGGAAGATCCACTGGAGAAGGGATAGGCTACCCACTCTGGTATGCTTGGGCTTCCCTTCTGACTCAGCTGGTAAAGAATCCGCCTGCAGTGCGAGACATCTGGGATCAATCCCTGGGTTGGGAAGATCCCCTGCAGAAGGGAAAGGCTACCCACTCCGGTACGCTGGCCTGGAGAATTCCATCGACTGTATAGTCCATGGTCTCACAAAGAGTCGGACACTACTGAGTGACTTTCACTTTCCTTTTTAAGGAGTATACATAAGAATTGTCTGTAAATTAGGTTACAAAGAAAGTCGATCCCAAAAGACAGAAATTTTACAGATGATATTCTTTGATTGCAATGCAATAACACACAAACAATTGTCAAAATCTCAATTATTAAAACCTAGGCAAAAATTTTAAATAAAATATTAGCAAATAGCATCAGTCACCACATTAGAAAATAATTACCATGACACAAGTGGAGTTTATTATAGAAATACAGGAATAGCTCATGAGTAGGAAATTTATTATATTCTACCAAATTGAAAAATCTAAAGAGAAACATTATATGATCATTTCTAAAGAACACATTTTGACAAAAGTCAATAATCATACTTGACCAAGAAAAAAAGCCCTCAATAAAATAAGAATAAGTTAATATTTCTTGTTAACATAATAAAATGTGTTATTCTCAGCCCAGAGGTCATTCCACACAGCTTGGGGAAACACTGGAGGCATCTTCCCCTCTAAATCAAGTATCAGGAGGCAATTCCCTGGTGGCCCAGTAGTTCAGACTCTGAGCTTCTAATGCAGGGGTTACAAGTCCAACCCCTGGTTGGGGAACTAAGATCCCACATGCCAGAACTTTTTTTAATGTGCAAAACATCAAATATAAAGCAAGAATGTCCACTATTACTACTGTTATTTAACATTGTGCCTAATAGACAATGAAATAAGAAAAGAGGAAAATTAAAATTATAAAATTTGGAGAGCAGAGTTAATCTTTGTTTTTAGATGATACTATAAATACATGAAAAATATCTATAAACAATAACAGAATTTAGTAACAGAATGGTACAAAATAAATACACTATAATTAGTTGATTACGTTCAATAAGAAGATGAAAGGGGATAAAAGACTCCATTTCTCCCATATTGGGATTAGCAGATGCAAACTAGTATATATAGGATGGATAAATAGCAAAGTCCTACTGTAGCACAGGGAACTACATTCAATATCCTAGGATAAACCATAATGGAAAAGAACATATATATATATATTATATATATATATATATATTTGTATATACTTTGCTGTACAGCAGAAATTAACACGATAAATCAACTATACTTCAATAACAAATTAAAAAATAAAAAGACATTTATAATCATAAAAAATTAAATAGCTGAGAATAAATGTAACAATAAATGTACAAAACACATATGAAGAAAACTGTAAAAAAATTCCTCCAAATCATAAAATAAGTTTGAACAAATAGAAAGATCTATTTTTCAACTGGGAAAACTTGGTAATCAAAAGATGTTTTGTTAATTATGTAACTTTATGTTAATCATGTAAATTTCCTTCTAGTAACACAAATATTGTTAAGGGTTTCTACTGTTACTGTTTGTTTACTCTGAAGTTCATATGAGAAAATAAATAAGGATAAACGGGAACTCTGAGCTGGAAGAGCCGTGAGAGAATGAGCCACACTGGGTACTGAGAGTGAAAGCCTCCATAATTAACACAGTGGGCAGCGACACTTGTGACCTGAACTAAGACCAGAGATAGCCCCAGCCATACACAGGAAATTAATACCTGATGAAAATGGCATCTCAAAACAGTAGGTCAGCTCAGTTCAGTTCAGTCGCTCAGTCATGTCCAACTGTTTTCAACCCCATGAACCGCAGCATACCAGGCCTCCCTGTCCATCACCAACTCCTGGAGCATACTCAAACTCACATCCATTGAGTTGATAATGCCATCCACCCATTTCATCCTCTGTTGTCCCCTTCTCCTCCCACCTTCAATCTTTCCCAGCATCAGTCTTTTCAAATGAGTCAGCTCTTCGCATTAAGTGGCCAAAGTATTAGAGTTTCAGATTCAACATCAGTCCTTCCAATAAATGTCCTTCCAATAAATATTCAGGACTGATTTCCTTTAGGATGGACTGGTTCGATCTCCTTGCAGTCCAAGGAACTCTCAAGAGTCTTCTCCAACACGACAGTTCAAAAGCATCAATTCTTCTGCACTCAGCTTTCTTTATAGTCCAACTCTCACATCCATACATGAATACTGGAAAAACCATAGCCTTGAAGAGATGGGCCTTTGTTGGCAAAGTAATATCTCTGCTTTTTAATATGCTGTCTAGGTTGGTCATAACTTTTCCAAGGAGTAAGCATCTTTTAATTTCATGGCTGCAGTCATCATCTGCAGTGATCTTGGAGCCCAGAAAAATAAAGTCAGCCACTGTTTCCACTGTTTCCCCATCTATTTCCCATGAAGTGATGGGACCAGATGCCATGATCTTCGTTTTCTGAATGTTCAGCATTAGGCCAACTTTTTCACTCTCCTCTTTCACTTTCATCAAAAGGCTCTTTAGTTCTTCTTCACTTTCTGCCATAAGGGTGGTGTTATTTGCATATCTGAGGTTATTGGTATTTCTCCCAGCAATCTTGATTCCAGCTTGTGCTTCATCCAGCCCAGCATTTCTCATGATGTATTCTGCATATCAGTTAAATAAGCAGGGTGACAATATACAGCCTTGATGTATGCTTTTCCTATTTGGAACCAGTCTGTTGTTCCATGTCCAGTTCTAACTGTTGCTTCCTAATCTGCATACAGATTTCTCAAGAGGCAGGCAGGTGGTCTGGTATTCTCATCTCTTGGAGAATTTTCCACAGTTTGTTGTGATCCACACAGTCAAAGGTTTTGGCATAGTCAATAAAGCAGAAATAGATGTTTTTCTGGAACTCACTTGCATTTTTGATGATCCAGTGGATGTTGGTAATTTGATCTCTGGTTCCTCTGCCTTTTCTAAAACCAGCTTGAACATCAGGAAGTTCACAGTTCACGTATTGCTGAAGCCTGGCTTGGAGAATTTTGAGCATTACTTTACCAGCCTATGAGATGAGTGCAGTTGTGCAGTAGTTTGAGCATTCTTTGGCATTGCCTTTCTTTGGATTGGAATGAAAACTGACCTTTTCCAGTCCTGTGACCACTGCTGAGTTTTCCAAATTTGCTGGCATATTGAGTGTAGCACTTTCACAGCATCATCTTTTAGGATTTGAAATAGCTCAACTGGAATTCCATCACCTCCACTAGCTTTGTTCATAGTGATGCTTCCTAAGGCCCATTTGACTTCACATTCCAGGATGTCTGGCTTTAGGTGAGTGATCACACCATCGTGATTATCTGAGTCATGAAGATCTTTTTTGTACAGTTCTTCTGTGTATTCTTGCCACCTCTTCTTAATATCTTCTGCTTCTGTTAGGTCCCTACCATTTCTGTTCTTTATTGAACCCATCTTTGCATGAAATGTTCCCCTGGTATCTCTAATTTTCTTGAAGAGATCTCTAGCCTTTCCCATTCTATTGTTTTCCTCTATTTCTTTGCATTGATCACTGAGGAAGGCTTTCTTAATCTCTTCTTGCTATTCTTTGGAACTGTGCATTCAAGTGGATATATCTTTCCTTTTTCCTTTGCATTTCACTTCTTTTCACAGCTATATGTAAGGCTTCCTCAGACAGCCATTTTGCTTTTTTGCATTTCTTTCTCTTGGTCTTGATCCCTCTGTCCTGTACAATGTCACGAACCTCCATCCATAGTTTATCAGGCACTCTGTCTATCAGATCTAGTCCTTAAAATTTAATTCTCACTTCCACTGTATAATTGTAAGAAATTTGATCTAGGTTATACCTGAATGGTCTAGTGGTTTCCCCCACTTTATTCAATTTAAGTCTGAATTTGGCAATAAGGAGTTCATGATCTGAGCCACACTCAGCTCCCAGTCTTGTTTCTGCTGACTTTATAGAGCTTCTCCACCTTTGGTTATAAAGAATAAAATCAATCTGATTTCAGTGTTGACTATCTGGTGATGTCCACATGTAGAGCCTTCTCTTGTGTTGTTGGAAGTGGGTGTTTGCTGTGACCAGTGTGTTCTCTTAGCAAAACTCTATTAGCCTTTGCCCTGCTTCATTCTGTACTCAAAGGCCAAATTTGCCTGTTACTCCAGGTGTTTCTTAACTTCCTACTTTTGCATTCCAGTCCCCTATAATGAAAAGGACATCTTTTTTGGGTGTTAGTTCTACAAGGTCTTGTAGGTCTTCATAGAACTGTTCAACTTCAGCTTCTTCAGCATTATTGGTCAGGGCATTTACTTGGATTTCCGTGACAGTGAATGGTTTGCCTTGGAAACAAACAGAGATCATTCTGTCATTTTTGAGATTGCATCCAAGTACTGCATTTCAGACTCTTTTGTTGACCGTGATGGCTACTCCATTTCTTCTGAGGGATTCTTGTCCACAGTAGTAGATATAACGATCATCTGAGTTAAATTCACCCATTCTAGTCCATTTTAGTTCTCTGATTCCTAGAATGTCGACATTCACTCTTGCCATCTCCTGTTTGACCACTTCTGATTTGCCTTGATTCATGGACCTAACATTCCACGTTCCTATGAAATATTACTCTTTACAGCATTGGACCTTGCTTCCGTCACCACTCACATCCACGACTGGATGTTGTTTTTGCTTTGGCTCACTCCGTTCATTCCTTCTGGGGTTGTTCTCCACTCTTCTCCAGTAGCATATTGGGCACCTACTAATGTGAGAGTTCCTCTTTCAGTGTCATACATTTTTGCCTTTTCATACAGTTCATGGGGTTCTCAAGGCAGGAATACTGAAGTGCTTTGCCCTTCCTTTCTCCAGTGGACCACATTCTGTCAGAACTGTCCACCATGACCAGTTCATCTTGGGTGGTCCTACATGGCGTGGCTCACAGTTTCACTGAGTTAGACAAGGCTGTGGTCCATGTGATCAGATTGGTTAGTTTTCTATGATTACGGTTTTCAGTCTGTCTACCTTCTGATGGAGAGGGATAAGAGGCTTATGGAATCTTCTGATGGGAGAGACAGGTAGGTAGATAGGTAGGTAGGTAGAAGACGACTATCACAAAGTGTTTGTGAACAAAGTAAAATCACACAAGTAGGGGGACTACATTAAACTGCAAATCTTCTGTGTATCAAAGGACACAGCCCGCAGTGAAAAGCCAGATAATAAGATAGGAGCAAGTATTTGCAAACCATGTATCTGCTATAGGGCCAATATCCAGAATACATAAAGAATTCTTATGTTCAACAGCAATGATGATAACATGGTTTAAAATGGGAAGAAGACTTGAGACATTTCTCCAAAGATATACTCAGGTAGCCAACTAGCTACTGGAATATCACAGAAAGGCCGTCAGAATCATCTTTTTTTAATGTTTAATTTTTATTATGTTTAACATTTATTATCGTTGATGTACAATGTTGTTACTTTATGCTATAGAGCAAAGTGAATCAGTTATATATATACATATATCCACGCTTTTTTAGATTCTTTTCCCATGTAAGTCATTGCAGAATATTGAGCAGAGTTTCCTGTGCTATCCAGCAGGCTCTCATTAGTTACCTATTTTATATATAGTAGGGTGTATATGTCAACCACAATCTCCCAGTTTGTTACTTCCCCGCACACTTCCCCTTTGGTCACTGTATAGTTTGAAATCAAGATCTGTGAGTATGCCTTTTTTCTTTTCCTGTATTACCTATTGGCTGTGCTAAGTCTTAGTTGTGGCACATAGGGTCTTTGTTGAGGCAAGTAGGCTCTTTAGCATGAGAACTCTTAGTTGCGGCCTGTGCGACCTAGTGCCCTGATCAGGGATTGAACCTGGGCCCCCTGCATTGGGAGCACAGCGTCCTAGCCACCGGATGCCAGGGAAGTCCCTGTGAATCTGCTTGAGATGTCACTCTTTACCCATCTGATTGGTGGACACTCTGATGTTTGCCACGGTGCTCTGTAGGCAAGGCCATGGCGAACAGGCAGCGGTCAGCATTGCTGGTGGGAGTGTGGGCTGGCCAAGCCCTTTGAGGGGCAACAGGGCTGTGCCCACCAGAATTAGGAATGTACAGCCCAGTAATCGCACTTGCCAGGATGAATCTCTTAGGCACATGCTGGAGAGGGTAAACTGTCACGTATGGAAGTTTGCAACGCTGTTTAATAGCTGCATCCTGGAAGCAGCTCAGTGTTGCTCATTCGGGCCCTGCTGCAGCTGTGTGGCATCTGTCCAGGACAATGCCCTGAGATGTGACACGTGTGAGCGCTCCGCAACACGCCTCTCCTCTGCCTGAGACCCTGTGGCGGCTGACTGTGGCCCCCTGACTTCCCTCCCCTGCTTTGACATTCCACCTTGCTTTTCTCCAGCTGCATAGCCTTTTTCCCATACCTCGAACATGCGGGTCAGCCTCCCACCTCAAGGCCTCTGTACACGCCATTCCCTCAGCCTCCCCAGAGAATCTCAGGGCTCACCCCTCACCACCGTTAACTCTACTTAAATGTCACTTTCTCCATAAGGCCACTTCTGACCACTCCATCTAAAATCTAAGTCCCCTCCCGACGTTTCCAATCTCCATTATCTTGTTCTATGTTTTCAATTGCTTTTACTATATTCTAACACAACATATAACTTACATGTTTACTATCTGCTTTATGTGCCTTCCCTAAGATATAGATGCTATGGGGCAGGAATTGTCATCAGTTTTGTTGACTCCCATATCCCTATGATATAAACAGTACTTGGGCCAATTAATTGTTGTTTAGTCACTAAGTTATGCCCAACTCTTTGTGATCCTATTGACTGTAGCCCGCCAGGCTCCTCTGTCCATATAATTCTCCAGGCAAGAATACTGGAGTGGGTAGCCATTTCATTCTCCAGGGGATCTTTCTGACCCAGGGGTCAAACCTGAGTCTCCTGCATTGCCAGGCAAATTCTTTACTACTGAGCTAACTGGGAAGCCCTAGTTGGCACGTGAGAAGTAAAAGTCGCTCAGTCATGTCCAACGCTTTGCAACCCCATGGACTATATAGTCTATGGAATTCTCCAGGCCAGAATACTGGAATGGGTAGATTTTCCCTTCTCCAGGGGATCTTCCCAACCCAGGCGTAGAACCCAGGTCTCCTGCATTGCAGGCAGATTCTTCACCAGCTGAGCCACCAGGGAAGCCTCAATTGGCATGTAGTTGTCGTTCAGTTACTAAGTGGTGTCTGACTCTGTGACCCCATGGACTGCAGCATACCAGGCTTCCCTGTCCTTCACTATCTCCTGGCGCTTGCTCAAACCCATGTCCATTGAGTCAGTGATGCTAAACAACCATCTCATCCTCTGTTGCCCTCTTCTCCTCCTTCCCTCAATCTTTCCCAGTATCAGGGTCTTTTCAAATGAGTCAGCTCTTTGCATCAGGTGGCCACACTACTGGAGCTTTAGCAACAGTCCTTCCAATGAATGTTCAGGGTTTATTTCCTTTAGGGTTGACTGGTTTGATTTCCTTGCTGTCCAAGGGACTCTCAAGAGTCTTCTCCAGCACCACAATTTGAAAGCATCAATTCTTTGGTGTGGCATGTAGTAGGTGCCTAATAAATGTATGTTTCCAAATGAATGATTGATTGAGCTTGTGATATAGAAAGGATCCAAATGCATATTTAAGTGAAAGAGCAAGTTAAAAGACAGTAATTGTTCTGCATATATTTTTTTAAAAACAAAGAAAAAAAGATTAGGAATTTATATTTGCAGGTATATGCATAATGAAACTTGAAGTCTGAAGGAAAAAAAATGAGTATCAGTGGTTACCTCCAGGGAAGGGTGTGGACTGGACAGAAGGACCTCTGGTAGGAAGACCATGGTGTCTGGACCTTTATTTAAATTATACAAATATTTCTTATTCAAAATATTCAATTATGTGTGCGCACACACACACAGACTGACATCAGAACCCCCAGGCAGGATGATCCTGCAATTCAGCTGTTCTGAGTAGGGCCTGAGGAATTTGCATTTTCAGCAAGCTCCCCACCCATCCCGGAGACAGGTCTGCTGCAGACCACACTCTGAGAACACTCCCAGCTCCCTTGTTCCTTTCCTGGCCCAAGAAGCTCTACAGGAGGTGTAGCGCTCTGATGGCTCCTCTGGACACATCAAAGGAGGCAGAGGCGCCAGGGCCGCTTGCAGCTAGAGCCACACTCTCCAGGGGCCTCCGGGCGTGGACCCTCCGCTTCACCCACGCTTGAAGGCAGGACGCCCAGAGGGCTGCCATGTTCGACTGAGAGTTCTCCGTGGTGGCGGTCTCTCTGCGTTTCCGGCTCCTGAACTGTGCGCAGTGTCAGCAGAGTGCCTGCCGGGGACCCTGTGGCCTTGGTCCCCACCGACACACTGATCCTCCTGTTTGCCAGGGCAACATGATCAGTGAAGTGTCCCTCTTAATTCACAGAGGAAAGGTCGTCCTAACAGCCCTTCCTGGGGGTGGGAACGACAGTTAGGACCTGCCATGTCTACTAGAGATAGCCCCCTTCCCCAGCAAGGCCATGGCTTCACGTGATGCAAGTGAGGGACACAAGTCTTTCCCTAGGTTATTCAGAGACTGGAGAAGCAAGTGTAGAGAAAACATAACAGGACCTCATCACACACAAAAAGAGACAGAACCTGCCAGATGCTTCATATGTGAAAAGAATCTTCACTTCTATTAACCATACATTGGTTCCCAAAGAAAGGGGAGGGGGCGTTTAATAAGGGAGGAAAAGTGTGCTGTTTTATGGCCACCACTTCCTTAGTGTAAGTAAAAGCACTAGACTCTTAACATTTTACTTTCATTTCAAAAAATGTTAGGTCTAACTATCTGTGTTAGACCTTTCAAGATGATTCTGTTTCTGGAACACACTTTCTGACATGGTTTCTGATTGACTTCAAGTCTGTCATGCCTTTGACATGTTATACAATACATTACAATTAATAGCTTCATGGGTCTTATTGAGTTTCTTCCTTAAATTTCCAAAGACAGCCCTGGCTTTCTCTCAGATTGACCAATCACAAGCAGTTCTGTGACTGCAAGGCAGGAGACAATTTTTGCAAATGTTTAAAAATGAGGCTGTGTCTGCCAGCGGGCTAGAGTTGGTGAGTCTTAGGTCTTTAAGAAACGGTTGGTCCCGTCTATGCTGTCATCTCCCCAGCAGGCCATCTGTGTGGGAGCTGAGTCACCGTGGCGTAAGACTGCAGAGAAAGACAGTAGGATCACCGGACATACGCTTGTCTGGCAGTCTTGGGTCTGTTCCCTGGATGGGGTGGGAAGGCTTGATTAATGACAGACTTGTTCAACATGAAAAAGAACAAAGCCCGGATTTATTCTTGGCATTCTTCTTCCTAGGGGCTTGGGGGTGATGTAGTAATTAATTTATAGCTTTGCAGCAAGGCAACATCAGAGAAGCAGTTTAATTCACAAGAACAATGCAGATGGAGAGTGTAACCGAGGGTACTGGGCATAGAAGGGTCTAGAAGGAAGATCAGGCAGAAGGTGAGTTCTTCTATGAATGATACAGATTCACTACCAGTTACTACCTAGGTTCACCGCCCCCCAAGGGCTCCTGAGAGACACTTACCTTGACTAAAGGAACAGAGTTCGGCGGGAAATGCTTCTGAAACCCCGGTGCAGCTTGCTTATTACCTGCTGCGGGCGGGCTGATCGCTACCCTGGAGGAGGAGCAGGCCTCGCCAGATGTGCAGAGGGCGCAGAGCCCCTGAGACTCGCCTGCCGTCCTCCCAGTTCTCCCAGCCCCAGCTCCTCACCCCCTCCCCACGCCCGGCGCTCGC
>SJXQ01005039.1:115057-184627 GCA_006408695.1 Aepyceros melampus
TTTCCTTTAAAAAGTGACGCTTTGACCAAAGCTCTTTCAAGCGTTTGTGCTCCTGGAGCGGCTTGCACCGGTTCGGTGTAGCCCGATGTCCCTGCAGTCTCTCCATCGCTGGTCCAAGGAGACGGAACCTCTCCCAGGAGAGCGCTCCCTGACAGCCTGGCTGCGGCTCCGGGGCTGAATGAACTTCAGCTGGAAACGCTTCGAGGGTTCGGGATGCCTCTCTCCACGAGGAATCCGGGAGCTCTCTCACTGGACGCCCTTCAGTTGCCTCCAGATTGTTTGCCTGCTTGTTTTCTTGAGTGTCACCTGGTTGCAACCCTTTGTCTGGTGGAGTCCTCCTGTTCCCCTGGAAGGCCCTGGGATGGGGTCGGCGCCTTGGTTAGTGTGCAGGCTGCGCTCTCAGCCGAGCACAATGGGAAGAATGCATTCCTGACGACTCGCCTACCCTAGAAAGACTAGCTAAAATCTGATGGTTTTTATGGAAAGCTTTGCCGTCACTGTTTCATAAGTATTCCGTGTTGGTGAGTTCTTGAAACTAGCTAATCCAGAGCTAGCCAGCATGATTTTATGAAGAGGTTTCCCCCACACTTTCTGTGCCTTGAGCGTGAAGACCCTGACACCTGGGCTCACGGGGATGTTGAATTCACTGCCCTCCTGCCGGGCAGGTGGTCTGTGGGTGGTCGAGGGTGACCGTGGTGACAGTGATAGGCTGGGGGTGGGGAGGACTGCCCGAGTAGGGGAAGGAGAGTCTCAGGGTACTGGAATGTTGTGAACACGCTGGTAGGTTACCCCGAGTCTCTTTCCACATGCGAAAAGACTTTATGGCCCTCTCACTCTTCCAGGTGGAGCTCAGTGGGTGCTTGTTTGTTTCTGCTCCCAGTAAACCTACAAGAGATCTCATGACCCCAGCAATTTCTAAAGGCAGGTCCTGGCTCCTAACAAAGGCAAACAGGTTATTTTCATCAACTCTGGAAGCCTTGCGTTTTTCTCCAGCCATTGTTTTAGAGGTTCCATGAAGACATTGTGAACGTGCACTAGGGCCCTCCCCTCCCCTCCTCCTGAGATGGACAGTGGGTTCTGGTGAAGAATGCTGCCTATGCAGAACCAGGCTATAAAATAGCCTGTTTCTGAAAAGACTAGGCAGGGGACATCAGTGCCACTAATGACAATGTAAGTTTTCACTGTTCCTTTAAGGATGAGGCCTGCTTTGATCAGCAGTCTTTCCATCTGTTGCTTGTTTATGTGTTTGTAGTGTGGTTTCCCTGGGCCTGTTTTCCCTTCTTGCTATTGATAATCCTTCACTTAGTTGGAATCACAGACTGGAATTAGCAGCAGCCATGCTCGCTGGGGCTAAAATTAGAAAAGAAGGGAACTCTTGAGGCATAGCCTTCTTGTCTCATAAAAGATTCTGCAGTCTCTCCTGAGACTCCCACTTTAGCAGTTACTGTTAAGATGCCGCTTAATACTCTTTAAGACAGCGTTTCTATTTGGACCATTTTTTCCCCTTGAGCTTTAACCATGCTTTACCAATACCTGTTGAACGTTGTTCCTCTGAGGTGCCCAGAGGCACATCCAATACATTTACCAGCTCTTCAAACACTATATAGTTAACTCTTTGAACGCTTCCTTTAAAAACAATAAATTAATGGACGAGTGAAAGCTGCTGTGGCGCTTGCAGAATACAGCCCTGGTCGCCTGATGTGAAGGCAGATGGCAGTCGCTGTGGCTTCATTCATGCCCAGGATGCGCTTGGTGCCCTGTCAATTAATCATGAATTGAATAATGGATGCTCTGATCTCCAGCTATAAATTGAAGGATAGGTTACTCCTGAGGTCTAGTTCGCTTGAAAACCCTTTCAGAGCCTATTGAGCGGCTCCACAGCTGGGGCCAATAAAGGCGTGACACAGAGCGCAGATGGGGGGAAGTGGTGATCCGCTCAGCTCCTCTGGCGCTCCATGCCGGCTGGGCTGTGGGCTCTCCCCACTCGCTGGTCGGCACCAGGGCTGTGGGGCGGAGGAAACAGTGGCTTTCTGTGAATGTAATTAAACTTGCCTCTGCCAGCTGCCTGTGGTATTCGCGAATGTTTTCCTAAGCAAGGCTGTTCCCTGCTTTATCTGCCCGCTGTGGTTTGCGGCCTGCGCAGCCCCTTCCTGGATGGTTGAGCTCTGATGTCATGCGTGCTCTCAGCCTCGCGGGTTTGGGGGCTCCCCCCTGGCGCCCGGGAAGCGGCCCGTCCGCTGCAGAACATTCCACTGCCGCGAGACCAAAGCCACCTCGTGATTTGCGGCTGGCGTGACTTTGGGCTGCTTGGAGATGATTTAAAAGGAAGGTTATGGGCGCCTGAAGTATAGGGTAAAGAAAATGTATCCACATGGCTCCAGCTTGGACTTTTAACTTTTTTTTTTTCAACGTGGAAATTGTTGGCTGAACTGGCTCACGGGATTTTCCCCATTTTTTGCTCTTTTATTGCTTAGAGCAAAAGAGTTACATTGTCTGTTTCTTGTAGGGCTGACCTCAGCATTATTCCTGAAACGTGACACAGTTTTCATGCTTCAGAAAGCAGGGGACATAGGATTTCTCTGCTGGGCTCTTCACGGGCCGGAGACCATTGTCAGATGAGGGGGGAGGCGCCCTATGTCAAGTGTAGGGGGCTGTCAGGGAGGAAAGGGGCAGGTCCAGGCAGCCCTTGTGGCCCCGCGGGCCGGGCGGGCGCAGTGGCAGGACGCACATTCCCTGGGAAGAGTGCGGAGCTGGCGCCGGCCCACCTGCCGAGGACGCCTCACCTCGTGATCATCCGAGGGGCATGGACGCCCTTCCAGGCTCCAGCCGCGGTGGGGTGGGGGCGTAGAGGCATCGGAGGTTCATGTGTCACCCTCGGGGCCCAGCTGCCGTCTCCTGCCTCTCCTCTGTGCCCAACCACAAACTGGCAAGTGAGCCAGCTCTTGTGGCAGAGCTAGTTCCCAGCTCTGTCCAGTGTGAGCTTGGAGGAGCCAGTATCTGTTACCTAGCTTGGTGACTCACCCCCAACTCTTCCAGTGTTCAGGGTAGAGGCTGTGGCCCAACAGTCCTCTTCAGACCTCAAGCAGTGCCCCTAGCACCCAGCCTGGCCTGCAGAGGCAGGAGGGCTCTGGGGAAAGCGCGCCCTGTCCCTGGGCAGTTCTGGATCTGGGTCAGAGGGCTATGACCCCGAGGCAGCGGAAGGCTGAGCTTCCTCCAAGTTGGTCTGTTTGAGTCTGTGCCTCGAGGGGCTTAAAGGAACGCTTGTGGAGGTCAAATTAGTATGGTTTATGGGAAAAAACCACCAGAGACCTGGCGAAATGTCAAGAGGGCAGCAGTGTGTGATGAGACTCAAACAACAGCATTCACCCAGGGCCACCTTGAGCAAACCGCTTCATGCTGATGGAGCAGTTCATGACATTGCCTCGTGTCCTTCATGGGTGTGCTGTCATCTGACTGCCAGGATGAGGCACAGAGGCAGGAGGAGCAGAGCGTCCTTGCGTTTTCCCCACTCCAGGGCATGCAGCGTGTGGCCGGTCCAGTCTCCAGACACGGAGCGTCTAGCTTCAGACCTGGTGCTCCTTCTGCGGCAGCAAGTGGACCCCATGACTCTTAACCTCCATGGACTGCACTCTCCTTATTTGCAAAAATGAGACATTTGGCCTAGAATATAACAGTCCATTCCAGTTTAAATTCTAGGTCTGGTGAATCACTGGCTGGAAGGGACTCTAAGAAGTCATTTAGTCATGTTGCTTGCTGCCAGCAGGACTCTTATCTATTTTGAAAAGAAAATATGCCCCCCATCTCACTTTAGTATTATTATTATTATTTTTAACAATCCAGAGCCGGAGAGTGTGAGTGCGTTCTGGAAAGAAGGGAGATGAGGGCTGAGGGCCCAGCGTCAAGGCCCAGGACTGTGTGTCCAGCCTCAGCAGACAGAATCCCATCCCAGGGGAGGAGGTGGAACAGGAGAGGCGAGTCCTCGACAGGCTCTGGGCCTGGGGGGCATCCAGTGGGGAGAGCTCAGCAGGGGTCGTTGTGCCACGAGGGAGAAAGAGCAGAGTGGCTCAGGAAAGACCCTCCAGTTCCCTCGGGGCTGGGGAGAGCCATGCCCGGGGGCCCGGGGGTCTGCTCAGAGACCGCACAGGCGTGCTGTTCGTCTGGGAGCATGAGAGCTGGCCGCTCGCGCCCGCCCTCTGCGTGGGGCAGGGAGGACAGGCTCGTCTCTGCGACAGTGCCCGCCGGGCCCGCCCAGAGGAGCCCCAGCCCGTCCGCCTTCCCAGTGCCAGGTGGGTTCTGGCGGGCTTCCAAGGCTCACGGTCATTGGAGGAACAACCAATTCAGTATCCTGTTCCCAAATTACTCAGCTGACTAGGTTGTCACTTTAGAAGATGTGTCCACCTCCCACTTTCTCCTGGTTTCTCTCCCGGGGATAGATGTTGGGAGAACAGGAGCAGCTTTGGAGCCAGGAGCCTGAGTGATGGCAACATCTCAACAGCTCAGTTACAGCTGAGCGCCCTGAGGCTCAGCTGCCCTGCTCCTCAGTGTCCCCGCCCTGAAGTGGGGAAGTAATAGCACCCCCTCCCAGGAAGTTCGGTGCTCCTGGGATCTGAGGGAGGAGCGGGAGAACCGTCCACGTCTGCGGAAGCAGCCCGGCGTCAGATCTTGTCTTTGAGCCGTGAGTCACGGAGGTTTCTTTTTTCTCTGCCTTAATTCCATTCGCAGGCCCACCTCAGAATGATGGTAGTTTTTCCGTCCTTGCTACGTGTCAGGCATATAATCATGTTTAATCCTCACAAAAATATCAAGAAGTGGATCTGTTACCTCCATTTTATTACGTGGGAATGATGTTCTAATGAGGAAAGCATTTTGCCCAAGGTCACGGGCTAATAAACAGCAGAGGGAAAACGGAAACCCGGGCAGCCCACCCAGTCCCCTGCGAAGACCCGGGGCCTTCCCTGCTGGGCACAGCCCCACCCTCGTGTTCTCGCAGTGGCCTGTCAGCTGGACAGGCTCCTCCTCTCCACTGCTGCCCGACCACAGCCTCCTGCACCCTCCAAGTCCCAGCTGGCTCCTTGGCCTCCCCGTGCTCCCTTCCACTTGGGTCTCCTCTCCCCTCCTCCCCTCCCAGAGCCAGAGGACCCCCTGCAGGACTGTGCAGCTGGTCTGCAAGCCCAGATCAGGCCCCCAGCCCCACTGCACGTGTCCTGTTTTTGCTTTCTTGGAAGGAAAATTTTTAGCACGTTATTAAACACACATGCCATGTTCCCCCTGGGCCCACAGAAGGTGACTTTTCAGGCTGAGGAGGGAGGACCTGGGAGGCCCTCTAGACCATGACCTTACTTTACAGATGCAGAAATGGGGGCCCAGAGAGGTTAACGGCTTGTCCTCAAGCCCAGCTCTAGGCCAGGGCTGATTCTGAAGCCACTTGGCACCATCTTCCTTCTAGTTTTCACTGTGGCTTGAGTTGATGTTTTATCATCTCTGCCTGCCCAGGTTGGGAAAGGGGTCTTTCCTTTGCCTTGCAGGCTTGACCATGCTTGGGATGCTCACCACAAACCCTGTTTTCTTTTCCTTAATGTATTCGGTCCCGCTGAACTGGCCTTCTCCTCGGGGCATGAAGAGCCACTGGCACTCGATTCTGCGTCTCACCTTGGCTCCTCCTCTGGGTTAAATGACACCAGATCACTTTGCTTTATCTCAGAGTTCTGTTCGCAGCTCTATCATCTTTCTTTCCGTCTGTTGAGCTGTGTCCAGCACCCCAGGCCTCTTGAGCCGTGAGAGGCATTGCACAGGGTGTGGCAGCGACCCCGGCCTGACACTGCCTTCCCCCTCGGCCTCGAGGGTATGGCCGACTCCCCCGGGCTGTGAGTGGCAGCTGGGCTCAGTGTATCATCATGAGCCGTCTCCTCGCTTGCTGGACGTGGCTCGGCCCGTATGTGCTGATGATCTCCTCCAGTGGTCGTCTGGAGCCTCCCTGTGGAGCTGCTCCTTCCTTTGCTCCTCACCATGTCTTGGATTCATCAGCTGCTCTGGGCCTCTGATCCTGCTCTTCTGGTTCTTAGAGCTTCACGCCAGCTACTGTCCCAGGGAGCTTAGCACATCAGATGTCCCTGGGATTCACCCTGTGGGAGCCGACCCCTGAGACTACTGCCCCTCAAAGCCCTTCTCCCTCATGACTCCAGGATTTGAAAAGCATGGGTCCATCCCACGGCACAGGGCCTTCAAACCGACCACCAGGCAGAGTGGAAAGTGCTGGCTGAAATGACAGCCCTTTGGAGGGCCTTCCAGGAGACCCACGGCCAAGGACAGTCCCCCTTAGGGACATCAGTTCAAAGATAGTGACTGAAACCCAGAGCTGTCTCAGCTACAGGGCTGGAAGCCTACGAGATTTCACTTGGGCGCAGAAACAGGATAATCGCAAACCTTCACACTGACAGATTGCACTCTGCTCTCCAACAGCTCAAGCACTGTCCTGTGAAGAAGTGCGTTGTTCCCACTTTACAGATGAAGAGCTGAGGCTCATGAGGCCCAGTGACCCCCAGGGTTGCACGGCCATGCTTGTAACTGAGCAAGCTTCCTGCCTTTAAGTTCCTTGTGCTTTAAAACCTTCCGTGGGCGTAAAGCTTTAGAATTCCTAAAAGTCCCACGGTTGGGACATGGCGAGAGGGGTGTTGCTTGGCACAAACACAGATTCTCAGGCTCTGACTCCAAATGGTACTGGTTCCTGAAGCTCGATGGGAGCTTTGGAATCTGTATTTCCCAAGTGCTCCTGAGGTGTTATCCCATCAGAATAAACTGTCCCTTACACTCTCCTTTCTAGACTGTTTTGGCCATGCCTCCCAGCTTGCGGGACCTTAGTTGCTGGCCCACCTGTTCCCTGTGACGAAGCTGTCACAGAAGTCACCATGGAGGCCCTACCCCTGGGTCCTGGTTGCGGCCTGCAGACTGGCCACCCAGCCCTGGCTCGCCCTGCATTCAGGCCCTGCACTTTCCTTGCTGAACTCCTGCCTCAGTGCCCCCGCTCGGCTCCTGAGGAGCTGCGACCCCAGGTTCTGTCCATCTCTGTGGCTCCCGATCAGAGAGCGCACCTCCCGGAGCCCATCCAGGTGGAGCCCGTCCAGGCGCAGCCACACAATGGGCCTGCGCCTGAGTCAGCAGGGTCCTGTGATGACACTCCCCCCCCGCCGGTCCCTTTGGGGACCCCTCTGGTCCCGGGCACCCAAGCTGGACATCACTGGCCTCTCTGAGAGAAAGTCCAGCCAGCTCCCTCAGAAAGAAACCACCTGGGGTCCTGCCACTCAGAAAGCTCATGCTCTTGTTCTTTGAAAGCTTACTGAGTCCAGTGGGCCGGCAGGTGACCAGGGAACAGTGTGGTCAGCATCCGCCAGGCCCACAGCCCACCGGGCACGCTGCTGACTCCTCTCCACAGCGTGTGTCCCAGGACCCTTCCCTGATCAGACATCAGACATCCATCTGAGTGGTTGCACAGGGGTCCGTTTCCCCATGTCTGGGCCCTTGGGGCCTCTCTCCTCAGGCCCTGTTCCTGCCCCCTGGAAGTCCCCGAAGGCTTGGGGTTCCCAGATCTGTGGGGTTCCTCCCCAGATCCTTTCATGCGTGCCTAATCACAGAGGAAGAGCAGCCCTGGAGGAGGTGGTTTCTGGGGTCAAAGCAGACTCACAGTGTGGCTGACACTTTCCGTGGACTCATGGCCTCCCAAGCTCGGGGGAGGGGGCACATGTTCCACTCGCTGCCCCTTTCACAACAGGCTGGCTCCTTGCAGATTTCTTAAGAAACACGAAGACTGTGATAGTGACACAGGAAGGACTCAGATACTTTCACCGTCCAGGGCACAATGCAAAGACACGGTGTTTTCCCCCATTTGGCCCCGGCTGTCCTGTGACCCCCCAGGAGGGAAATTTCCAAATGCTCCTGAGTGATTGTCAGGTATGTACGTCACCTTGTGAGCAGAGGTGAGAGCTTGTAAGGAGACAGCTCGGTGTTTGGGCCGCAGGGAGAGGAATGTTTGGACCTTGGTGGAGCTCCATTTGGAGCCTTGGAATATTATCCAAACATGAGAGCCAAACTTTTGCTGAAATAAGCAGTTCCCTTTTATGTTATGACTTGGCCAGCTATGAAGGAATACTTGTTAAAGGCTCTCAGAGCATTACGGCAGAGTTCTCCTCCCTGTCCTTAATTAGGTCAAATTAAACCAAAAAGGAAACGCAGTCTGGTTTGCTAACCGCTGGGGAAGTATTGCTTTTGGGCAGAATTCATACCCAGATTGTCTGACTCGAGGATAATTCACAGGAAACAATTATTTTTTCTTTTGGTTGTGATATGTAAGCAACCGACAACTTGGAATCCAGAAACTGGCATTTGTGGCGTTAGTGGTGATGGCGGGGTGATGGCCGGAGCGTCCCTGGCCAGGCTCTGGCTCTGCGCCTTGGCTCACTGCAGGCCGGGCCTGGTGTCCAACGCACTCATCCTGGTCATCATCATGGCGTGAGGGTCTCCTGAGCCAGACGTGCAGGCCCCCAGTGTCCTGCCGGGGCACTCGGAAACTCTGCTGAAAAAGCAAAACTCCCCTCCATGAGCTGGCATGTTTAGGAAAGCAGACTGGTGAGGGGTGTCAGAGGCAGCCAGGTGACAGCTCGGGGGAGGTGCCTGCGTGTGGACGGGGGTGACCTCGCGGAAACGGGGGGCCGAGCAGAGTTCCCACTGGGCGTCTCTGGGGGTCTCACCTCTCGTGGTCCAGTCTGCGCTGTCTGTCGGCAGCCCTTGTCCATGTGTCGCCTCCCTCACGCTCCTGTGACCGAGGTGCCGTCAGCACCCCATCTGGCCACTGAGGATCCAGAGCTCAGAACCTGCCGAGTCTCTAGAGGGAAGGGCAGAGCCAGGCTCCTGCCCAGCGCAGAGCCCTCGCTGCTGGAGGCCAGGCTCCTTTCTGACCACGTGGAGCCTTCGGGACGGTGGCGGTTGCATGAGGGCCGCTGTTGGCTGCAGGTGCTGGGCACGGGCTGCACAGGAGCTTTCTGGATGGTGGTGTCCTTTAGGCCTTGGCGAAGTGCCAAGTCTGTCTTGGGGTTTAGACGGGGCTGCGGCGGGGAGGTCCTTGAATCATCTCCAAGAACAGGCTTTTCTGGTGGGTCGCCTGTCCTCTCCCACCACCCAGCCTGTGTCGGGGGTGACAGGACATGGCAGTGTGAGTCCACGTGGGACTCTGTGCTGGACGCCCTTGCTCACGGTCACTCTCCACCACCCCTGGAGTGCTCCTTCTTTGTCACAGAGATAGTATTCCCTTCTGCTAGATAAGGAGTGTCACCCGCAGTTTCAGGAAAAGCAGGCAAGACCCCCAGGCGGCCTTGCTGGGAGGCTCCCTGCGGAGAAGGGCTGTGGGGCCTGACCATGAGCCCTTTGGTGCCAGAGGGGCCCTGCAGCCCACCCCCATGCAGGACTGTGGCCGGTGTGTGCCCAGGCCTTGGCACGCATGCTGGGGGCACAGGGCTGGTGCTCTAAGGCGGTGGCCACCCGTCCCTCCGTGGCCCGTCACCATCCACTCCAGAATGTTCTTCTCTCCAGAGGCCCCTGCTGACTCCAGCACGAGATCACTTAGACTGGTCTTCAGGCATCACTGGTGAAGTAGGGGACACAGCCTTCCAAGGGTGACTCGAGATCTGGCCTCCGCCACCACGGTGCCGAAGGCCCCTGCTTTCCTCTGATGTCACAGGCATCAGACTGCTGTCCAGAGCTCCAGGCAGAGATTCCAGAAACGGCCACAAAATAAACAGTGTCTTAGCCTTGATGCTTGCAGTAGAGCATCTCAGGAGGTTAGGGTAACGTCTGCAGGCGTCACGTCATTCAAGAGTATAGTGCTCCATGACATGTAACATGTATTACAACGTAAAAATTACAGATACCTTCTCTACATAATAGTCTAGATATGATAGGATCTTAGTCCTCAAAAAAAAATTGAAGGTATTTAGGTAAATAGCACATAAAAGTATACCTATACGAAAATCCCATGGATGGAGGAGCCTGGTGGGCTGCAGTCCATGGGGTCGCTAAGAGTCAGACACGACTGAGCGACTTCACTTTCACTTTTCACTTTCATGCATTGGAGAAGGAAATGGCAACCCACTCCAGTGTTCTTGCCTGGAGAATCCCAGGGGCGGGGGAGCCTGGTGGGCTGCCGTCTATGAGGTCACACAGAGTCGGGCACGACTGAAGTGACTTAGCAGCAGCAGCATACGTAAAATATCATGAAAAAATAATCTTCTCAATTTATGTAGTCAAAATAGTTTGGGAAAGAAAGAAACTGGAGCTGTGGTGTCAGTCTCTCTCATGGACCCTCTTTCCTTCAGCCCACTCAGAGGTGCTTGCTGCTCATCACGTATAAAAGGAACTGAACACCACAGTAGGCTTTAAACGTTGTTTTAAATTTTATATTGGAAGATAACGATTAGCAGTGTGACAGTTACAGGTGGACAGCAACGTGACTGAGTTACACAGGCATATGCTCCTATTCTTTTTTTCAAATTCTTTTCCCATTTAGGTTATTATAGAATATTGAGCAGAGTTACCTGTGCTGTAGAGTAGGTCCTTGTGGGTATTCTATTTTATTTATAGTAGTGTGTATATGTTCACCCTACACTCCTAATTTATCCCTGCCCCCCAGCCTTTCCCCTTTGGTAGCCATATTTTTTTTTTCTAAGTCTGTGATCGGTTTCTGGTTTGTAAATAAATTCATTTGTATCCTTTTTTTAGATTGTACATGTAGGTGATATCATATGGTATTAGTTTTTGTCTGCCTGTCTTTACTTGGTATGATAATCTCCAGGTCTATCCATGTTGCTACAAATGGTATTATTTTATTGCTTTTATGGCTGAGTAGTGTTCCATTGTATATACGGACCACATCTTCTTTATCCGTTCATCTATTGTTGAACTTAGGTTGCTTCCATGTCTTGGGTATCATAACTAGTGCTGCAATGACATTGAGATGCATATATATGTTTTTTTAATTTGTTGGAATATCATTGCTTTACAGAGTTGTGTTTCTGCTGTACAACAGTTGTAAGTCAGCTACATGTATTCATATATCCCCTGCCTCTTCTACCTCCATCCCACCCCACCTTGTCTGGATCTATGTCCAGGAGTGGGATTGCTGGAACATATGGCAACTCTACTTTTAGTTTTTTGAGGAAGCTCCATACTATTCTCCATAGTGGCTGCACCAGTTTACATCCTTACCGACAGTGTGAGAGGGTTCCCTTTTCTCCACACCCGCTCCAACACTTACTGTTCAGGACTTTGTGATGCGGGCCGCTCTGACTGGGTGAGGTGATGCCTCATTGTGCTTTTGCTTTGGATTTCTCTAATAGGGATGCTGAGCATCTTTTTATGTGCCTCTTGGCTATCTGGATGTCTTCTTTGGAGAAATGTTTATTTAGGCATTCTGCCCATTTTTTGTAGTAGCCTTTTAAACCCATAAGAGGTCCTGAAAAAGGGTAAAAGTTAGAATTAAAATATTTCCTTGAACACTCAGTCAAGTTATTCAAAAAGGTTTGGCTGACTCTGTTTACAATGCAAATGAGATTCTCCAGGTCACTGCAGGAGTGACCTAATATATAGGGGATATATGATTCAATTTTTCTTCAGTGTGCAGGTTTATTAAAATTTTACAGAAGAAGAGATATTTCTAAGGCTGATAGGCAGACAGCCCAAGACAGTAGATCCCCCAGTAATAAGCCTGAGTGGGAGAGGGGCTCTTGAACAGGTAGGGGAGGGTGTACCAAACTGTACCGTCATGGAAGCCCTGCAGGTCTGCAGGATGTAACCACCTGTCTTTGCACGCCCAGGGTAAAGAATCACACATTTTTCTTGTTTGTCCACACTGCGCTTAGAGCAATGCAGCTCTATTTCTGCCTTTCCCTTCTCCCTTGCAGTGCGCTCTGTGGGGCTGCAGCAGCTTCTGAAGGTGATGTGATGTGAACTCTGTCCTGTTCTCTGGTTTCCTGCTTCCTATAAAGAGCTGATACACTCCAGAGAGTTCCCGCTGCACTTCTCACCAGGCCATCCCATAAATTACTCTTCTTTCTCTTACCCACCAGAGCCTCCAACATTCCAGACAGAGGAGAACTCTGAGCAGTTTGCAGGACTGCTGAGGGAAAGCTCTTCAATCAGTAATAGCAGTTAAGTTCTGAGACCCATCCATATTCATTATAAACAGCTACTTTACAGATTGAGAGGAAAATTGGAACTCTGGCAGGTGGCAGAGAGAACATGGGTCCTTTCACTGTAGAGATGGACAGGAATTCTCCAGTAGGTCATGAGTAAAGGCTTCTTGGTCCTCATGGGTATAAATAGGAGAGGATGCTCTCAGGAAAAGAAACTATAAATTACGTTTGCCTACAAGGTGAAGGATGTGCCAGTTCGTCCTCATACACCCAAAGAGGGGAATTTCTTAGTATGAATATTTTCACATCCAGCATCTGCTCTCAGGGCCTCCTCTTGAAGCTCCTACTGTGTGCTGGTGTCTCTCTTGTTACACAACTTGGTGGGAAGCGCCGTTGCACTGCTGTAGCAGGAAGTGACCTCTGGTCCCCAGCTACCCTCCTGCCCTAGTCCCATTGTGTGGCCCTATCTGGAATGTTGTATTTAGTCTGAGTGCTCGTGCCCTTGCCCAGCGCGGCCCCTGGAGGAGCCACGTCTGCATTTGTCCGGGAGGAGCTGCTGGGTCCTCTCAGCTAGATCTTCACCATCCGGCCCAAAGGACGGGGTGAGGCAGGGGGCCTGGACCCCTGTGGCCTGCAGGCGCCACACTGTCTTGGTTCCAGGCATCCTTTACTCAGCAGAGCCAAGAATTTTCCTGTCAACTGTTGTTTGGTTGTTAAGGAGAAACAGCAGCATTCAACCTTAATGTGCCACATTCTATAGACGCTCATTTCTGGGCACTTGGCATTTTCACCTACTCTTCGAATGAGACAAGAGAAACCCCTGGCTGGTGTGAATTTTCTCAGCATCTGTTTGCACCTCAGATCGTCTCATGCCCGTTGATGTCAGTGTAGGGACAATCTACTGACATTTGATTTTTAAGTCAAGTCCCTTTAATCCTTGCTGGGACCATGTTTTCAGAAGGCATGCGGTAAGAAGCTTCACAGACAGAGTTGGGGCGGATGTTTCAAGCCGGGGGCCGGGAGTAGACACTGGGGACGAGCATTCAGCCCTGCCCCCACACAGGACAGTGCCCTTAGCTTTTGTCTGAAGTTGCAGCAGCTGGCAACCGTTTTAAGTGCAGTGTGTTCAGCCTCATACCAAATGCCCAACGTGCACTGCCTTGTTTCAGCCTTGTAACAACTTTGCAAGGTGGGGACTGATAGAGTATGAGTCAAAGACCACAGGAGGTTAATAAGTGACAGAATGATAATGCAGGTCTCCTGTATTGTTCTCGGAAGTATGGATTCCTTTTCAGTTGGAAAATGCTACATAGCTTGGGGTTCTAATAGTACCATGCTTTTTCTTTAGTTTTCCTTCTTGCACACTTTTAACACGTTTAATGTGTATGAGGAATATTTGCTTATGGTAAAAAAAAAATTATACAGGAAGCTACAAAATGAAAAGTGAAAATTTTCTAGTTTGCTCAGCATCAGTCTCTCCTCTCAATATAACTAAAAAGCTGTGCATTTCTTGTCTGCCCCTCCAGAAGTCTACTGTCCCTTTTCCAATCTGGTGGTTTACTGGACAGACCATGCACTTTTGACAGGTATTTTTACCTGCCTTGTGTGGGATGCCAAGGTTGAACTGCCATTTCCTTTCTCAAGGACACTTAGGGCAACATGAGTGTGCTCCTAATAATTTAAAAAGGTGTTATAATGAGCATCCACGCACACGTGTGTGTCATGTGCCCTGTGCCCTCGTAGGAGCCTGACTTTCCAGAAATGAAGCCCCCAGGTCAGATGAATGGGAGTCTAAGTGTTGCCAAATTGTCTTCTTACAAGGTTGCACCAGTCCCTAAGTGGTCCCGTATTAGTTGCAGTCATCTTCAATGTATAGGAGTGTTGCTTGTATTTTCCATTGTATTCACTTCTCTTCACACACTCAAACAGCTCCCAGCTGGAACACTCCTGACCCTGGCCTCTGCTGCCTCCTGCACAGAGTCCTGTTCACCTTCCATGTACCATGTGTGTGTCACAGCTACACAGCTCAACAGCGCTTCCTGAATACCCCATTATTTCCTCCTTCACAGGCATTGTGTACGTTCTGATGATATTACTTGCTAAATTTATAAAATACTTACAAACGGCTTTCCAAAGATGAAATGATACAGTCACAATTTTGAACAAGCAGATTCTCTACCCCAGGGAGTGGGGGGAGGCCTTCTCAGGATTGTGATTTTAGTTCAATAAGTGAGGTTCTGAGATTGATGCAAGAAGGCATCGGGTTCAAGAGTGAAGTCAATTTTTCCTGAAGTTAGGAATAAGTCTGTAAATTCTGGTTATATGAACCGCTGAAGAATTATTGCATAGGGGTCAATAAATCATGTGCAAAGCTGTGTTAGAACCATTCTGTCTCCTCAGTTTATTAGTTACAATTACATTATTAGGCTCCAGAGTGTTGGACAAACTCATTCTTTTAGCTTTAACATCGCAGCAAACGACCTGGCAACAGATTTAACATTTTTCTTTGAAATGTCTGAGATTAACTCTTTAGTCATTGGCTGAAAATCTCTTTATAATCTTACCAGAATGCTAGAGCTATTAAACACTTTGAGTTCTTAGTCACTTAGAAGTCATAATGATACTTTTCAGAGAAGAGGCTGGGGAGAGGAGGAATCTCTACTCCTCTCCTCTGTGGCAGGGGTCCAGTTCAAGGGATGGGAG
Organism: Aepyceros melampus; assembly: GCA_006408695.1. Lineage (NCBI taxonomy): Eukaryota > Metazoa > Chordata > Mammalia > Artiodactyla > Bovidae > Aepyceros > Aepyceros melampus. Next base: position 129,937 of record SJXQ01005039.1, read on the forward strand.
GTCATGCTGATGAATGTCTGTGTATTATGTGTGCTGATCACAGGTACACATTTTGCATCCTATTCAGGAGAGCTACTTTTGAACAAAAAGTGAAAACTTAAAGATAGCGATTGTGCACAATGACCCTAAGGGGCTGATTTTCCTTTAGTTTTGTTGTTTTCCCTTAGCACTGAGAATGGACTGCATATGCCAGGGCAGAGCGGGTGGGACCCCCTGCACAGAAGCTGAAAGGCTGAGAAGTTGCTGTGTTGGTGGCGGGACAATGGGGACTGAGCTTGTGAAACACACACACACACACACACACACACACACACACACTCCTGTAGCAAATACAGACAAAAGTTGGGATTTTGTTACAAAAAGAGTGGTATGACTTCTCCAAGAAGTGTGGGAAAAATAAGGATGATATAAACAATGAGGGGAAAGGGTAGGATTTTGAGAAAGCTATCAAAGAATCATTGCAAAACAAATTCTAGGACAATTGTTCTTCAGTTAAGTGGCAAACATTTGTAAATCTCTTCAGAACTCTCAAATGCACTTTTGAAAAAGTAAATGACCCCTCTCTGGATTTGAATTTGAGCATGTGATGTCCTAAGATACATCTTTAAAGTTATAGGTTCTTCACTGATGAAACAAGGCTAAAACATGGACCTCAGCAAAAGAAAATTGGAAACTGTAGCTTGTGTTTGTTGCTTAGGGTCCAGCTCTTTGTGGCCTCATGGCCTGTAGCCTGCCAGGCTCCTCTGTCCATGGGATTCTCCAGGCAAGAATACTGGGTTGGGTTGCCATTTCCTTCTTCAGTGCATGAAAGTGAAAAGTGAAAGTGAAGTCGCTCAGTCTTGTCCGACTCTTTGCGACTCCTTGGACTGTGGCCCACCAGGCTCCTCCGTCCACGGGATTTTCCAGGCAAGAATACTGGAGTGGGGTGCCATTGCCTTCTCCAGGGAGGCCCCTAGTACACATCAAATAGATAAGGAATATGACCAAGTTTTGAAGGCCTTTATTTTAAAGGAAATACTCTAATGTCACCTATTGACGCACATTTTTGTACAAAGCGTGAAATTGTTTTTTAAAAAGATATTGTGTGGTGCAAACTGTTTAGAAACTAGGAAACAGCATTTTGCGTGTGTGAGTTTTTGTGGGTGGGGATCCCGAATGTGCTCATGTATCCCCAGTGAACCATCCTAATTAAAAAGCACCTGGAAGGCTCATTATTGTGATTAATTAGGCTAATCTCCTCAGTGTATCATAATCAAGAGGATTGTGACATTCTTCAGTGTTCAGCACAGCAGGCTTAGACCTTCTCGCCCACTCTCATTCATCAGCTGTCGATCCATTGTTTGCTGAGAGAAAGGCTGTAGACCCAGTCTTCCTAATCTCCCAACCACTTACGCATCTAGTTCTCGGATCTCTTCTATAAGATCCCTGCCACCTATTCCTCCAGCGTCAACAGATCTCATGACAAGAACTCGGGAGTTCACACCTGTCAGTTTCATCTCTGGGCACAGAATCGTTTTCGCCATAAGAAGCTTCTGGGAACTTTTTCAGATCCTGAAACATTGACCTGACCTCATATGTGGGCAAGTGTTTTTAAGACCAGCTTCATATAAGGTGGAAAAGCTGGACCAATGAAACATTAAGGGAGAGTGTGATTATTTTTAGCAAAGGAATTGAGAGACATGAGTGTGACACAGCGTTCACGTGTAGCTCAGGTGCTGGAGCAGACTCCTGAGAGTCCCTTGGGCTGCAAGGAGATCCAACCAATCCACCCTAAGGGAGACCAGTCCTGGGTGTTCATTGGAAGGACTGATGCTGAAGCTGAAACTCCAATACTTTGGCCACCTCATGCGAAGAGCTGACTCATTGGAAAAGACCCTGATGCTGGAAAGATTGAGGGCAGGAGGAGAAGGGGACGACAGAGGATGAGATGGTTGGCTGGCATCACCGACTCAATGGAAGTGGGTCTGGGTGGACTCTGGGAGTTGGTGATGGACAGGGAGGCCTGGCCTGCTGCAGTCCATGGGGTCACAGAGAGTCAGACACGACTGAGCGACTGAACTGATGGACTGACTAACAGACCCTGCACCTGTCTCCAGTGCGTGGTGAGCTCCTGTCTCCTCAGTGCGGATGAGTCACTAGCATGCTAGGTAGCGAGGAAGGGCTTTCTCATGAGGCACAGACTTGAAAGGACAGAGGGGGCCTCTGGTCCCTCTTTCTGTCTCACGCAATTCTCTGGAGCCAGAGTCTCATGCTCCTGGTGGCCCAGTCACGTCCTGGCTCTGAGAACCAGAATCCGGCACGCGCCGAGTTTCTAGGACACCGTTAAAGAGCAGAGTGTGTCCTGTGCGGCACACACACAGAGGCCTTATCCGCAGTGACAGTTTTCAACTGCAAAGGATGCATGTTTATTTGCCGTGTAAGCAAAGGAACTGTTACCATGTTCTGTAACTAGTAAAAATCATATGCTGAAGCCTTGTCCCTCCCTCAACCAATACCTCATACTGGTTTTAGTCTTCGTCTCGATTTGTCTTTCACCAAGCACTTGGAAAAAGTGCTTTTGAAGCTGGTTTTCACAAACTGTGTGTTGTGTGATCACAGTAGCTTTGGGACAGGCGGAATATAAACTCTAAAAGGTGGAATATAGCAGGTGGCTGAGGGGGCTCTAATTGTCTGAAAGCTTTTTCATTCTAAAAGTCTATCTGTTTTTCAAAGAGAAGGATTCTAGTCTGTATCCAGACTAGAATGTAGCCTAACATTAATTTTGACAGTTTTGAAACGTGTAGCCTGTTGGAATGAAATGCCGGCTGCCAGTAATTTGCTCTGAAAACCACTGCAGTGGAAACGGCCACTTTGTTTGTTGTTCAGATAGCCACATAAAATGAGGTGTGGCCAGCCCGCCCTGAAGCAGCTCCACCAGCTTGGAGCTGGGCTGGGCTCCCCTGGAGAACAACACAGTCTCTGCAGACTGTGAGGCAGTATTCGCTCCAGCCTGTTGGAGGAGGCCAGTTGCTCCTGAGGGGTCACCAGTGTAGCTGGAGCAGACAGGTAACTGACACAGTGTTTCCGGGGGTGGAAGGCTCTTTCCCTAAGTCCATTCCAGGTGTGTGTCTGATGCTTAATCCAGGGTGGTATGCGATTGTATATGTGTGTATGTGTACTTAGGTATATATGGTTGTGCATGAGTGTGTGCGGTTATGTATATGTGGTTTTGTGTGAATGTGTGGTTATGTATGTGTGTGTAGTTGTGGTGGTGTGTGTGCTTATGATGGTTGTGTATGAGTGTGTGTGGTTGTGTGTGTGTATGTGCAGTTATGTGTGTATGTTGTGTATAAGTGTGTGTGGTTCTGAATGAATGTGTGTGGTTGTGTTTGTGTGGTGGTTGTGGTTGTGTGTGTGCTTGTGAGTGGCTGTGTATGAGTGTGTGTGGTTGTGTGTGCAGTGGTTGTGTGTAGTGCATGGGTGTAGTTGTGAGTGTGTACAAGTCTGTGTGCTTGTGTATGGGTTTGTGGCTGTGAGTACTTGTGATTGTGTGTGCATGGTTGTGATTGTGGTGTTTGTGGCTATGTGTATGTGTATGACCTGTGCAGAAGGCATCCTGGTCTGGGTTACAAGGTGGGAGGCAAGCACAGGCCCCAGGCTGACCTGTGAGCACTGAGCTTCTACACTGCCGACCTCTCATGACCTGACTGTTTCCCTGTAAGCTGCCTTCTGCACACACTGCTGGAAGGCACGCAGGGTGAGCGCCAGGGTCAGCACTGGGATGTGGGGCAGGGGGCCTTGCCAAGGATACCCCAGGAAAAGCTTGCCTTGCAGGCCCACGTGTGCATAGGGTCCCTGCCAGGCCGGCGTGCACAAGAACTTAACTCACACGCACTCTGCCTTCCATGTGTCCGAGGCCCCTCAGGGTGCACGTCGGCCTCTTGGAGGTTCAGGAGGCTGGGATATGGTTCAAGGTGAGGGAGGCTGCCTCCCCTATCTGGCTGAGGCTCCTTGGGGACGAGAGAGAGAAGGAAGGTCTTTCTCCCCTAAAGGTGCAGTGTTTCCAAAGAGGAGCGCCCCCTGCTCCCAGCACCATCAAGGCCAGAAGCTGAGGCACATGTCAGACACTGGGTGAGCGGGGGTGACAGCTTCTGGACCTTGACCTCGGGAGGCATGTGCCCCTGCTGGGGGAGGGTCTTCATGGCCTTGTTCGTCAGACACCGACTCCGGGCCCTGTGGGAGCAGGGTGACCTGTTCTGGGTGGAGTCGAGGACGTGGGAGGGCTGGCTGCCCTGGGCCTGCCTTGGTATTCGTCCTCAGGGTCTCCTAATTCTGAGGCAATCCTTGTGTGGAATGGACCCGCTCCAGAAGCACCATGTGCTTCTCATAAGCCGCCTCCTGCTGTATTCCCTCCAGAACGCAGCCCCGAGGCAGCGACAGGTACCGACTGCCCACGGCCCGGCGGCACGAGCCAGCTGAGGCTGCTCCTCTGGGTCTGGGGAGGCGCCTCCTGCCCGGGCTCCCAGGCTCGGAGCAGCAGCACGAGTTTCCAGGCGGGTTGCTCCCAGCACCATCAAGGCCAGAAGCTGAGGCACATGTCAGACACTGGGTGAGCGGGGGTGACAGCTTCTGGACCTTGACCTCGGGAGGCATGTGCCCCTGCTGGGGGAGGGTCTTCATGGCCTTGTTCGTCAGACACCGACTCCGGGCCCTGTGGGAGCAGGGTGACCTGTTCTGGGTGGAGTCGAGGACGTGGGAGGGCTGGCTGCCCTGGGCCTGCCTTGGTATTCGTCCTCAGGGTCTCCTAATTCTGAGGCAATCCTTGTGTGGAATGGACCCGCTCCAGAAGCACCATGTGCTTCTCATAAGCCGCCTCCTGCTGTATTCCCTCCAGAACGCAGCCCCGAGGCAGCGACAGGTACCGACTGCCCACGGCCCGGCGGCACGAGCCAGCTGAGGCTGCTCCTCTGGGTCTGGGGAGGCGCCTCCTGCCCGGGCTCCCAGGCTCGGAGCAGCAGCACGAGTTTCCAGGCGGGTAACTCTGAAGCGACCTGTCGGGTCATGCTGAGCTTTGTGCTTGCGTAGACAGCTGCTGAGGGTGAACCTGCTTTCTCAGCTGGGAATTCGTGAATGAGCAACAGGAGGGCTGGGGGCCTCTCCTTTCCTGTTCCTCACGTCACGGTTGAGAGTTAGTGGGGAGCCGAGTGACAGTTCAGCCCAGTCTGTGTCCACGTCACGCTGGTCCTTCCGCCTGATCCTCAGAGCACGTGTTCTGCGGTCCAGTAGGACGGCCATCTTTCTATCTGGAAAGTGCACGTTGGCCCAGAGTTCTAAAAAGTTCTGTAGTGAAGACAAACGTTGAACTCCATTTCCCCTGGTGATCTAAAAACCTATTTGGCCCCAGCATCCTTTTCAACGGTATCTGCCCACTGGCGGCAGAAGTAGTTTCTAGGGACACCTAGGAGGAGACCCAGTCAAGGAAACTCAGCCCCAAAGAGAGGAGGACTGGGTCTCCTTCAGCTGGGCTGGTCTATGGACCAGGCGGAACCAGAACCGGACTGCGGCCTGCCAACCCTAAGCCTCTAACTAATTCCACAGTGTGGAACTGATTAGAAGCAGCCTGAGAGTTTAGCAGCTCCTGGCAGCTCACAGACTTGATGTGGATCCCGCTTGCCTGTTTTCATAGTTGTGTCTCAGGACTGTGATTAAACATCTGTCTGCACACAGCATCCAGACGTGAGGCGACCTCTCACGGTCAGAACAAGACAAGGTCAGATCATTCTCTAGGTTCTGTTTTATCTGAGCTCTTTGGTCCTCCTCTATTTTAATCTTCCCATCTTGGGAGACAAAGTGATGATTAAAGGTAAGAATTGTTCGATTTGAGTCTGGTTTCGGTTCAGAATCTATTTTATCATTTCCTGCGCTTTGAATTTCAAGACATCAATCTATTTATTGGTCTCTTTTGGACCATAAGGTTAAAGTACATCTGTTGTCCACACAGATTTAGCTGTTGGCCTTCGAGCTAGGCGGTCATGAAATTATAGCCATAGTAAATTTAGCCAAGGACTAACTTCACTTTGGTCTGCCTATAAATCCGCTCGACAGAATAAACATGGCGTGTCTTGCGGTTCATGTGAACACATGTAAAGAATTAAGAAATCTTTGGTGACAAGACAAAAAATGCTCTGTAAAAGTTAATTGCTGCTAACTGAAGATGTATAAAATGGGATGTCCGCAGCTAGCCTGCCTGTGAGCTCAGCATGAGCGAGGTTCATCTTGGGCAGAGGTTGCCGGTTCCGTGTTGGTGATTCTCCACCTTAGGGCAGAGCACTGCCCTTCCTTAGGGAGCAAGGGCTCCTGGAAAACAGAGTCATTGCTGAACCACTCCTGTCTCTGGGCTCTTCCCCACCCTTGATTTCCACTCTGTTAGCATTAAAGAAACTGGTTCCTTGGTTTACTCCCAACACAAGCTTCCACCAGGCCATGTGGCTGCTTGCGCTTTGAAGGGACTGCTGTGGGCCCGATTGGCCAGCATATGGTCACCACAGACGGGCTTACCAAGAGGCTCAGGGTAAAGAATGTGCCTGCAGTGCAGGAAACACAGGCTTGATCCCTGGGTCGGGAAGATCCCCAGGAGGGGGAAATGGCAACTCACTCCAGTATTCTTGCCTGGACAGTTCCATGGACAGAGGATCGGTGGGCTACAGTCCATAGGGTCCCGAAGAGTCGGGCACAGCTGAGCAGTTGAGCACACACACATGATCACCACACACTTTTCTGAGAAGTACAGATCAGTGGAGTTGAGAAGCAAAGCAGAAATCTTTGAGCATAACTTGTTTTCCCCTTGAGCCTAAGGAAACTGCCTTATAGGAGAAAATGATAACCATTTTTAAAGGTTTGTATTTCATAAGCTCTCATTGTTTCAATTACCTGATTTCAGAGAGTTACTGTTTTCCTTGTCCGAGTTGGGGGGTATTAGTCAAGATCCATTGATGAGACTTTGTAAGTTTAATAAGTCAGATTTGTTCTTTTTAAAAACCGCATGTTTAAAATTCAGGATGCACAAAACTTCCGTGACACATCATTGTGTTACAAAAAATAAGAAAACCCCAAAAAACTGTCAGTCTCTGAAATACAGATTTCCTCTTAAGTGATCGTATTAGAACAGATACTAGTCAGTGTGGAAGTTGAGTGGTGCCATATGTGGGTTTTTTTAAACATAAACTATCATCTCCCATGCTGAGAAGTATAAACTCTGCTTGGCCAGTGGATTTGTTAGCTCCTCTCATTTAGCAGTTGGATTTATTGTTGTAAAGATCAGCGCTGTTCCTCAGTCTCGGAGGACTGGTGTTCTGAGCTTTCCCAGACGTACAGCCAGCGGCAGTGTGCCGCTCTGAGGCTGGCTGCCAGATGCCCAGGGCAGAAGGGCAGGAAACGGGGGAGGTGAGCCTTACGCTGTCCAAGACGGAAACCACTGGTGGTCCCCAAAGGCAGCCGCTCGCTCAGAAGCAGCTGCAGTGCCCCTGATGCGACTTCTCCTCCTCCCCACTCCCTTCCCAAGCAGAGGCTTCCCAGGGCTGCAGTCACATGCAGGCCCTCTCTGCCAGCATCATACTCAGGCCAAGTGAGGCTTACAGCTCACCTCCCCTTGAAACGTAGAAAGTGAACAATTAAATAGTAAGCTTTTCTGGGTAAAACACCTTCTCAAATTTCAGTCCTCCCACATCCTGCAGTGCCATAAGAAGAACCTTAAATTTCTGGCACTGTCCCATGTTTAGGCTAGAAAAAAGACATTTTGCAACAAAAAGAAATATACGGGTATTTGTATATTAAAACATTGTTGATTTCAAAATCCCAGCACAGAATAATATGACGAAACATGCCATTTTACAGAGCTCTAATTACTGCAATCCTTTTTTTCTATGTATTATAATCCTTTTTGAGTAAAAAGGAAACTTCAAGACTCACGAAGTCCATCAATATAATCCTGTCTCTAATAGATTAATTTCAGCCCAAGTATTCTACCCAGAGCGAGATGAATCTATTCAGTCCTCCAGGTAGAAAAATCCCACGAGGGACCTTACTACTTAGCTTGTCCCTTGCTTGCTTTGCTCCAGTCGTGTCCGACTCTGCAACTCCATGGACTATAGCCCACCAGGCTCCTCTGTCCATGAGATTCTCCAGGCAATACTGGAGTGGGTTGCCATGCCCTCCTTCGGGAGATCTTCCCAGCCCAGGGATTGAACCTGCATCTCTTAACATCTCCAGCATTGGCAGGCAAGTTCTTTAGCACTAGTGCCACCTGGGGTAGGGGCGGGGGTGGGGGGCGGTGGCGGAGCCCCAGAACAAGCGGAATCTGCACGTGAGAAGCTATGATGAACCTTCAGGCTTTTCTGGTGGCTCACTGGTAACGAGTCTGCCTGCAGTGCAGGAGGCCCGGGTTCAGTCCCTGGCTGGGGAAGATACCCTGGAGAAGGGAATGGCAACCCACTCCAGTATTCTTGCCTGGAGGGATAAGAGCCTGCTGGGCTACAGTCCCTGGGGTCACAAAGAATTGAACACGACTGAGTGACTAAGCATACAATACGAAGCAATTTTTAAAGATTTTTGAAGCGGTTTCTATTTCCATGTGCTGGAAAAACCTAATTTCATTAGATGAGCCAATGCCTATAGTTGTGGTTGCTTCTCTGTTTTCTGTACTGCTAGTTTTCTCATGAGATGAGAAACCCAGTTAACCCGCTGTCAGTTCAGTTGCTCAGTTGTGTCCAACTCTTTGTGACTCTGTGGACTGCTGCACACCAGGCTTCCCTGTCCATCACCCACTCCCAGAGTCTACTCATGTCCATTGAGTCAGCAATATAATCTAACCATCTCACCCTCTGTCGTCCCCTTCTCCTGCCTTCAATCTTTCTCAGCATCAGGGTCTTTTCAAATGAGTCCGTTCTTCACATCAAGTGGCCAAAGCTTTGGAGTTTCAGCATCAATATCAGTCCTTCCAATGAATATTCAGGACTGATTTCCTCTAGGATGGACTGGTTCAATCTTCTTGCAGTCCAAGGGACTCTCAAGAGTCTTCTCCACCACAGTTCAAAAGCATCAGTTCTTCAGCACTCTGCTTTCTTCACAGTCCAACTTGCACATCCATACATGACCACTGGAAAAACCATAGCCTTGACTAGATACCTAGACCTTTGTTGGCAAAGTAATGTCTCTGCTTTTTAATATGCTGTCTAGGTTGGACATAACTTTTCTTCCAAGGAGAAACCATCTTTTAATTTCATGGCTGCAGTCACCATCTGCAGTGATCTTGGAGCCCCAAAAAATAAAGTCAGCCACTGTTTCCACTGTTTCTCCATCTATTTTCCATGAAGTGATGAGACCAGATGCCATGATCTTAGTTTAATCTTGGAGCCCAGAAAAATAAAGTCAGCCACTGTTTCCAGTGTTTCCCCATCTATTTGCCATGAAGTAATGTGACCAGATGCCATGATCTTAGTTTTCTGAATGTTCAGCATTAGGCCAACTTTTTCACTCTCCTCTTTCACTTTCATCAAGAGGCTCTTTAGTTCTTCTTCATTTTCTGCCATAAGGTGGTGTTATCTGCATATCTGAGGTTATTGATATGTCTCTTCGCAATCTCGATTCCAGCTTGTGCTTCCTCCAGCCCAGCGTTTCTCATGATGTACTCTCCATATAAGTTAAATAAGCAGGATGACAATATACAGCCTTGATATACTCCTTTCCTGATTTGGAACCAGTCTGTTGTTCCATGTCCAGTTCTAACTGTTGCTTCTTGACCTGCATACAGATTTCTCAGGAATCAGGTCAGGTGGTCTGCTATTCCTGTCTCTTTCAGAATTTTCCACACTTTGTTGTGATCCACATAGTCAAAGGCTTTGGCATAGTCAATAAAGCTGAAACAGATGTTTTTCTGGAACTCTCTTGCTTTTTCCATGATCCAGCAGATGTTGGCAATTTGATCTCTGGTTCCTCTGCCTTTTCTAAAACCAGCTTGAACATCAGGGAGTTAATTGTTCACGTGTTGCTGAAGCCTGGCTTGGAGAATTTTGAGCATTACTTTACTAGCATGTGAGATGAGTGCAATTGTGTGGTAGTTTGAGCATTCTTTGGCTTTGCCTTTGTTTGGGATTGGAATGAAAACTGACCTTTTCCAGTCCTGTGGCCACTGCTGAGTTTTCCAAATTTGCTGGCATATTGAGTGCAGCACTTTCACAGCATCATCTTTCAGGATTTGAAATAGTCAAAGGCTTTGGCATAGTCAATAAAGCTGAAACAGATGTTTTTCTGGAACTCTCTTGCTTTTTCCATGATCCAGCAGATGTTGGCAATTTGATCTCTGGTTCCTCTGCCTTTTCTAAAACCAGCTTGAACATCAGGGAGTTAATTGTTCACGTGTTGCTGAAGCCTGGCTTGGAGAATTTTGAGCATTACTTTACTAGCATGTGAGATGAGTGCAATTGTGTGGTAGTTTGAGCATTCTTTGGCTTTGCCTTTGTTTGGGATTGGAATGAAAACTGACCTTTTCCAGTCCTGTAGCCACTGCTGAGTTTTCCAAATTTGCTGGCATATTGAGTGCAGCACTTTCACGGCATCATCTTTCAGGATTTGAAATAGCTCAATTGGAATGCCATCACCTCCACTAGCTTTGTTCATAGTGATGCTTTCTAAGGCCCACTTCACATTCCAGGATGTCTGGCTCTAGGTGAGTGATCACACCATTGTGATTATCCAAGTCGTGAAGATCTTTTTTGTATTCTTTTTGTAATACACAGTTCTTTTGTGTATTCTTGCCACCTCTTCTTAATATCTTCTGCTTCTGTTAAGTCCATACCATTTCTATCCTTTATTGAGCCCATCTTTGCAGGAAATGTTCCCTTGGTATCTCCAATTTTCTTGAAGAGATCTCTAGTCTTTCCCATTCTATTGTTTTCTTCTATTTCTTTGCACTGATCACTGATGAAGGCTTTCTTATCTCTCCTTGCTATTCTTTGGAACTTTGCATTCAAATGGGTATATCTTTCCTTTTCTCCTTTGCCTTTAGCTTCTCTTCTTTTCACAGCTATTTGTAAGGCCTCCTCAGTTCAATTCAGTTCAGTTCACTTCAGTCACTCAGTCTTGTCTGACTCTCTGCGACCCCATGAATCGCAGCATGCCAGGCCTCCCTGTCCATCACCAACTCCCGGAGTTCACCCAAACTCATGTCCATCTAGTCGGTGATGCCATCCAGCCATCTCATCCTCTGTCATCCCCTTCTCCTCCAGCCCCCAATCCTTCCTAGCATCAGAGTCTTTTCCAGTGAGTCAACTCTTCGCATGAGGTGGCCAAAGTACTGGAGTTTCAGCTTTAGCATCATTCCTTCCAAAGAAAACCCAGGACTGATCTCCTTTAGAATGGACTGGTTGGATCTCCTTGCAGTCCAAGGGACTCTCAAGAGTCTTCTCCAACACCACAGTTCAAAAGCATCAATTCTTCGGTGCTCAGCCTTCTTCACAGTCCAATTCTCACATCCATACATGACTACTGGAAAAACCATAGCCTTGATTCCTCAGACACCATTTTTCCTTTTTGCATTTCTTTTTTTGGAGGATGATCTTGATCACTACCTCCAGTACAATGTCACAAACCTCTGCCCATAGTTCTTCAGGCACTCTGTCTATCAGATCTAATTCCTTGACTCTATTTGTCTGTACCGTGGTCCGCTTCTATGTTGGAATTTAAGTGCAGGGAGCCCTTTGCTGGTTGAATTCATAATTGGTTGATGAGGGAATGAATGAGTGAGATTGCATCTGCTAGCCTGTTTACATTTTATTCCTAGTTAATACAGGCTTATTTTCATACCCTGTTTATGGCCTTAGAGTTTGACAGCCGGTCTCAACTGGCTTACTCTGACTTTGAGCAAGTCTAAATACTTTTGATTGGGGATTTACCATGCTCACTGAGGTTCAATGTTCGCTCCTCAGCAGCTGTGGTGTAGCAATTACATAGCTGCTTACTGATTCCATCAAGATTAAAGAAAGAACCAGGAAACTTGATTACAGCTTGTTCTATCCATAGGTTTAAAAGCTTGATGAAAGAGGAAACTAAAAGTATTGAATACAATGAAAGATACAGTTGAAGAGAGTTGAAACACAGTTGTCTGTGTTTAATTGTCAGTGTTCTATGGATAAATGGGAGCTGCCTGTATCTTCAGTACAGTAACAAACCACTTCACAAGGTTGATGGCAGATAAAACCAGGCCATGTTTGCGAAGCATGTAGCCTGTAATAGGCAGTTAGTAAAGATTCATGCTCTTTCCATTAATTTGTATCAGATAAGCTCTTAAAAGCTATCATGGCTCCCAAATCTTCTATCATCTCCTCATCCTAACCGTGAGATCGTAGGGAAGGTTTTACCCATTTTATACTAGCAGCTTAGTAGTATGCTGGAAGCTGAGACTTGGAGGTACAAAATGGGTGTGCAGATAGTCGGATTTGATTTCCCAGTAAAATGTCCTGTCCACTGAGTAAGTGGCTTCCAGGTGTCAGAAACGGGATGAGAAAACATGCAGGCATCCTTCAGCGGAATTCTCCCCAAGAGGCACTAAGCATGGGTCACGTGTCCATAGGCTGCCTCTGCACCCAACCCTCTGTCCACCCTCCGCTTTTAATGAAGAGAGGCGGTTTCAGGATCTGGAGGAAACCCAGTGTATTTTCTAGAAGGAGACCGAGGTGAGGATGGCAGGCGAGTTTCATTGCAGACTTGCAGCTCGGTTGGTATGAGACCTGCCACCACAAGGCACTCGGTTTCATTGGCTGAGGACATTGTAATGCTTAGTTTCATTGGCCGAAGACATCGTAATCCTTAGTTTCATTGGCTGAGGACATTGTAATCAGTTTCGTTGACTGAGGGCACTGTAAACCCTTAGTGACATCTGCCTTAGGACGGAGGGAGGGAACAGAGTGTCACACCTGGGCTGTATCTCCCCACCCCCCACCCCACTCCCACACACACCTTTGTTGCACCGATTTTGTGTATTTACACTGTAGCTTAAGCTGTGCTACCAACAAGAATTTAACGGAGGGTGACTTTAAGGTCAAAATGGAATCAACAGACTCGACTGTTAACTCTTCCTCTTTAAAGAAGATGAAGTGTTCTTAGTCTTTTGCCAAGATGCTGCGACTGTGAGAGTACTCTATGGATTAGTGAAAAACAGTCCATTTTCTAGATGGGAAAGTAAGCCATAAATGTATTGGGCCTCAAATAATGGTATAAAGAAACAACACAGAGGGTAGAAATGATATAACATCAATTGCCAAGTGAATAATACTATACATTTTGCATTGTAGAGGAGAGAGAAGCAATGCAGTTTCACGGGCACTTGTGTGCAGAGGGTCAGAGATTAAGACACGCAGTTTGGTGTCTGTGCTCAAGAAGCGTGGCCCTTCAGGGGAGAGCTGGGGCCCTGTGATAAGGCTGGCATGGCCCACTTGTGGCAGACCAGAACTTCCACCCCTTATGTGCGTGTGAATCACCAAGGTCCAAGCTGTCTCAGTGGGTTTGGGGTGAGGTTCTAGATTCTGCACTGTTTTAAATTTAGTTACTATTGTTTTAGCTTTGTATTGAAGTGTGTTAATGGTGTGTTAATTTCTGCTGTACAGTCGAGTGATTCAGTTATATGTGTGTGAATATATATATATACACACACACATTTTTTATATTCTTTTCTATTATGGTTCATCCCAAGGTATTGAATATAGTTCTCTATGCTGTATAGTAGGACTTTGTTGTTTATCCATCTTGTGTATAAAAGCTTATGTCTTCTAATCCTACCCTCCAAATCCAGCCCTCCCCCAGCCCTGCCCCTTGGCAAGCGCAGCTCTGCTTTCTAGATTCTGCACTGTTTTAAATTTAGTTATTATTGTTTTAGCTTTGTATTGAAGTGTGTTAATGGTGTGTTAATTTCTGCTGTACAGTCGAGTGATTCAGTTATATGTGTGTGAATATATATATATACACACACACATTTTTTATATTCTTTTCTATTATGGTTCATCCCAAGGTATTGAATATAGTTCTCTATGCTGTATAGTAGGACTTTGTTGTTTATCCATCTTGTGTATAAAAGCTTATGTCTTCTAATCCTACCCTCCAAATCCAGCCCTCCCCCAGCCCTGCCCCTTGGCAAGCGCAGCTCTGCTCTCTGCGTGCAGGACTCTGTTTCCATCGTGTAGGCAGGTGCATTTGTGGCGTATTGTAGACTCCACATGCAAGTGGTGCCATGTGGCATCTGTCTTCTCTCTCTGGCCTGACTTAGTATGCTTATCGCTAGGCCCCTCTGTGTTGCTGCAGACGGCATTGTTTCACTCTCTTTATGACTCAGTACTGTTCCATTTCATATATGTACCACATCCTCTCTATCCATTCATCTGTCGTGGACATCTGGGTTCACGGTAGGTGAATCTTGCTGCAGTGCAGTGTAGGCATTGTTTGGAATTTGAGCTTTCTCTGGGTAGATGCACAGGAGTGGGGTTGCTAGATCATAGGTAGCTCTATTTTTACTTTTCTCAGGAACCTCCAGAGATACTGCATTTCTAGCAAGCTCCCAAATGGCGCTGTTGCTGCTGCCCAGGGATCACAGTTTTCCTGTGAGCCTTATAACTTTTCAGGATTTGTGGGCCATGCAGTCTGTCCCAATGACCCAGGTGTTGCTGCAGCATGAAGGCTGCCATAGACACCGGGTGAGTGCAGGGGCACGGCTCTGAGCCCCCAAAACTTCAGTTCAGTTGTTCAGTTGTGTCTGACTCTTTGTGACCCCATGGACTGCAGCATACCAGGCCTCCCTGTTGTACATCACCAACTCCCGGAGCTTGCTCAAACTCATGTCCATCAAGTCGAGGATGCCATCCAACCATCTTATCCTCTGTCGTCCCCTTCTCTTGCTGCCCTCAATCTTGCCCAGCATCAGGGTCTTTTCTAATGAGTCAGCTCTTCGCATCAGGTGGCCAAAGTATTGGAGCTTCAGCTTTAATATCAGTCCTTCTGATGAATATTCAGGACTGATTTCCTTTAGGATGGACTGGTTGGATCTCCTTGCAGTCCAGGGGACTCTCAAGAGTCTTCTCCAACACCACAGTTCAAAAGCATCAATTCTTTGGTGCTCAGCTTTCTTTATAGCCCAACTCTCACGTCCATATATGACTACTTGAAAAACCATAGCTTTGACTAGACAGACCTTTGTCAACAAACTAGTGTTTCTGCCCTTTAATATGCTGTCTAGGTTAGTCATTGTTTTTCTTCCAAGGAGCAAGCATCTTTTAATTTCATAGCTGCAGTCACCATCTGTGGTGATTTTGGAGCCCAAGAAAATAGTCTGTCACTGTTTCCATTGTTCTCTATTTGCCATGAAGTGATGGAACTGGATGCCATGATCTTAGGGTTTTTTTGAATGTTGAGTTTCAAGCCAGCTTTTTCACTCTCCTCTTTCACTTTCATCGAGAGATTCTTTAGTTTCTCTTCCTCAAACTTACAGACTCTAAATCTGTCCTCTATGTAACTTCCACATGTTGCAAACTATTATTCTTCTGAGTCTTTCCTAACCTTTAAAAACATGAAAACAATTTCCTGGCTCAGGGCCATGGGGAGACTGGTGGGGGCCTACAGGTGGTGTGCTGCATGAGATCAGGGTGCCGCTCCACTGGGGTGGCCAGCCGAGCTGTCCCCATGGAGCAGGTCTGACCAGGGTGCTTAACTGTCTTTGTTGCATTTTTATCATGCTCCATTGTTCCTCTGACAGTTATCTTTTTATGGGTGGTTAATACACTCGAGGTGCCATACAGATACCTAGACTCTGGCTGGTTCCAGAGTCCACAGGGCATGACTCCTCCCAGGGCCTCCAGCACTTAGCACAGTGCCATTCATACGGAGGGCACCCAGCCAGCCTGTGCTCTGGAGACTTCAATGTGCTGAAGGCACCGTTCACTTGCCTGTGAGGAGAGTATCCCCGGGGTGGGATGAACACAGAGGGTGAGGAGAGAGCTCCTGAGAGGAGAGGGGAAGCAGGAAATACTTGAGGGCTGCATAGGGAACAAGCAATCCATGCAGGATGCTGCAGGAGTGTGACAGAAGAAGCTGGGCCCAAGTTACAGGAAAGCGGACCATAGCGACTGAAGTAGAGGGGGCGGTTCACGCAGGGCAGGGCCACATGCGCTCGCCTGGTGGACTAGAGAAGGAGCCCTCAGTGTGCCAGCCATGACAAGGCCAATGAGAAGACCACAGATCAAGCAATACTGAAGCCACAGTCAGTCCTCGGGAGTGAGGCCCTGGGCTGTGACTGTGGAGAGAGCAAAGAGGAAGTAGCTAGAAGACGGTTCTAGGCCGGAATGTTCTCCAGGACTTTTTGGAAACAGGAAACACCAACTGCCCAGAATCAAGGAATACTGCCCTTCTCAGCTGCCTCAAAAGCCGTGTGCCTTGCATTACATGGTTGCTCAATTGGCTGGTTTTTCAAATGGTTTTTAATTCCCAAAGTCATGGCTGTTCTTTTCTAAGTATCCTGTGCTTGTTTTTTTTTTTTCTTTTTTAGTATAGTTTCTGTGGTTAATACACTGAGTACTAGCAGACTGGTTTGTTTTATTACCTTTCTGTTCAGTTAGTTCATTTGCTCAGTCGTGTCCAACTCTTTGCAGCCCCATGAACTGCAGCACACAGGCCTCGCTGCCCATCACCAACTCCCGGAGCTTACTCAGACTCACGTGAATTGAGTCCGTGATGCCATCCAACTATCTCATTCTCTGTCGTCCCCGTCTCCTCTCGCCTTCAATCCTTCCCAGCATCAGGGTCTTTTTTAATGAGTCAGGTCTTTGCATCAGGTGGCCAAAGTATTGGAGTTTCAGCTTCAGTATCACTCCTTCCAATGAATATTCAGGACTTATCTCCTTTAGAATGAACTGGTTGGATCTCCTTGCAGTCCAAGGGACTCTCGAGAGTCTTCTCTAACACCACAGTTCAAAAGCATCAGTTCTTCAGCACTCAGCTTTCTTTATGGTCCAACTCTCACATCCACACCTCACTACTGGAAAAGCCATAGCTTTTGGATGGACCTTTGTTGGCAAAGTAATGTCTCTGTTTTTTAATAAGCTGTCCAGGTTGGTCATAACTTTTCTTCCAAGGAACAAGTGTCTTTTAATTTCATGGCTGCAGTCACCATCTGCAGTGATTTTGGGGCCCCCCAAAATAAAGTCTGTCACTGTTTCCATTGTTTTCCCATCTGTTTGCCATGAAGTGATGGGACCAGATGTCACGATCTTACTTTTGTGAATGTTGAGCTTTAAGCCAACTTTTTCACTCTCCTCTTTCACTTTCATCAAGAAGCTCTTTAGTTCTTCTTCACTTTCTGCGATAAGGGTGGTGTCATCTGCATATCTGGGGTTATTGATATTTCTCCTGGCAATCTTGATTCCAGCTTGTGCTTCATCCAGCCTAGTGTTTCTCATAGTGTGTTCTGCATATAAGTTAAATAAGCAGGGTGACAATCTACAGCCTTGCTGCTGCTGCTGCTAAGTCACTTCAGTCATGTCCAACTCTGTGCAACCCCATAGATGGCAGCCCACCAGGCTCCCCTGTCCCTGGGATTCTCCAGGCAAGAACACTGGAGTGGGTTGCCATTTCCTTCTCCAATACATGAAAGTGGAAAGTGAAAGTGAAGTCGCTCAGTGATGTCCAACTCTTAATGACCCCATGGACTGCAGCCTACCAGGCTCCTCCATCCATGGGATTTTCTAAGCTAGAGTACTGGAGTGGGGTGCCATTGCCTTCTCCCTTACAGTGCTGACGTACTCCTTTTCCTGTTTGGAACCCANTCAGTTCAGTTCAGTTCAGTCGCGCAGTCGTGTCCGACTCTTTGCGACCCCATGAATCGCAGTACGCCAGGCCTCCCTGTCCATCACCAACTCCCGGAGTTCACTCAGACTCACGTCCATTGAGTCTGTGATGCCATCCAGCCATCTCATCCTCGGTCGTCCCTTTCTCCTCCTGCCCCCAATCCCTCCCAGCATCAGGGTCTTTTCCAATGAGTCAACTCTTCGCATAAGGTAACTTCGCATAAGAGATCTCTAGCCTTTCCCATTCTATTGTTTTCCTCTATTTCTTTGCATTGATCACCGAGGAAGGCTTTCTTATCTCTCCTTGCTATTCTTTGGAACTCTGCATTCAAATGGGTATATCTTTCCTTTTCTCCTTGCCTTTAGCTTCTCTTCTTTTCACAACTATTTGTAAGGCTTTGTCAGACAACCATTTTGCCTTTTTTGTTTCTTTTTCTTGGGGATATTCTTGATCCCTTTCTCCTGTACAGTGTCATGAACCTCCATCCATAGTTCATCAGGCACTCTGTCTATCAGATCTAATCCCTTGAATCTATTTCTCACTTTCACTGAATAGTCGTAAGGGATTTTATTTAGGCATACCTGAATGGTCTAGTGGTTTTCCCTACTTTCTTCAATCTATTACCTTTGGTTTCAGATTTAATTCAGACAGATATCTATAGTATGCTGTCTAAGTGCAGAAAAGAATAGTCTTCAGTGACATGAAAAGGAGGCCAAGTCCAGAGAATTTTCTAGAGCTTCAGACTCAGAAAATCTCTGATGCTGATTAGGAGCTAACTGGACAGTTGTCAATCCTTTCAGTTGTTGGTGGATGTTCCTTCATATTTCTTTAAATCTCATTTTGACGGGAGGGCGTTAGGGAAGCTTCATTATTTTATTTTTTTGGTAAAAATACTGTTGAGAGTTTGAGGTGCTCGGCATGTGAGGAGGAACCCTCATGAAAATGGTCCAGCCTCTTGCCACCTCTCACATCATAGACCCAGGGGATGGAAAGGGGTAAGACTGGCAAGAATGAATCACAGACCACCATGGCCCCTGCCCACACCACTGGGTGTGCTACTGGAAAGGTCTCCAAATAGCAGTGGTGTGGGGGGTATTAATCTGCCCAGCTGGCAGCTCAGCAGGCACCCTGCTGCCGGGGCTGCAGTGTGACCCTCAGTCTCCCTGGACATATCACATCTTTTGAGTACCATGTTCTTGTCACTTTCATATTTTTTTTCCAGAGAAGAACAGTAGATGAAATTGTAACAGGTGCAAGAGGCATTAGTGATAAAAATTTATAAGGCCCTTGGAATTTGTGTTCCTTTCAGTTTGTAACTGGCGCTTTCCCAGCTAGATAATGTTCCTTCGTTCCAGGTTGATGAAATTACAAGACGCTTTATGATGAAGACCCAGGGGAGTAGTCTAGCCACGCAACCATTTCATGGTCCCAAATGTAACAGTGTTCAGTGATATCAGGAACTCGAGTCTCTTTTTATCAAACAAGCATCTCATTACACAGCCTCTCACCTCTCGCTAGTGCTTTATTATTGTAAACCTCTCGTTTCCTTTTCTCCCTCCCATCCTGCAACTCCTGTTGGTCGGCAGATGGTTCTGTGAGGCACTGAGCTACACAGCAGTCCTGACATCCAGATCCTCTGGGACGGGGGCGACCTGCACACCCTGGTCATTGCCGAGGCCTTTGAGGACGACACGGGGCGCTACACCTGCCTGGCCACAAACCCCAGCGGCTCCGACAGCACCTCTGCCGAGGTGTTCATCGAAGGTACCCAGGGGTGCGGGGTGTGGGTGAGAGGGGACCCATCACTTCTTATGAACGTGACTTTCCAACTTCGTGAATCAAACCTCAGTTGTCCCAGAAGCTTTATGGGTAAATGAAATTGTTCTGACACTTGGGCATGCCTCAATGATGACTGATGTCAGCATTTGTTCCTTTTCGCTTAAAACATTTCAGCCACATGAACTTAAAATTTATAACAGTAAATATCCAACTTATTTTTAGTTTCTCTGGTAGATAAAGAATGGGAACATACTGAAGTACTAGGTCTGTCAACCAATGTTCAGCTCTAAAGACTTAGGATATCATTCACGGGAAAGTTAAAGCATTGAATATTTTTGGATATTCTTGTTTTTATTAATTGTAGACCTCTTTCAGGGTCTGACCCTGGATGCCATTGTCTCTAACTTGATTTCACTGAATGTGGTCTTTAGCATGACAGCCCCCCACACTGCCGTCCTGTTCTGCCTTTGGGGTCCCTGCATGAGCTACTTAACATGGGGAAACACCCCCAGTTACACCGGCCACATGTGATCATGGGTCCAGCTTCAGATCCTGGTGCTGATGGGAGGAGTGGTCTGGGCGGAACCAGATGAAAGAGCCTCCTGGAAAGCGCTGTAGGAAACTGCTCCTTGCCCCCGTGAAGTCAGGGCAATAGCTTTTTTAAAGCCAGATTTTGGTGTATTTTTACCTCTAAGAATAATTACATGAAATGGGAGAGAATTTCACACAAACTCTTGGGCTCCTCTTATGACTGAATGG
This sequence comes from Aepyceros melampus, assembly GCA_006408695.1. NCBI lineage: Eukaryota > Metazoa > Chordata > Mammalia > Artiodactyla > Bovidae > Aepyceros > Aepyceros melampus. The sequence continues at coordinate 150,334 of SJXQ01005039.1, forward strand.
AAAGGATGGTTCTGCGTTCCTTACTCCATGAGGCTTGGGGTGTCTCTGTTACAGTTTCTTGAATCTTGTTGCTGCTGCTTTCGCGTACAGTATGGGGCCAGTTACCAGAGTCTAGGAAATTTCTTATAGATTCAGAAACCTCAACAAAACCATCCCTAAAAGTGTAATGGCCTAAATCTCACTGTCTTGTGCATCAAATTTTAGAATGGTACTGAGAAAATTTCAGCTTAAGAACAGTGATGAACTTTTTCTCCTTGTGTTGGGTGGGAACCAGGCACTGGTCTTCATTTCTACATGGATTATCTCATTTAGCGCTTAGGAAAATCACCCCCTTCTGTGGCTGGGGAAACTGCAGCTTAGGGAGACTTGTAGAGCTCCAGACCTCACACAGTCTCTCATGCACACACAGAAACACATACACACACTGTCTCTCACAGACACGTGCGCACACACACACACACACACACAGAAAGTTACCTGAGCCTCGAGGACTAGACCCAGGCAGTGTGACCCCTTCTTAGCAGCCACAGAGGAAGACACAGGTGAACTCAGGATCTTGGGGCCACTTGGTCATCAGCCCATCCAGCACGGGCCTGGGATGTGCGTCTGGAACGTCTCAGGACATCACTGAGCTTTGGGGCAGTGGCCATGTGTTCCCCGAGAGGCCCCTGGAGGGCAGGCAGAGGTCTGGGTGCTGGGTGGGGACCCTTGCTGGACAGGCTAGGCCTCTGCCCTTGCTCAGGAATGCTCCAGGAGGGGAAGGGCCTGCCCTCAGCAAGCCTGGGAGAGAGCAGAGGTGGCGGGGGGGAGTCGGGAGGTCTTTCTGAGGGGTGGCATCTGCCCTCAGTCCCAGCTCTGAAAGAAAGTGTCGGGAAGGCCGAGGGGAAGGTGCCCCAGATGTGGGGGCTTGGGTGGGGGGGTCGCCGCAGGAGCAGCGAGTGTGTCCTGGAGCACAGGGGGCAGCTGGGCATTGGCCAGCTCACACGGGATGTGGGGCCTTGTGGGCGCCGTCGGCAAGCTGGCCGTTACTCTACATAAAATCATCACTAGTGAAGGTTTACACTGAAAAGTCAGAGTACCCGATTTCTGTTTTTAAACTGAAGTTGGCTTGTAATCGGGAGCCCAGTAAGACGCGTGCCGCAGCAGGCCCGAGGAAAGACGGTGGTACTGGGGAAGCACGCTGTGTAGACAGAGGGAGAGGCGGTCAGACTCCACAGACACGTGGTGGGGCAGGTGCGGGCTGAGGGTTCACGGCAACCAGCAGACCCAGGGGTTGTGGCTTCTCCATTGGTGTGGACGACGTGGCCCACCAGTGAGATGGGAAGATGGGGAGTTGGGCACAGCGGGGAGTGGGCGACCTGTGTTCATGGCCGTCTAGGCAGCCGCGTAGACACAGGAGGGCAGGGGAATGTGTGGGTACAGTCACTGCCCGGGGTGAGGATGTGTCCTGGAAGCTTCAGGAGGTAGACGGTGGCCCAGGGCACGGACGGGATGGACCGCCTGAGCCAAGGATGACCCCCGCCTGGGTGCACCAGGGCAAGGAGGTGCTGGCCAGGGAGCAAAGTGGGAGCCCTGGGCGGGTGGGGCCGGTCAGTGTTTGAGGAGGCAGGGAGGGAGAGCCGGCCGACTCGGGCCCCCACTGCGGGAGGTCTCTCGCGAAGGACGAGGACGCACAGCTACAGGTGCTGATGGCGATTTCAACAAGAGGGGCCGTGAGCACTGGTGGGACCGGTGCACTGAGGTCCTCGGACATGGAAGGAAATGTGGGGATGCCTGGGTGGTGCCCGGAGGTCCTGCCCAGATGCCACAGGGCAGGGGCCGGAGTTTGGACAGGAGCACAGGGTCAGGATGCTTTTTGCAGTCTGTTTGCTTGTTGGTTTTTATAGTAGACTTACTAGAGTCTGTGTGAAAGATTTCCTTTCCCTGCTGTGAAAATAATCCAAGAGAGAAAACAGACCCTGCAGAGGGAGACAGAGTGTGGTGCCAGGGGACGAAGTCTGGGAAGGGAGAAGGAAACGGACTCCCCCAGCAGCATGTGGGCGGTGAGGAGCCGCTGTCAACAGTTTCACGGTGGTGCCCAGGATGCTCAAGTTCCTGGCGTTTTTGGCACCAGGGACCTGTATCATGAAGAGTTTTTTGAGGGTCGGGGTGGGGGTGGTTTGGGGATGATTCAAGTCCAGTACATTTATTGTGCACTTTATTTCCTTGTTAGTATTATATTGTGATATATAATGAAGTAATCACACAGCTCACTGTAGTGCAGAATCAGTGGGAACCCTGAGCTTGTTTTCCTGCAACTGGATGGTCCCATCTAGGGGCAGTGGGAGTGACAGGAACACCCAGAGTGTGTTCTCATGTCCAGTCTACTCCATCATCTCATTTTGGTTGCTGTCAGAAAACGCTGCTTCACAAAGATGGGATGTTGGAAACGGAAGCAGGCTTTTCGGTACTTTTGTAGAAACCTCAGCATATTCCACCTTGACTTTAATCCAGAATGGCTGGAGATCTGAAGTCGTATCAGATGTACTCTTAAGGCCACCACCTTTGGCAGTCTCAAGCAGTTGATCTTCTAGCTTGGACAAAGTTGACTCACCTGGCCTGTTCCCAGACAGGTCATGGGTCTGTTCCTTCCCAGCTGCCGGGTCTTTTGTGGTTGGAAAGCAATGCTCAAACTCCTTTGAAAAGCTGAGATAGGTAATCGTGCTCTAGCTGGGAGAAAGAAGGCTGTGGCTCAGTCTCTTTCAGAATCTCTGCTAATGTTTGAATTGTCCAAACTCCCAATCCTCCCTTGTTGCCCTCGTGATTCCAGTTTGTTCTGAACACAGCTACTTTATCTGCCAACTTGAGCACAGCTGAAGTGACAGAATGAGTTCATTGAACAGGTTGAATATGTCACACAAGTGAGCAAGGTTTGCGACCCACTCTGTGTCACAGGTATGTGCTGCCAGCAGTGACAGTTTTTCTAAAAGAAATCTCTGGAGTGGCTCTCATAACTCAGAGACTGGCCAGGGACCTGCCTTTAGAAAGCCCTCTCCCTTCTGGTACAAGAGCATATGTGTGTGCTCGGCGTTCATCTCCTCACAGGGCTGTGCCAACAGACATGAGCTAAAGGCATGTAATTTAGTGTGGTTGGTCATTTTAATCACATCTGCAAAGCATTGTTATGTTCGGGTGACATTTTCTGGCTAGCCAGCGTTTGGTTCTCTGTGGATGACACAGGAGGTAGACATATCCAGAAGCAAAGTCTTTGACCGAGTAGTGAAACCAGAAAGACTTCCAGTCTCGGCAGCCGCTCCATCCGTGTATACGCCAATACAGTGCATGCTGACGCGCAGCGACCCACTCCGTTTCCTGATACGTAGTCATCCCAAGACTTAACAGTTCAGCGGCTGTGGTGCTGGCTGGCAACAAAAGTGCAGGTAGCCTGTCCGCTTGCACATCCTCCTGGAAAACATATAGCCCAGAAACAAGCGCTGCTGTCTGTTGCCCACGTCAGCAGACTCGTCAGCCTGGATCGCGTTCCACAGGGATTCACTCACCCCCCGCCACCTGGCCCAGCACCCTCTGCTGTTTCATCAGCTCGTCTAGTTACCGTGCTGGCCAAGGAGGAGCACGTGCCACCTTCCGAGCTTCAGCGTCTCCCAAAAGTTCAGGACAGATGTCCTTAGCAGCAGGCTGGATCAGCTCCTCGCCAGTAGGAAAGGGCTTCTGAGTTTGAGCAGTGCGGTTAACCAGTAAGGATGACGCTCTAAGTGCAGACACATTGGATGAAGTGGTGCCCCTCAATAGTTGCTTCTGTTTTTTGTGTCCATGTTTTTTCTTTTAAAAAAACTCCAAAGGCTCGTCTGTTTTGTTTTTTTTTTTTAATTTATTTATACATTTTTGGCTGACCTGAGTCATTGTTGCTGCACCGGCTCCTCTCTGGCTGTGGTGAGCGGGGCCTCTTCTCTGGCTGCGGTGAGCGGGGCTCCTGTCTGGCTGTGGTGAGCGGGGGCTCCTCTCTGGCTGTGGTGAGCGCGGGCTCCTCTCTGGCTGTGGTGAGCGCGGGCTCCTCTCTGGCTGCGGTGAGCGGGGGCTCCTCTCTGGCTGCGGTGAGCGGGGGCTCCTCTCTGGCTGCGGTGAGCGGGGGCTCCTCTCTGGCTGCGGTGAGCGGGGGCTCCTCTCTGGCTGCNTGCAAAACCCTCCCTCTCTTCTCTTTGCCATCTCCAGCGTTTCCTTGGGTCTCATCTGTTTTTAAAACGATTTTTTAATGTTTATTTACTTACGGTTGCCCTGGGTCTCTGTTGCTGAGTGCGGGCTTTCTCTGGCTGTGGTGAGCGGGGGCTTCTCTCTGGCTGTGGTGAGCGGGGCCTCCTCTCTGGCTGTGGTGAGCAGGGGCTCCTCTCTGGCTGTGGTGAAACTCCTCTCTGGCTGTGGTGAGCGGGGGCTCCTCACTGGCTGTGGTGAGGCTTTTCTCTGGCTGTGGTGAGCGGGGCCTCCTCTCTGGCTGTGGTGAGCGGGGGCTCCTCTCTGGCTGTGGTGAGCGGGGGCTCCTCTCTGGCTGTGGTGAGTGGGGGCTCCTGTCTGGCTGTGGTGAGACTCCTGTCTGGCTGTGGTGAGCGGGGCCTCCTCTCTGGCTGTGGTGAGTGGGGCCTCCTCTCTGGCTGTGGTGAGCAGCTTCTCACTGTGGTGGTTGCTCTTGTTGCAGAGCACTGGCTCTGGAGCGAGGGCTTCAGTAGGTGCAGGACAGCGAACACCCACAGTTACCTCCCCAGGGCGCTCACCCTCAGTAACAGCTGAGAAGCTGCTGTCTGCAGGTAGACAGCCAACTGCAGAGACACATGTAGTGTGATTCTGTTTGTGCAAATATGTGCACAGATATACAGTCTCCCCTCATCAGGGAAAGTGAAAGCTGCAATGTGAAAATATTAAACGGAAAGTTCCAGAAGTAAACGGTTGACCACGGTTGAATTTTGCGCCCTCTGAGCAGTGTTGAGGAGATTGTTCACCTTAGCTTCAGCCCCTGGGCCATGAGTTATCCCTGTCCCGCCTGTCAGTCACCGAGGTTGTCAGACTGAGGGCCCAGGGCTTGCGTTTACCGACCATAATTTTACTAAAAATGGCCCCACAGCACCAGGGGAGTGATGCTGGCAGTTTGGACATGCCACAGGGAAGCCACACAGGGTTCCTTTAAGTGAAAGGTGAGAGTTAGTGAGAAAGGGGGAGAAAACCATATGCTGAGGTTGCCAAGACAGATGGTGAGAATGACCCTTTGATCCATAAGGCAGTGAAGAAGGCAAAAGAAATCCACATTGTTTTGCTATTATGTCTCAAACCCTAAAATTTACAGCCAGTGTGTGAAGGCATTAAATTTATACAATAAGATATTCTAAGAGCGAGAGATACCATAGACATATACCTTTGTCATCATTATAACTGTAATATAATTACATTGTTATAGTTGTTCTGTTTTACCATTAGTTATTGTTGTTCAACTCTTACTGTGCAAACTACACTTTATCTTAGGTATGTCTGTATAGGGAAAATACCATTCACAGGGTTTGGTGCTGTCCATGGTTTCAGAGTTTTGGAATGTATCCCCCACTGATAACAGGGCGGTCCGCTCTACGCCTGTTAATACACTCAGTTTATCTGAAATTATAGCCAGGTGGTTAGCATACGCAGGCTGGCAGCAGGCAGGGATGTGCTGGTGTGCACTCTGGTGTCACACACTTCTGTGCTGCTTGGTTACTTTCCTGTTGTGTTGTTCAGTCACTCAGCCGTGTCCAATTCTTTGCAACCCCCTGGATTGCAGGACCCCAGGCTCCCCTGTCCTTCACTGTCTCCCAAAGCTTGCTCAGATTCACGACCATGGAGTCAGTGATGCCATCTAACCATCTCATCCTCTTTCACCTCCTTCTCCTTTTGCCTTCAATCTTTCCCAGCTTTACTTTTCTATAAGCATATATTATTTTACTTTAAGATATTCTAGATAATTTAATAACTCATGTTAAATATGTCTCATAAAGGAATTATCAAGAATGTACTTCTAACCATCACAGTTAATTCTAAATGTCACCTAAAATCTCTTGTCACAAAATACATGAGCATTAAAATGTAAGTACAAGTACAACCTGCCTTTTGGCCTGAAAACCCAATGAGGTGACCCTTAATTTAAACACAGCAATGAAGCAAATGAACTTGGGAGGGTATGATCCAAATTTAGAGACCCCCCCCCCATTCAAGAGTGAAGCCACAGTCAAGTTCCAATTGATCAGAGTCAGAAAGCATCTCCTCATTAATGAGTGAAGGTATTGATAATCCACACCGTGTAATCCGGGCTTCCAGGTGACACAGTGGTAACAAATCCTCCTGCCAGTGCATGAGGTACAGTCACACAGGTCCAGTCCCTGGGTTGGGAAGATCCCCTGGAGGAGGAAGTGGCAGCCCACTCCAGTGTTCTTGCCTGGAGAATCCCATGGACAGAGGAGCCTGGTGGGCTACACTCCATGATGGTGCAAAAGAGTTGGACACGACTGAGCACACCCACTGCTACTGCTACCATGCAATCTGCTGGAAAGAGTTAAAGACCTGGCTGTCTTTACACACAGACACACACACATTGATTCCATAGTTTTTAGGCCATTTAAAAGTATGGTTACAATACCCAAAGGGACAAAAATGAAACTAATAATAAATCTGACACTAAACACATACTGATTGGAGAAAACTTTTTCAATATTTCTTTTTTAAACTGATTATCTGAAAAAACAGCCTAAGTAAAAATGGTATGAAACATTCTCTATTTCAAAGTAAGACTGTATGTTACTGTCTGAATGAAGAATATTACCCTTGGAAGCGGATATAGATCTTTGTTATTTGTTAATAGGCTATAGACCTACATCTTTATTATCTTTTTTTTTCACTCAGGTGCCAGTTCAACAGATTCTGACAGTGAAAGTTTAGCTTTCAGATCGAAACCTGGAGCCATGCCACAGTAAGTGTGTACGATCCGTCAGCTTAAGTAGAAAATGTCAGCAGATTTGTGCTCAGTGGCGCCACTTGTGTTGTGCACTGAAGGCAGAGGTCAGCTGCCATCGGAGATCAGATGCTTGAACCTGGAACGTAGTCTTTGACTTTTGAACTTTGAAACCTGCATTTCATCATCCGTGTCCCAAAATTTAACCGTCCACAACGTTAGCTCCAATGACAACTGACTGCTTATAAATGTATAGAAGGAGCAGTCACATTGAGAGAAAATTACTTAAATCATTGCTGCTGCTAAGTCACTTCAGTCGTGTCCGACTCTGTGTGACCCCATAGACAGCAGCCCAACTAAGCTCCTCTGTCCCTGGGATTCTCCAGGCAAAAATACTGGAGTGGGTTGCCCGACTCTTAGCGACCCCATGGACTGCAGCCTACCAGGCTCCTCTGTCCATGGGATTTTTCAGGCAAGAGTACTGGAGTGGGGTGCCATTGCCTTCTCCAATGTAAATGACAAACAACTTATCACATAAATTAGAAAATATCTAATTAGGCTAGAAATGGCTTTCCATTTGGACAAAGTGTATCTCCAGTTAGATCATGTCATGAAAATCTCAAAATTTAATTCTCCCTACAAAGACATAGGGATTATTAGTAATATTTAGGATCTTAATTATTTTGCAAAGATAAAATCTAACAAGATTTTGTATAAAACTCCATGAATTTGAGACTGTGCTGATAAATTTGTTTGATTTACTATATATACATAACAATCACAGCCATTCAGCATCAAATTATCACTGACCATTCATGTTAAAGGGGGCTTCCCTGGTGGCTGAGTGATAAAGAATCTGCCTGTCAATGCAGGAGACATGGGTTTGATCCCTGGGTTGGGAAGATCCCCTGTAGGAGGGCATGGCAACCCCCTCCAGTATTCTTGCCTGGAGAATCCTATGGACAGAGGAGCCTGGTGGGCTACAGTCCATAGGGTGGCAAAGAGACATGACTGAGTGCTTACTGAACATTTGTGTTAAAGGGCTCTTAATAAGATCACATACTCTGCTACCTGTGCATTCAGACAAGGATCTCAAGTTTAGTGAAGTTACATGACTCACTTGAGATTACATAGCCTGTGACTTAGCAAAATTGGGCCTAGAAACAACTCTTAACTTTTATGCACTAAGAAAAGACCACAGTCCAAGACATTCTCAACTTTACACAATGGTTAACTGGAATGGAGAGCAGTTGCTGTGCTGAAAACCAACCACCAGAACTTTGAATTAAATATAGAAGCCCAGCCCTAAACATTTCCTAAACGTATCTGCTTACTGCTATAGACTGGGCTTTTCTAAGTATTATCTTTTCTTTTGGATTTTCCAGGTCAATACATTCTGCTTTCTAATAAGAGCTGAGATACATAGTTCATGAGCTACTTTCATCTGTGTGTTTATTTTGCTGATGATTGTGGGGGCCGTCTGAATATACACTGAGCACCACTGTTCTAACTATGGGTTGTGGGTTCCCATGTCTGAAGCAGTTACAGTTGAAGCAGATTGAGCAAACATAAAGAAACTGGCCTGCTCTGTGGAAATGTTTCAAAGAATAATTCCTACTTAGGAAATTGTGACCCAAGGCTTCATTCCTTACTTTCCAGAGCTCAGAAGAAAACCACTTCCGTGTCCCTGACCATTGGGTCATCATCTCCAAAGTCAGGAGTGACCACAGCTGTGATCCAGCCTCTGTCAGTCCCTGTTCAGCAGGTGAGCCTTATCCGCAGCCCGGGGGAATCAGACTCTGTAGCGTAAAGACCCCAACTAGTCCTCCCTTGAAGTATCTCCTCAGTGGAAACACAACTGGGAGAAAAGACAATGATAAGTTCTTCCTTTTAATGCACTAAAAATAATTTTTAATCTGAGACACACCACTGAGTAATCAACATCTGCATTTCCTTTGGGAATTTCTTTTTCTCGCAGCTAATCCTCTGATAAAGTGGTATCTGTCTTGGTTGTTACTGCTTGATTCTCCCTCACATACGTGCCGTCTTCCATGTAGCCAAATTCGTTAGCTCATTTTCATGTACACTCGTGGCTGATTCATGTCAATGTATAGCAAAACTAATACAGTATTGTAAAGCAAAACAAACTAAAAAATAAAAATCAATTAAAAAAAATTAAAAAAAGAAATAAAACAAAGCAGAAAATGAGAAAAGTCCACCTTATTCCCAAAGTCCACCTGATAGAGCTCAGACATCCAACCTGTCCTCTGAGAGCTTAACAGATAATATAGGAACATTCAGATTCCTTCACTTCACTATGCATTTTCATCCTGCTTTCATTTCATTGTAAGACTGCTTTATCCAAGAAGAACAACAGTACCCACGACTGGGTCACTGTAGTGAATTCACTTTGCAAACACAGAAGACCTGAAGCCTTTTTTAAGTAAAAAATTAGAATCTAGATGTCTCTAAATCATAGCCTTGGTGCTATGACGGGCATCTGTAAACCCAAGACTCTTGCAGTGTGAGGTCATTCTTGAGTCATAAGTGTGTCTAACGAACACCAGTGTGCCCTCCAGCCACTGAGCGCCAGCGCCCGTGGGTGTTTTACAAATTCCAGGGCTCCCCTGGTGGCTCAGTGGTAAAGAGTCCGCCTGCAGTGCAGGGAAACCAGGGTTCGATCCCTGGGTTGGGAAGATCCCCTGGAGAAGGGAACGGCAGCCCACTCAGTACTCTTGCCTGGAGGGTTCTATGGGCAGAGGAGCCTGGCAAACCACAGTCCATGGGGTCGCAAAAGAGTCAGACATGCTGAGTGACTAGCTCTTACTTATGTACTCTGTGGCATGTTGGGTATGTGAACCGTAGAGAAAGCACTTCTGAGATGAGACACGAGGAAAGAGTCAAGCAGTGGAAGTCACTCAAGGTGGCATGTGTAGTCGAAACTGCCTGTCAGCCCCCAAACAGAGTGGGTTTGCCGAAACTGTTCTGTGAACCAGTGGACTTGTTTAGTGTTTGCTGTGTAGGCGCTGGCAGGTGTGCAGTGATGCTTAGCCCTGTCGGTGGCCGTGCTGTCGCCTGTGTGGGTCCGTCTTTTCGTGGTTTGTGTGTTCCGAGTCTGACCCACGTGCCTCTGTCCTCCAGGCCCCCAGCCCCACCTTGTTCCTCTGCCGGCCGGATGGACCCACTGCCGCCTGCCTCCCGCCTGTCTTCACCAAGGTCAGGCACCTGCACGTCTCATCCTGAGTTTGCTCTGGGCCTTTGATTCCATTCCCCTATGGCCTCATGTATAGCCTTTAAACATTAAAACGAGTGATGCACAGGTTCTTATCGAGGTTGCCAGTGGGGCTAAACAGATACTCAGCGCACAGATGCTGTGTGACTGTGATCATATAAACGTCTGAGAAAGGTGGGCCTGACAGAAGTCAGAATAGACTGGGAAAACCAAACAGTGCATGGGAGGAGACAGGATGATGGATGGGAACCTGGGAAACCGACAAGGCTTGTAAAAGGTTTAAAAAACAACAGACAGATTTTCAGTTTGTCTCACTGGGTGTTTTGCATCGCCAGGGATGATGGTCAGCTAAGCTCAGAAATGGTCCCACGGGGTGTTTCTCCTGTCTCCTCCCCACCTCTTTCTGAGAAAATTATAAATGTTATAATTGGAGTTGTTGATTTATAGTGTTAGTTTCGGGTGTACAGCAAAGTGATTCAGTTATACATGTACATTTTTTCAGATTCTTTTTCCTTATAGAGTTTCAAAAAATATTGAGTAGAGTTCCCTGTGTAATAGCTTCTTATTGGTTATCTATTTCATATAGACTGTAGTCTGTCATGTCAGTCCCAATCTCCTAATTTATCCCCCCTCCTTCCCCTTTGGTAACAGTAAAGTTTGTTTTCGAAGTGTGTGGGTCTATTTCTATTTTGTATGTAAGTTCACTTGTATCATTTTTTGGAATGAAAGATATTTAAAAGGCACAGTTGAAGAGGTGCCCCATGTCTGTGTAACAGCATACTGTCAGAAGTCATGCCCCCAGGCCAGTCTCTAGGTTCAGTGTAATACAGTTCAAATTCCAACAGATCCTCATTTTTACCGACGTTTGTTGTTGAACTTGGCAGTCTGATTCTAAATCTTTTGTAGTTTAGAAAGTGGCTGAGAGCAGCCGGGGTCCTCCTGCAGGGGCAGGCTGAGATGGTGTTAGGATCTAAGATGTCAGGACTCCCTAGAGCAGAGCACCAGGATGGCAGGGCTGGCTCAAGCCTGGACAGACAGACAGATGAGGCCCCGAGAGCACCCACAAGATGCCCCAGCAACACGAGGCTCCCTGGGCAGGGTGGCTCTTCAGAAGTGGGCCCCGGCCTCAGCCACCTTGCAGGGTCAACCCCAAGTAACGGAAAACGAATGTGACAGTGGTTTCTGTAGTCCATTATCTGAGATCTGTGAATCTTCCACAAGACAGCCGAGAAGAGCGTCTGTCTTCGTCCAGGGAGTGATGCTTCCTCCTAAGCCAGCCTGCAGCCAGCTTGGTTAAAGACCTCTTCCTGCAGAGTGTTCACAGAGGACACAGTCAATGAATGAGGGTTGTCGACAACACCAGGGAGGGTCCACCTTCCCCTACCCAGGATAAAATACCCGAAGAAGGAAAAAGTCCTGTCCCGCCTGTGAACAGCGGTGTCAGGATAACAGAGCAGGGGGCATCCATCCGTCCATGCTCAGAGCAGGAGTCGTTCACAGAGCGGCCGGCATGAACACTGCATGGCGCTTAGGAGCTATTCACACGCAGCCCCATCCGTGAAATCTGTGTGACCTGCTGAGTTGCCGGAACACTGTTGGTTTGGAGCCAGGGCCCCGCACCCTCTGGGCTGAGGTTTCACACCCATCCTGGAGCACCCGGTGGAGAGGGACCTGAGATTTCCCTTTCCTTCTGCAGGGCTGCAGAACTCCTCCAGGCCAGCCCCAGCCCATCCTTGTCCCAGCAGCACAGCCCAGCTCCTGGGGCAGAGACCCCAGCACAGTGTCCCCTTCACCCCAAAGGAAGCCAGGAGACGTGCTCAGAGCCTAATAGAAAAGGAAACCAGGAGTCCACATATTTCTAAAGTTTGAGATTTTAACTCTCAAACAGCAGACTGGCTGTCCCCGCCTGTGGTGCGGGCCTCTCCCTCCTCGCGGGTGCCTGCAGCACCCTTCCCCTAGAGGCGGTGCCCCTCCCTGCCCTGCTCTGTCCTTCAGGGGCCTGGGCTCTGCCAGTCCTTGGGCACCTCCATCCGTGTCCCCCAACACCCCTGATGGGGGTCTCTGGGGCTGAAGCTGGGGCTGCCGACCTGGTGGGAACAGGAGCTCATGGGCCCCAGGAACACGCTTGGGGCCAGGAGAGCGGCCGCCCCAGTGGCGTTTCTCCCTGGAGCCGTGGACCTTGCAGGGAGACTTGGCACCAGGTTGACCCGGCAGCACGCGATGCCCTCCTGTGGACCTCAAAACCCCAGGGCCCCAGACCAGCCTTCCGACGTCAGCTGTGCTGATGTGGCTTTGGTCAGGAGAAGCTCACTCAGGAGGAGCCATGTGGCAGACCTTGGAAAACTATGGAGACCTGTGTGTGTGACGTGCCTGGTATCTACCCAGGTCCTACCTTTGTGATTTTCCAGTGTGAACAATATGCACAATCCTAGGAGCAAACTAGAGGCCCCTAGGTGTGAAGAGTATTTGTGAAGAATCTGTAATGTGCTGCGAATGCTCCCTGGACACACTGGGGACATGATGACTCCCTCCTCACCAGCTGGACCCCAGGGCAACGTCTTCCCTGCTGATCTGTGAAATACTGCTCTCTGGACTAATCAGAAAGTGGAAGTCCATTTAAGACCAAAATCATCTCTACATTTAAACTAAGAATGAAGAGAGAATATTCACCTTTTCGTTTACCAAAAAAGGCCTTTGGCACCAAAGTTCTCACCGAGTACGTTGGACTTCCCTGCTTCTGCCCACATTGTGGACTTCCAGGGTTTCCATGGGGCCAGAGCACGTGCACCGCAGGCCAGTTGCTGCAGGATCTGTTTTTCTGCAGCACACCATTGGCCATCTCTTGAGGAAAATGTAAAATAGAAAGCAAAAATGGAAACAGGGAAAAAAAAGCATACTTCCTAATGTGAATTTGTTTGCTTTGGTTCTATGCATAATCATTTATTGTATCTGACTTCCTTCAAGAGCTGATGTGTCCTTTATCAGAGGCGATACCCTGTAGGCACACACCTAGGTAGTAGAAAGTTTCAGTGGGCCCATGGCCAGGGGAAGAAGGCAAGGGGAGGCACCTGGAAGGGCCAGTTATTCCTTTGGTTTTCAGTAGCCGGTTTACAAGCTTCAGCTCTTTGCGTCTATGAAGCCACACTCATTTCTGGTTTCTGTTGGGCTGTAAAAGTTTATTTATCTGGAGCTGGAGTGGGTGGAGCACCAGGGTGACAGTGCTGGTAGAGGGAGGAGGCAAGGAAGGTCAGGTGAGGGGAGTGCTCCCGTTTTATTTCACTCAGAACCTGCAGGTGGATGGAATCTGGAAGGAGGTACTGGTGCGCCTATCTGTGGGGCCGCAGTGGAGACACAGACATAGAGAACAGACTTACGGACCCAGGGAGCAGGTCTGGGAGGGAGGAGAGGGTCGGATGAGTGGAGAGATTAGTGTAGGAACATATACACTACCATAGGCAAAATGGATTGCCAGTGGCAGATTTGCTGTGTGACTCAGGGAACTCAAACCAGGGCTCTGTGACAACCTAGCAGGGTGGGATGGGGAGGCAGGCGGGAGGAAGGTTCAAGAGGGAGGGGGTATATCTATACCTGTGGTTGACTCGTGTTGATATTTGGCAGAAACCAACACAATATTGTAAAGCCATTTTCCTTCCATTAAAAATAATTTAAGTATTAAAAACACAAAAGAACCTGCAGATGAGGAAATGCCAGCCCTCCTTCTGGTACAGCTGCCCTAGGATGCTGGTGGACAGAGGCGGGTCCTGGGGGAAGGTCGGAGCTTGGGGCACAGATGGGAGACCCAGGTTCAGTCCCTAGGTTGGGGAGATCCCCCAGAGAGGAGCATGGCGACCCACTCCAGTATCCTTGTCTGGAGAATCCCATGGACAGGGGAGCCTGGCGAGCTCCTCTGGTGGACACGTGGCATCTCCTTCCCCTCTTGTCTGGTCCCCCAGATGCAGCACGGGTGCATTGCCCCAGCGCATCCTCATGCAGATAAAGACAGATCATGCCGACACTGAAGTTCCATGGGCGGTGGAGCCCATGCACTGCAGGGTGGGCCCGGGACCTCCCGCGCGTCATCGCCAGGGATACCACGCCCCCCGACCGGGGGAGGGGTTCCTGGGCATGGTGCACACCCTGTGCCTGCTCCCCTGAGCCTGGGACGTGTTCCTCTGTGTCATGACACTGTGCTGTGTGGCTGTGTGAGCCCAGGCCTGACGGCGTGTCCCGGTGTTTCAGGAGCTGCAGAACATTTGTGCGTCCGAGGGCCAGGTGGTTGTGCTGGAGTGCCGTGTTCGTGGCACGCCCCCGCTGCAGGTCTGCTGGTTCCGACAAGGCAGTGAGATCCAGGACTCACCGGACTTCCGGATCTTGCAGAAAAGTAAGCAGGGGGCCCCCTCACAACACTGCCCACACACCACCCCCGGATCTGACCCGGTTCTTGTCTCCAGAGAACCAGGAAGGGTTTAGTCCACTGACATGCATGGATTTCTTGTTTCCTTTTTTTGCGGGGGATTTTATTACTTTTAAATTGTTTTTTTGTCCCTCCCTCCTGAACCTCCCACTCCAGCTCACCCCTCTAGATATTTTTTAATTTTTATTTTTATTAAAATGTAGTTGATTAACAATACTGAATTAGTTTCAAGTGTACAGCGAAGTGATTTAGCTATACATATACACACATCTAGCTTCCCTGGTGGCTCAGATTTCAGAGAATCTGCCTGCCATGCAGCAGACCCCAGTTTGATTCCTGGGTTGGGAAGATCCCCTGGAGAAGGGGTAGGCTACCCACTCCAGTATTCTTGCCTGGAGAATCCCAAGGACAGAGGAGCCTGGCGGGCTACAGTCCATGGGGTTGCTAAGAGTCGGACACGACTGAGTGACTAAGCACAGCGTACATGCGTCCATCCTCTTTTGGACTCTTGCTCCAAATAGGTCACTACAGAGTATGGGGCAGAGGACCCTGTGCTGTACAGGAGGCCTGGCTGTGTATCTGATATGGACAGTGGTGTGAGGTGCATAGATGTGTGATCTCAGAGTGAGGGGACATGGGCTCCAGCACATCAAAGCCATCCTGCTGGCTGTGGGCCCTCACATGCCCTGACTGAGGTTTTGCTTTCTTCTTCCTCAAAATCACAAATCCACATTTGAATTCAAAGTTGGGTCAGTCGTCTTAGGAGGCTCTGAGCCTTCTATGAACTGCAGTTGAAAACCTTGCTAGTGAGAGATGTTAAGGGAATTTTAATTTATTTATGGGAATATAAATTGATCTACCATTCTTTCTTGTACGATGGGGCTTGTCTGCAGTGTTTCTGCAGACATGTCCTAGACAAGGTCACAGTGAAGGATGGGTAGGTTCAGTATGAAAGGAAACTGACTCTAATGCTCTGTT
Source organism: Aepyceros melampus (assembly GCA_006408695.1). NCBI lineage: Eukaryota > Metazoa > Chordata > Mammalia > Artiodactyla > Bovidae > Aepyceros > Aepyceros melampus. The sequence continues at coordinate 165,916 of SJXQ01005039.1, forward strand.
TTGATTTCTTTTTTTCTCATGTGGGGAACAGAACCTCGATCCACAGCTGAACCTGGTAAGAAGCTTTTTCTTTCTTTCTCTCTGCTAATGTATCTGCAGTTTCAGTAGTTCTTTGTTTCCGTTTTAAACCACATGCAGAACAATGTTTTTGCAGTTCCCTGGAAATGTGAAACCCCCTTACAGACAATATCTTCTTTATTGTGGGGTCTGCACACTGCATTTTACATCCAGTTGTTTTATTAGTGAAACATTAAGTTCCTTTCAGACAAGGAGATCGGGCTCAGTGACTTAAGGCTTTTAAAACCATGGTCTTTTAGCTCAGAAAGCAAACTAAGCTAGAGATGAAAAAGCATGCTGCTAAGAGGCGCCACGTTTCTCCTAAACAGAAAACACCACCAACTAGACTGCAGCCTGGAGATGGGTCTCCTGGGAGAGCAGCCCGAAGGGGTCAGCAGAGTGACCCCAGGATCTCTGTGCTCCCTGAGGGTCAGCAAAGTGACCTCAGGGTCTGTGTGTGTCCTGAGGGTCAGCAGAGTGACCCCAGGATCTCTGTGCTCCCTGAGGGTCAGCAAAGTGACCTCAGGGTCTGTGTGTGTCCTGAGGGTCAGCAGAGTGACCCCAGGGTCTGTGTGTGTGTGTCCTGAGGGTCAGCAGAGTGACCCCAGGGTCTGTGTGTGTCCTGAGGGTCAGCAGAGTGACCCCAGGGTCTGTGTGTGTCCTGAGGGTCAGCAGAATGACCTCAGGGACTGTGTGTATGTCTTGAGGTTTCAGCAGAGTGACCCCAGGGTCTGTGTGTGTCCTGAGGGTCAGCAGAGTGACCCCAGAGACTCTCTGTGCCCCCTGAGGTGTCAGTAGAGTGACCCCAGGCTCTCCGTGTGTGCGCCCTGAGCCATGAACACTTCTGTGCTGCAGCAGGATAACGGCATCTCAGCCTGCGGTGTCTCACTCGCACATCCCTGGCCTCATCACAGCCATGTGTCCAGCATCCGGGTCTCCTGCCCTCTGCCTCACTCTTCTCATTCTTGCCTGTCTTCTCACAGACAAAACTGACATCTAAAGAGAAGCTGAGATTTCTGTCACGTGTTTCCCAGCAGGTCCTCCTGAAGGACACTGTCTCAGTGTTTTTCCCAGCAGTGACATCATAGGCTTCAGTCTTCTTGCTGAAGGGTGGGAATGATATGTCTCTGCTTCACCATGACTGTGTCTCTTAGGAGCCAAACTCGGCTCTGGCCCTCCTTGGAGAGCTTGGAGGCTCCTGGTCAGAAAGGCTGCAGTTGGTCCCGAAGCTTTCATACCCCAGCAGAGGGCCTGTGTGTGCTGGTTTACGTGTACTGGTGTCACATGTCAGTCTCAACCTCCCAGTTTATCCCTTTCCCCCTTTCCCCTTCGTAACCGTAAGATTATTTTCTACACCTGTGACTCTGCTTCTGTTTTGTAAATCAGTTCATTTGTACCATGTGTTTAGATTCCATGTCTATGGGGTCACACAGAGTCGGACACGACTGAAGCAACTTAGCAGCAGCAGCAGCATAAGCAGGATCATGTGATGTCTTTCTCTGTCTGACCTACTTCACTCAGTATGACAGTCTCTAGGACCATCCTCGCTGCTGCAGACGGCATCATTCCATTCTTTCTATGGCTGAATAGTATTCCATTGAGTGTGTGTGCCACGTCTTTCTTACCCACTCCTCTGTCAGTGGACACTTAGGTTGTTACCATGTCTTGGGCTTCCGCTATAGCTCAGTCAGTAAAGAGTCCGCCTGCCATGCAGGAGACCCAGGTTCCATTCCTAGGTCAGGAATATCCCTTGGGGAAGGAAATGGTAACTCACTCCAGTATTCTTGCCTGGAGGATCCCATGGACAGAGGAGCCTGGCAGATTATAGTCCCACGAGGTTGCCAGAGTTGGATATGGCTGAGCGGGCACACTACTAACGATACTATATCTTGGCTATTGTGAACAGTCCCTCAGTGAACACTGGGGTCGGAGAAGGCAATGGCACCCCACTCCAGTACTCTTGCCTGGAAAATCCCATGGATGGAGGAGCCTGCTAGGCTGCAGTCCATGGGGTTGCTAAGAGTCGGACACGACTGAGCGACTTCACTTTTACTTCTCACTTTCATGCATTGGAGAAGGAAATGGTAACCCACTCCAGTGTTCTTGCCTGGAGAATCCCAGGGACGGGGGAGCCTGATGGGCTACCGTCTATGGGGTCACACAGAGTCAAGACACAACTGAAGTGACTTAGCAGCAGCAGCAGCAGCAGCAGAACACTGGGGTGCAAGTATCGCTTTGAATTATGGTTTTCTCCAGATATATGTCCAAGAGTGGGATTGCTGGGTCATTTGGTGGCTCTCTTTTAGTTTTTTGAGGAACCTCCAAACGGTTCTCCATAGTGGCTGCCCCAATTTACATTCCAACCTGCAGTGTAGGAGGCTTCCCTTTCCTCCCCATCCTCTCCAGCATTTTTTGTTTGTAGACTTTTTTTGATGATGGCCATTCTAACCAGTGTGAGGTGATACCTCATTGAAGTTTTTATTTGCATTTCTTTAATAATTAGCAATGTCAAGCATCTTTTCCTGTGTTTTTTAGACATTTCTGTGTCATTTTTGGAGAAATGTCTATTTAGGTCTTCCATTTTTTATTGGGTTGTTTGTTCTTTTGGCATTGTGCTGTTTGTATATGTTGGAGATTAATCTCATAGCAGTTGCTTTGTTTGCAGATATTTCCTCCAGTTCTGCGAGTTGTCTTTTCATTTTGTTTCTGGTTCCCTCCGCTGTGCAAACGCTGATCTGATGCCTTCTTGTTGTGCGTTACTCCCAGACCCAGCGCCCACACCTGTTGTCCATAGACCATATGCAGGTGCTGTGGTCATTTTCCAAATTGTGGAAACACAGCTGCGCATTTTGTCTGTGACGTGGTTTCATAATGATGATGATGTTCCCTGATGGAGGGAACTTCTGAGGCTTAGTCTCCTGTGTGAACGGGTGTGGAAACCCTGTGAGAGTTAGGGCACATCTCTTACATTGCTATTTTAAATAGACTAGACAGATGAATGGATATAAACACAGGAATCAAATTTCTCTTTACCCACAAGAAAGTTTGTATGAACAAATCTATGGAGAAGGTTATCTCTTGATACTTTATTTATTTACAAATAAAACTAAAGTCTTGGGCCAAACATTCTGAAAGCATTTCTGGTGGAATGGATTGAGTGCTTTTGAGGTTGCATTTTGGATTCTGTTTGAATTCATGTAACTTCTTTCATCATGTTTTATCCATTGTCATCATCTACACAGGTGATGTGATTTATTAAGTGTCTCTCGTGATCTGTGTTGGAAAATCATAAACTAAGCATCATCTGAAAATTCAAAACACTGGTAGAAATTACATAGTTCAGTTTCTGAGTATGTCTGTGTTTGAAAATTGAAAACAGTATGCCAGCTAAGAAGGATTTGGTGACAAGGGAGAGAAACTCCACACACTCCCACCCCTCACACAACATACATGCCTATCTGTTATGTTTGCTGTTTTGCTTCTAGAATTTGGTTGAACTATTTAGTGAAACCAGCGCTGAGCGGCTTCGTAGGGTAGTCTGACCTCTAGAATGTCCTTGAATGCGTTTGGGTTAGTGACAAATCATGCCCGGGAGAGCAGGATATGGAAGGCCTTCCTTATAATCGGCACATCCTCAGAATGTATGGAAAAGTCTGCCCTTTCTGTGCTCGCTCAAGTTTCCTATTTTTCTTTTCCCTTCGATTTGATCTGGAAGCATTTAAGAATACAGATTCCTTCATTCCAACCACAATAATAGCATTTGCTGAAGACAAGTATCAGTATTTTTTTGGTTGAACAGTATTTCAAGCAAATCTGTCAGTGCAAGGCAAACCACATATATAGTCATCAGTTATGGAAAAAAACACAACTGGTCTTCTCTGACCTCTGTAATTCCTCCACAATTATGTTCTTCACAACATAGCTGGATTGTTCCTTTCTTTCATGGAGGACTATTACAATATTTGGCTTCAGGAGTCTACCCTTGGCATGGAGAATTACATAAAATTCATAATCATGAACAACGATCCAAGTGACCACTTACATGAGCTGTTGAGTTAGAACTTCACAACAAGCAAATATTAACACATATTTGTAGTTGAGCTTGCCTGACAAAACCACGTATGATTATGAATCCTTTACTGGGAGGCGGAGGTCTAACATTGACCTTGAAGTTGACTGATGCTTCCAGGGTACAAAACTCAACTTGTATTGAACCTTCTATTTTCCTTAAATGAGTGGATGGATAGCTCCATCCCACGGACAGACCTGTGAGCTCTTCAGCAGCCCCCTGGCTATTTTTTAGCCACTGTTCAATGGAGAGGAGATAAATTTTGTTAAAGGACTAGGTGAGGGTGGTCTACAAATGCCAAGATGCAAGATGGCTGAGATTCAGAATGCATCCAGCCTTCCCCCACTTCCTGACCCGCACACTCTTGTGCTCTCCTCCCTGGCTGCCTCTTCCCTTCCTTTCTTTCCCCGTTTGCCCCCTCACTTATTTATATGTTTCTTTTTCTCTTCTCTTCATTCTCCTTCCTTTCTCTTATTCGTGGGTAAGATAAAGACCTGGAAATGACACTGAAATTCACTGGTGCCTGTTCGCAGCCCTTGGAGGGGCTAGATGTTTAGATAAAGAAGGAAATAGCCAATTCCCTCCAGTTGTGTTACACAGCAGAAGCAGGTTTTTCTCGTCACTCCTGCGCTGAGTCAGTCTGATGTGTCTCCACTGCCTTCCTGTCTAGACAGAGGTCTGCCTGCATCTCCATCTCCTCAGCAGCTCAGTCCAGAGCAGTCAGTGTGCTCAGGACCCACATGTCTCTCAGAGAGCCTTCCCCAGCCTCCTTGACATGCTGACCTTATCCTGATTGAGTCCTTCAGAGACCTGTGTATGGGGGGAGCAGGGAGGGGGAGCAGGGCACAGAAGACCCCTGTGACAGCTGTCAGCACCAGGCCCTGACTCAGCTGTCTGGAAATGGCCACAGACTGTGCTGAGTTACTCCTGCAGTATTGTCTCATGGCATGCAAAATCCAAACTCCAAAAACGTGTCTTATTGGCTGGGGGATTGTGCCTGAGAAAGTGTGGCTCTCTGCTTACCAGGGCCACCCACCCTCCTAGCTCCCGAGAGTGGAATCCTCAGTCAACATGTGAATGAATTATATTTTGTTACATGAAGGGAGGTGCTAAGAGGTCAGAGGGTGGCTGTGAGCATGTTTGAATGCAATTCCAGGTTAAGATGGTAGATTAAACAAAAGTGGGTTGGATAAAGCCTGTGGTTCCCAAACTGTGTGGCCAGACACCCCATGCACCACACCTGCCTACAGAGGTGCTGGAGATGGTGGAGATTTTCAACAAAACAGTGAGACTTGACGTAAGACAAGGGCTGCTGGCTAGAGCGGAGAAGGCGATGGCACCCCACTCTAGTCCTCTTGCCTGGAAAATCCCATGGACAGAGGAGCCTGGTGGCCTGCAGTCCATGGGGTTGCTGAGGGTTGGACACGACTGGTGACTTCACTTTCACTTTTCACTTTCCTGCACTGGAGAAGGAAATGGCACCCACTCCAGTGTTCTTGCCTGGAGACTCCCAGGGACGGGGGAGCCTGGTGGGCTGCCATCTCTGGGGTCGCACAGAGTCGGACATGACTGAAGCGACTTAGCAGCAGCAGCAGCTGGCTTGAGACAGCTCTGCATCACAATGTTAGCTCATTCTATGTTCTCTTCAGTAATGTGGTTGTTGTTGTTAGTCGCTCAGTCATGTCCATTACTTTGCGACCCCATGGACTGCAGCACACAAGACTTCCCTGTCCTTCACCATCTTCTGGAGCTTCCTCAAACTCATGTCCATTGAGTCAGTGATGCCATCCAACCATCTCATCCTCTGTCGTCCCCTTCTCCTCCTGCCTTCAGTCTTTCCCAGCATCAGGGGCTTTTCTAGTAAGTCAGCTCTTCACATCAGGTGGCCAAAGTATCAGAGCTTCAGCCTCAGAGTCAGTCCTTTGAACTTTGTGAAACAGTTTTTGGTGTGTGTGTGATAAAGACCAAGTCCCGGATGCAAACCAGTGTGAAGTGCCGGGGTCCAGCCCCGGTGGATCCAGGGTGATTCGAAAGTGGAGACGGAGTCGGCGTACTAGGAAAGAACTTATTCAATTACAGATATAGAGAGATTAGGAAATTAGCAGAAAAAAGGGGCTGAATAACTTGGCTTACATGGAATGCCAGTCACCACCTACGTAGGCCACAGGCGTCTTTCTGTTCTCCTGAAGGAGAGGAGGCACTGAGGCCTCCCCAGTCCGATCTTAGAAGCCCAGGCAGAATTAGTAGGCTTGGTGAGGACCCAAGTGCCAGATGGGAATTCAGCCAGAAAACAGTAAGAGATATTAGAGGAGAGAAAGCGGCGAATAACTTGGTTTACACGGGATACCAATAAAATTCCAAGATAAGGAATTTGCACCATCTACGTTGGGCCACCGGCGCCACTTGAACATCAAAAGGTGCCCCTCCTTGGGCACCTTTTCGCGTGGACTTGAGAGCCGGGACAAGTGAACAGACGTGGCGGGCACCCATGCTCCAGATGGGAATTCAGCCAGAAATACGGAGGACGAGAAGGAACGACATGGGGGAATCAGTCTTTCCGGAACCTGATCCGTTTTATTTTCACCTTTTGTTACACATAGGGATGAATACAAAGTCACGCGGGGGTCAGGAGTCCTGACCTTTATCAAAATCGGGTGCTTTAATACAAAAAAGGTCTTAGGGGTTTCACATCATCTTCTGGCCATGAGGCCTGCTGACACTTCATGGCCCTCTCTTTCTGATAACCAAAAAACTCATTTTTTTCCAAGGGTGTTTTTTCTTAAACCAGGCACCACCCTCCAGATAAAGGTAAATTCCCATATGGTAAGGGTGTAATGAGTTACAATCAAGAAAGGAATTTATCTAACCCAAGGTTAACATGATTAATCATAAAGGTTAATGCTTATTTCTCTTATATGCTAGTTATATTCATTATAAGGGCAGGGAATATGAAGATTTAGCAACAAAACATCAGCACAACAAGTGAAATCCTCTCACCAATACAATTTCTAATCAACCCACTACACTAATAAATTCTAACTTCCCAAAAGAATCTGCCTTTAGTAAGTCTAAAACTTCTCGTGCCTCTCGCTGTTGGGAGGCTGTAAATAATCACATTTGGCCGGACGAACCTATACAGGCAGGCTAGACAACCTTCAGAGGAGTTGTAAGCTGAAACACTCTTGTCACGCCCAGGAATTTTATTAACTGGAGCTGCAAGTTAACTCCTTCTCCGAGAGAAATGGTTATGGGGGAGAGCCCCCTGTAAAGTCACAGGTGTAGGTGAGAGCATAAAACAGACTCTTGGTTTTGGGGGTAGATGCTCGGGAACAGGGGCTTTCCTGGGCTTGATCATGCCTTTGCGTATGCCAAGACTCCTTCCTCATGACCTTTGCCATGGGCGGAGTTCCTCATGCTGGCCCCCAGCAGTGAAGCATGAAAGGAGAGTGGGGGTTCCATGAGAGGAGGGTGGGGGGTCCAGTGTGGACGGGAGAGGAAGGTGGGGGGTCCAGTGTGGACGTGAGCGGAGGGTGAGGGGTCCATGAGAGGAGGGTGGGGGGTCCAGCGTGACTCCAGGAGAATTTGTGCCATGGTCCAGGGCTAAGCACACATACACACATACACTCATACATATGTGAGTGCTCACGGTGACTTAAAGAGTGAACTGATATTTTCCTTCAATTTATGTGTATTTTTAAAAACAGTAACTTCTTAAGAGCTAGATATTGTTACATTCTTGGTAAGAACTTAGCACACAGGACTGCTCCCTGCATCTTTTGGTTTGGAGCACCATGAAACATTGCTGAGACACTTAGGGTTTTGTGAACTAAGAAAGTCTGCTTTAATGTCTGGGGAGTGAGGGGAAGACTTGAAGCAGGAGAGAGAAGGACTGTGTCACTCTGAGGACCTGAGACCTGCCTCCGCCCCCCGACCCACTGCCCTGGCCCTGGGAAGGCCGGCTGGGCCGAGGTGCTGGGGCTCCTCTCTGGGCAATTGGAGCACTCCGAAAGAAGAAAAACCCACCCATGACAATCCAGGAGTTTCTCCAACACAGAGGCAGCTACGGGAAGGCCCAGGTGCCCAGTGCTCTCTGCTGCTCCAAGCTTCCGCACGGCTCAGAACCATGAGGATGGGAAGAGATCAAACCCGCATGGAGAAACTGCCCTCTGGGACGGTAGGGAAAAGCACGATCAGCTCCCCAGAATACAGCGTGGAGGCAGCAGACGCACTAAGAGAAATCGTGAAAGAGCACCGCTATCGTCAGAGAGACAAGAGAATCAGCGCATCCAGGAAGCAAAACTAAAAATACAAGAGCTGGGAGGAGGGGAGGGTGTTCAGAAAATGAGGAGTTCGTGGAATGAAAAGATAGGAACAGAAACAAAAGCTGGGGAGATGTTTGACAAAGGAGGAGGAAAAGGCAGGAGGGATGTAAGAGAGGAAAGGAGTGAAAATCAGACGGTAGAGACGCGCGGGGGGCTGTGCATTCGCAACTGGGATTGCAGGAGGGGAGGGATGATCAGCGAGATACTGTTTATTCCCCAGACTGGAGGCAGACAGCGTCCAGACTGAAGGGGCCCTGAGCGCACAGTGTGTCTAGACACACTGATGGCCACCTGTCGTGTGGAGTCAGAGGCCCCGGGACGACTCCATGGTCGCCCCACACCCGAGGAGGCAGCCTAGGCGCCCAGCAGTACTGGATCGGAGAGCCCGGGCCTCGGAGCGGGCTCACAGCACACAGAGGTGAGGCGAGCCTCCCACGTGCTGCTGTGACGTGACCTCCAGCGCAGAGCCGGGCCGCAGGCGAGCCTCTGGCTCCACGCGGAGCAGCACTCGGCATCTGTCAGACTGCCCCGCACCGCCTGTCTGCAGGGTGTGCTCCTGGCAGCGAGAGAACTCCCGGCCGGAGCGAGACGCAGGGCAGGCAGGAGCGCGACAGCCAAGGCGGGCAGAGCTGGGGCACCCACCGGGCGCGGCCGCGCTGGGATGTGCCGAGGGCAGACACAGTGCGGCGTTCCCCACTCAGAGCTCAGGGCCAGCGCCCGCCTCCTGCCCTGATGGCCGAGGACGGGGGAGCTGGCGAACTGGCCCCAGGTCCCACCTCTGCATGGCCTGACCCCCGTCCCTGCCTGCGGGATCGGCTGGGAGCACGCGTGTGCCGGCTTGCGGACGTGCTCTGGTCTGACCCAGAGCTGAGAGCAGAAAGTCGGCCGGGTTAAACATCAAAGTGGTGACGTGACAGACGCAGACCCCGCCAGGTCTTCCGGCCTGCTGTCCCGCTCCTGCCCGTGCTCAGCCCCTCCGCACAAGCCGCCGCCCGAGCAGGAGCCCCGATTTCCCAGGAGGCCCTGCGGCCTTGACCACTCGGACCCTGTGTGCTTTGGTAAACAGTGGGGAAGCCCAGGCTCTGTCTGACAGTGGCAAGTTGGCCCTTTCTTTACATGGCGAGATAAATGCTTGTGCTCAGGCGTGTCTGACTTTTCAGGTGCATGGACTGGGAGCCCCGCAGACTCCTCTGTCCGTAGGATTTTCTCAGCGAGAATACTGGAGTGGGTTGCCATTTTCTTCTCCAAAATGCTTGTTAGTCAGCATTTAAAACCTAAGTGAAGTCAGAGAAAAATAAGTATCATATGATATCACTCATGTGAAATCTAAAATAATGATGAAAATGAACTTATTTGCATAACAGAAATAGTCACAGATGTAGAAAACAAGCTTACGGTTACCAAAGGAGAAGGAGGCTAGGAAGGGATAAATTGGGAGATTGGGACCGACATGCACACACTGCTGTCTGTAAGATAGGTAACCGTCACAGACCTGCTGGGGAGCACGGGGAGCTCTGCTCAGTGCTGCAGCAGCTTGTATGGGGAAAGGATCTAAAGGAGAGTGGGTGTACCTGCACGTGTAACTAACCCACTCTGCTGGATCCCTGAAACCAGCACAAGGTGCAAACCGACGACACTCCAATCAAAACAAGCTACAAAGTGAAACTAAAGGGCACACTCTTGAAGGAACTATACCACATATAGAGATATGTGGTAAACATACAGGGAAATCGAACGGAAAGGAAGATTCAGCTGGGGTGGGTGTTGGGGAGCATTTCTAAAGAACTGGTCATCTTTCTTTTCTTAGATTTATTGATGAGTCTGCTGGGGTTCATGTCATTGTTACTCCCTAATCTATGTGTTTTTATTTTTTTAATTTTTTTATTGAAGTGTAGTTGATTTATAATGTTAGTTTTTGCTGTATGTTAAAGTGATCCAGTATATATATATATATATATATCTGTTCTTTTCATATTCTTTTCCATTATGATTTATCACAAGAAGTCCTTTAAAAAATGTATATGTCTTATAGTTGATTCAGTCTTACACTGAATCGCATCTTGCTAACTTTAGTCCAGAGTCCTTTTTTTATTATTATTAATAGTTGCATAAGCCAAATTATGTGGTTTGGAAGGTAAAAGCTGCATTTTATTTTTAGTTAGGCTGGACTCCAAAGGGGGGGAAAAAAGGCCTGTGATGGAAGACATTTATGAAAACATCCCCCAGTTAGCCAGAGGATCCGGTAATATAATCCATGCTGCTTCCTCATTTTCAGTTCAGTTCATTTCAGTCGCTCAATTGTGTCTGACTCTTTGCGACCCCATGAATCAGCACGCCAGGCCTCCCTGTCCATCACCAACTCCCGGAGTTCACCCAGACTCATGTCCATCCAGTCGGTGATGCCATCCAGCCATCTCATCCTCTGTTGTCCCCTTCTCCTGCCCTCAATCCCTCCCAGCATCAGAAGCTTTTCCAATGAGTCAGCTCTTCACATGAAGTGGCCAAAGTACTGGAGTTTCAGCTTTAGCATCATTCCTTTGAAAGAAATCCCAAGGCTGATCTTCTTCAGAATGGACTGGTTGCATCTCCTTGCAGTCCAAGGGACTCTCAAGAGTCTTCTCCAACACCACAGTTCAAAAGCATCAATTCTTCAGCGTTCAGCTTTCTTCACAGTCCAACTCTCACATCCATACATGACCACTGGAAAAACCATAGCCTTAACTAGACGGACCTTAGTCAGCAAAGCAATGTCTCTGCTTTTGAATATGCTATCTAGGTTGGTCATAACTTTCCTTCCAAAGAGTAAATGTCTTTTAATTTCATGGCTGCAGTCACCATTGATTTTGGAGCCCCCCAAAATAACGTCTGACACTATTTCCACTGTTTCTCCGTCTATTTCCCATGAAGTGATGAGACTGGATGCCATGATCTTCATTTTCTGAATGTTGAGCTTTAAGCCAACTTTTTCACTCTCCTGTTTCACTTTCATCAAGAGGCTTTTTAGTTCCTCTTCACTTTCTGCCATAAGGGTGGTGTCAAAATGGTTTTGTTTGTATTTGATGAAGAGTTAAGCATGACCAAGATGTTGAATGAAATTTGGGATTAACCTCGACAGGTAGTTATGTGATTAAGTAACTTTTAAGTAATGGTAAAAAAGACAGAATTTACCATCAGCAAAAAGATTTCTGATTTAGTAAGTTGTTATATGTCTTCAAAGCTTTCCAGTTAGGAAAATTGGATCCAAATAGATCATAATTAGAGTCATTAGTAAGTTTAAATTTTCCATTTTTTATTTTATTTTTTTTTAATAAAATAAAATTATACTTTTATTAATAGTTGAGATTATCAGAAATATTAAAATCTTACCCAGTAGTCTCTAATTTTCCATTTTTTAAAAGGACAGTTTTTTAATACAAGCAAGTGAGCCTCTGTCTTTGAGACAAGCAGTCATTTCCTGATTCCCATCCCTCACCAAGATGTACTTCACAGATGTCTTACGGTCTTTGTTCAAAGATGCTCCCAGGTGAGAACTGGGTGCAGCAGCCAGGCTCGTGCCCTGTCTTCCTGACTTTCTTCTTCCCTTAATGTCAGAAGCATACAAGCCAAGATGCTGCTTTCTCAGCGAAACATGAGCCTGTTGTCACTTTCGGATGCAATTTTCCAAGAGAACCAAAGCTGAACAACTTTTAGGGCATCGGACTAAAGCTTTATCTTGTAAAAGTCCCTGAGATGTGGCAGTGTCTGAAGATAACCCAAAGAACTTGCTCGTGCTTTTTTTATGCTGACTTTTTTGTTTTGTATGTAAACTGTCCAGTCGGTCATCAGCTCTATGCATGGACATACCTCACTTTATGCAGGAGAAGTGTTCCTGAAAATTTCTGGAAAATGAAGGTTGTTGAGTCAGATTTGAAACACGAAGCCTTTTCATTCTCTGAAGGGTCCTCTGGGTGAGAAGGGGCAGCTGTATAAACAAGCTGGGGTTTTCTTAAAATGGCATGACTTTTTAAAAAGTCACAAAATTGTAGATAACATAAGAAGGCACTCTGAGAGTTGACGAGGTCATTGCTCCCAGACCGATTTCTCTCATCCCTGCTAGGTAAGATTTTATCCTGATATAAAAGGTACGTTTACACACAGTACTGTATGAACTGTAACCACTGTGCTTGCAAGAAAAGCTTCTCAGGCATTTCTCTGTCTCCAGAAGCTCCATCTTCCAGGACAGTGCAATGGGGAGGGGGGCATGGGTGCCCAGCAGCAAATGCTGCTGAGCCCACCTCCCAGAGAATGGCCAGGACAGGGTGGAGGGTGGGGGGTTTTCCCCAAATCCCCGTAGACTGGGCTGTAGACTCGTCTCCTACCAGCAGTGCCCTGTGACAGTGCCCTTGGGGCTGCACTGGCATCCTTCCAGGGTGTCTGGTACCTGGAGGACAGAGCCCACCTGCTCGTGCAGGTGGGTTTGCAGTGAGTTACTCGGACAGTGAGAGTAGTTGGGATGTTCAGATCCAAGAAACTCCCCCTGTCCCTCCTTTCACAGCTTCATTTCCGTTGAGTTCCCCATCTCCTGGACGAGGAGCAAACGCAGAGCACCTAAAGGCCTTGTGCTGAGAAGCTCAAGGGAGGCAGGGTGTGACCTTCAGCGTTTTGGCCTCAACGTTAATTAACTGTGACCTTGGGAGGATCCCTTGGGACCTTGCCCAAAGGAATGAGCAATTTGAACTAGTCCTTGTAGCCCAGATTTATGTGTTCAGTTTACAAATCCCCAGTCCCTGATGCACTTCCGGATAAATCTGACTTTCTCCAGGATTTGTCTTACATGACCCCGCCCCCGCCCCTGGCTGGAATGGTTTCTAGCTTCGTGTCTTTCTTGTCGGTGGGGAGCCTGGAAGTGTGTGCAGTGCGGTCAGGACATACAGGGCACCCTCCCCCCACTCCCTGTCACCCTCCTGTTCCGGCCACTGAGCCTTTGCGTCAGTGGTAGTCTTGTGCTATAAATGCTCTCAAGCCTTTCCCTGAAAACCCTTTCCTAATACGCCAAACAGCTCCATCTCACAGGATTCCTTGGTTTTTGAGCCAGGAACTCCTGTAGACCCCCTAGAGCAGTGTTTTTAAACTGTGGATCATGACCTGTGAAAGCAGATAGCAACCCCCCATTCGTTAAAACAAACTAGAAGAGAAAATGCATAGTGCCCAGCATTTTCCCAGTATTGGTAGCACAGGAAGTCTTCAATGATACCATTATTTCAAAAAGGGAAAATAATTTTGTTTGTTGAAAGAAAGCAGTACATTATTAAGAAATCAGCATATCTTGTGATTGAAGTCAAGGTCAACAAGCTCTCTTGGGATATAAAGGAAGACATACTTTCATTTTATTTACTGTTTTATTGGTCTACTTTTTATTATTTTTCGTTTTCACCGTGTTGGATCTCTGTTGGACTTTTCTGTAGTAGCATTGACGGGAGGGTGGCAGGATCCTACTCGCTAGCTGCAGTGCTCAGGCTTCTCATTGCACTGACTTCTCTTGTTTCAGAGGATGGCCTCTAGAGCAGTTGGGTTTCAGCATTTGTGGTCCCCAGGCTCTAGAGCACAGGCTGAATAATTGTGACACACGGGCTTGATCGAACCCATGTCTCCTGCATTGGCAGGCAGATTCTTTACCATGGAGCCACCAAGGAAGCCTTAATTGGTCTACTTTGGCATTGAAGGCAATAGCACCCCACTCTAGTACTCCTGCCTGGAAAATCTCATGGATGGAGGAGTCTGGAAGGCTGCAGTCCATGGGGTCACTGAGGGTCGGACATGACTGAGTGACTTCACTTTCCCTTTTTACTTTCATGCATTGGAGAAGGAAATGGCAACCCACTCCAGTGTTCTTGCCTGGAGAATCCCAGGGACGGGGGAGCCTGGTGGGCTGCCGTCTATGGGGTCGCACAGAGTCGGACAGGACTGAAGCGACTTAGCAGTAGCAGTTGGCATTTGCTACTTCTGTTGCTATGTAAAAGTTAAGAGATGTAATTTTAATAAATAGCAGTATTTTTATTATAAGATCAGTTCAGTTCAGTCGCTAAGTCATGTCCGACTCTTTGCAACCCCATGAATCGCAGCATGCCAGGCCTCCCTGTCCATCACCAACTCCCGGAGTTCACTCAGACTTGCGTCCATCAAGTCAGTGATGCCATCAGCCATCTCATCCTCGGTCGTCCCCTTCTCCTCCTGCCCCCAATCCCTCCCAGCATCAGAGGCTTTTCCAGTGAGTCAGCTCTTCGCATGAGGTGGCCAAAGTACTGGAGTTTCAGCTTTAGCATCATTCCTTCCAAAGAATACCCAGGACTGATCTCCTTTAGGATCAGGACTGGTTGGATCTCCTTGCAGTCCAAGGGACCCTCAAGAGTCTTCTCCAACACCACAGTTCAAAAGCATCAATTCTTTGGCGCTCAGCTTTCTTCACAGTCTAACTCTCACATCCATACGTGACCACTGGAAAAACCATAGCCTTGACTAGACAGACCTTTGTTGGCAAAGTATTGTCTCTGCTTTTCAATATGCTATCTAGATTGGTCATAACTTTCCTTCCAAGGAGTAAGTGTCTTTTAGTTTCATAGCTGCAATCACCATCTGCAGTGATTTTGGAGCCCCCAAAAATAGTCTGTCACTGTTTTCACTGTTTTCTCCTTCTATTTCCCATGAAGTGATGTGACCAGATGCTATGATCTTCGCTTTCTGAATGTTGAGCTTTAAGCCAACTTTTTCACTCTCCTGTTTCACTTTCATCAAGAGGCTTTTTAGTTCCTCTTCACTTTCTGCCATAAGAGTGGTGTCATCTGCATATCTGAGGTTATTGATATTTCTCCTGGTAATCTTGATTCCAGCTTGTGCTTCTTCCAGTCCAGCGTTTCTCATGATGTACTCTGCATATAAGTTAAATAAGCAGGGTGGCAGTATACAGCCTTGACATACTCTTTTTCCTATTTGGAACCAGTCTCAGTGCTTCTTATAAACCCACT
The DNA here is from genome assembly GCA_006408695.1 of Aepyceros melampus. Taxonomy (NCBI): domain Eukaryota; kingdom Metazoa; phylum Chordata; class Mammalia; order Artiodactyla; family Bovidae; genus Aepyceros; species Aepyceros melampus. Next base: position 181,365 of record SJXQ01005039.1, read on the forward strand.
GTGTTTACAGCATAAATTGTTTTGAGGCTGGTTTGCTAATCTCATGCCTGATGGTTGACTCCAGGGGAGATGCCTTACTCTGAGCTCTGAGAAGCATGCCATCAGGGCTGTCAGAGGCAGGGAAGCACGGCCCCCATCCAAGTCTGCCAGCTCTTGCTACAAGGCCCAGGGGCGCAGACACCCGTGCCTCCACACAGAACCACTGTGTGGCGCCTGACTCTGTGGTTCAGTCGTTTGCAGCTTTGTGGTCCACATCAGGCTTGGCCCCCACCCAATAGGCGCACGTGGTGGGCGTGGCCAGCCTCCAGCGTAGCTGGGATGAGCCAGTGGTCTCGGGTGATGGGCAGTGGCCCATCTCAGCTTGGGGGGCCCTGAGTTCCAGGTTACCAAGGGTACTTCAGGACTCGCAGAGATGGAGCAGAGGGACAGGGCCCCCGAGACTTTGGCTCCGAAGAGACATCATTCCCACTGTCCCCAGGTTAAAGCAGCTTCCAGGCCAGCTAAATCTCAGGACTGGGACAGAGCCCAGTGCAGGGGGGCCTGGGTGTTGGAGGGGAACCCCCAGACTGAGACAGGACTGCAGAGCCTGGTGTGTGTGGGGGGACTGGGTGTAGGAGGGGAACCCCCAGATCCCAGGACTGCAGAGCCTGGTGTGTGGAGGGGGACTGGGTGTAGGAGGGGAATCCCCAGATCCCAGGACTGCAGAGCCTGGTGTCGGGGGTGCCTGGGTATAGGAGGGGAACCCCCAGATCCCAGGACTGAGACAAGACTGCAGAGCCTGGTGTGTGTGGGGGGACTGGGTATAGGAGGGGAACCCCCAGATCCCAGCACTGCAGAGCCTGGTGTGTGTGGGGGGACTGAGTGTAGGAGGGGAACCCCCAGATCCCAGGACTGCAGAGCCTGGTGTGGGGGGTGCCTGGGTGTAGGAGGGGAACCCACAGATCCCAGGGCTGGGACAGGACTACAGAGCCCCATGTGGGGGGGCCTGGATGTAGGAGAGGATCCCCCAGATCCCAGGCTAAGACAGGACTGCAGAGCCCAGTGCCCAGGGCCTGGGTGTAGGAGGGGAACCCCCGGATCCCAGGCTGAGACAGGACTGTAGAGCCTGGTGTGTGTGGAGGGACAGGGTGTATTAGGGGACCCCCAGATACCAGGACTGAGACAGGACTGCAGAGCCTGGTGTTTGGGGGGGGGACTGGGTGTAGGAGGGGAACCCCTAATCCTGGGACTGAGACAGGACTGCAGAACCTGGTGTGTGTTGGGGGACAGGGTATAGGAGGGGAACCCCCAGATCCCAGGACTGAGACAGGACTGCAGAGCCCCATGTGGGGGGGCTTGGATGTAGGAGGGGAACCCCCAGATCCTAGGGCTGGGACAGGACTGCTGAGCCCCATGTGGGGGGACCTGGATGTAGGAGGGGAACCCCTGGATCCCAGGCTGAGACAGGACTGCAGAGTCCAATGCCCAGGGCCTGGGTGTAGGAGGGGATCCCCCAATCCCAGGCTGAGACAGGACTGCAGAACCCAGTGCCCAGGGCCTGAGTGTAGGAGGGGATCCCCGAATGCCAGGCCTGGGACAGGACTGCAGAGCCTGGTGTGGGGCAGCCTGGGCCTGGGTGTAAGAGGGGAACCCCCGATCCCAGGCCTGGGACAGGACTGCAGAGGTTGGTGTGGGGCAGCCTGGGCCTGGGTGTAGGAGGAGCAGCCACAGCCATTCCTATAAACAATCCGCAGCACAGTCTCACGTATTCCACATGATGTGCGATTAATCAGTGTCTGTGGGAATCAGAAATACACAACATTTCTTAACATTTACCAACACAGCCATCCTGTGTCACTGATGCAACATAGATAGTCATTTCATGTGATAATAGTTAATAGACTCCCAAAATGACAACGCATATTATGCATGCATTGATTAACTAGGAATAGCTGCTACACTCTACATCAAGCTTCTTTTTAGCGAAAGCACCGACAGTTCCTTACGACGCAGCAGCCACTCTAAGTCACCAGGCAGTGCCCTAAGCATGGTGCATGTCTTATCACAACTGTAGATGGTCATGAGAGTGAAGTCTGGAGCCCGACTTGGTTCAAATTCAGATTTTGCCACTCATGAACTGCATGACTTTGGGTAAATCAGTTAACCTTACTGTGCTTCGGCTTTCCTATCTGTAAAACAGGTTAATCATAGGAAATGTAACTTGCAAGGTTGGCATGAGGGTTAAATCTAAACTCCTGTCTGTCAGTGCTAATAGTGGTACCCCGTGCTGGAGAGGGGCTTCCGTAACTGAACTGGTGTGATGGTTACCAGCATCGACCCTCATGACAACCCTGTGATGGGTGATTTATGAGTCATGGTCCATACACGACCCAGACGGTACCTTCTCTTACTGTCTCCATCTTTAGGTAAGAGGTGGACCAGAGTCACAAAGGCACCACGTGACAAGACCCTCATTTGTGCCCTGGTCTCTGGTCCCAGAGTCTCTGCTTTTCACCCCACAGAGGACAGCCACGCTGTTTAACAGTAGCTTCCAGAGTAACTGTCTGCAGTCAAACATTTCCCCGTTATGTTCTCTTTTCCCCACTGTTAGCTTCTCAGAGAAGCTTAATGTCCCCAGTAAGGGCTTCAGTTGAGCAGCTCTTTTGTTATTGAGAAATTTCATGAGCATCAGCCAAACTAGGCAGGGCTGGCGTCTCCCATGTACCGAGCGTACGGGCACACGCTTTGCAAACCTCTTGTGTCCTCATCGCAGTACCCTCACGAGGAGTACATTATCCCTGTTTTATAGGCAAAGAAGCCAAGACTGATGAAGACAGAGCTTGGCCACAATCACCAAGCATCCGTCTGGCTCCAAAGCTTTGCCACCAGGTTGAACAGCTAAATTAAATGTCAAGAGATTGCACTGTGAATACTTCCTAAAGTGACCCCATGATAACTGCTACCGAATTTGCTTGGGTTAGAAGGCAGAAGTCTGGCTTCTTAGGAGCAACCCTGTGGGTGCCCTCTGATGAGTGACTCGGTTCTCTTCCTTCCAGAGGAGATCTGCACCCTGGTTATCGCAGAGACATTCCCCGAGGACGCTGGCATCTTCACGTGCTCGGCCAGCAATGATTACGGCTCAGCAGCCAGCACTGCCCAGCTGGTGGTCACCTCAGGTACGCCAGGTCCCCGCTGCAGAAAGGACCGCCCGGAGGACTGCGCAGCCTCCAGGAGTCATGCTCAGAATCCGTGCTTCATCACAAAACAGAAGGCTGGGTTAATTG